>VXBA01003455.1:0-180924 GCA_013399895.1 Serilophus lunatus | reverse complement strand
GGCCTCCAATCGAGACATGGAGATACACCATCCTTAATGCTGCTGCCACCTTTGAGAATGCACATAGAATCAGTCTCGAGGAGAAACGACAACACAGAAGGAACCGTGTCTCATCAGTACCACCTAAGGAGACTTTCCACTGTGCTTTTTGCAACCGGACTTGCCTGTCCCACATCAGCCTTTTCAGCCACCAGTGCACTTGCAGCAAGCGTGGGGAGAGCCCTGCCCGTATGTTTGTTCATGAAGCCTAGCCATGAAATAAACTTAATGAATTCATGTATAAAATAAGGAATAAACAGGCAAATGACTAAAAATACACATTTCCATTATTGTTCTCTAGAGCATCCTTATCCCCCAAGGCCAATTGACAGGAAGAAATAGATGGTTTGAAACCAGCTCAAGCCCAGTGCTCTTTAACATTTCTTTATTCTTTTGGAGTTGGGGGTTGTACTTTGTGTTGCCTGAGACTTGTAGACTCTACAGGCTGCTCTGGCTGAGCTGTTTAGAACCATGAGGTCTCCAGTGTCAAGTGTGTGCCCCAAAGTGCTCTCAAACACTTATGTCTCTAATCCTTCAAGCCACACTCTTTGTCTTCACTTCTCAAAGCTGCTCTGTTTCAATTCTGCATTTCATTATATTGAGAGGCAGCTCTCTCTTATTTTACTGCTGGGTACTGCTATTATATGAAGAGTATAATCATACTATAGGAAATATATATATATGCACACACACACTATAAAACAAAAGTTAAGTAAATTCTCTACAGACATTTGGTCAAATAGAGAAGCTGCTGTTGCAGCTAAACCAAGTAAGAAGTTGCAGACAGGCCAGTAGAAGGTCAGACTGAACAAGCTGAGAAGCCTCAGTTTTGAGGCTATGCAAACACAATATAAAGTAGAGACATTATGTGGCTCCAATATAATTCTTATCAATCATAAATCCAATCATAAATCCACTCTAACCACTCAATTGCTGTTTCAATCAGCAGAACCAGTTTCAGAATTTCTGCAGTTGAAGAACATGGCTCTGCTCAGCTGCTCTTCAGTGTTCCTTGTCTCTGTGTGTGCAAACATAACCCTAATCCATTAAAAAAAAAGAACTTTACTAAATGAAGCAAAATGCATTTTTTTTAACTTCTTAAGCTTTGCTCCATAGAGGAAAGTTTATATTACAATTTTAGGAGCTTATTCAGAACAAGTCACATCGTGTTCCTGAGGACTGTAGGATGTTTTGGGAATCAAGATTGCTTCCCTGCTTCCCAGGGAGCTCTACAGCTCAGAGTCTGGAGTACAGATAAAACCAGGGGAGGAAGGTGGGATGAGAGAGGAGGGGAAAAGGAGAGGGTTGGTATCTGCTTGTGCAGGTCTGGCTTGCAGGAACAGCAGCCACATGAACTGTTCATGATGCAAAACTGGTCTGAATCCAGACCAGATCCTGGCTACTCCTTAAAGCAGCCCCAGCCAGCTGGACTCAGGGAATGCCTATATCCCATAAGGGAATAAAAGTACAGGAGCCAGACCCAAGGCTTTAATGGAGACAGGGATTTTTGTGTGTCAAAGCTCGTTAAAGCAGTTTGAGAGTTCAAGAGCAAATGGAACAACCTGGGTGGACTCAGATGTTGGCTGTGCCAGGCAGAAGGTGAGTCAGGGAAAGAAGCTGATCCAGGTGCTTTGAATCATCCCTGAAAGGAGGGAATATCTTTCCATTAATTAGTAAGAGAGCATGTTTTTTTGTCTAAATTGAGTTCCACACTTCTCCAAAATAAAAGACCAGCTTTTGGAAAGGGGACTGCAGGAACAACAAAATTTGAGTATCAGCAGTTAGACCCACTTTTTACAACAATACAAAGTTAATAAATAGAAATCTCAAGTAAAAAGTAAAGTATAAAAAAGCCTCTGATGTTAAATAAATGGACTTTGTTGTTTGTGCAATGATTGAATTACATGTGCCATGCCCAGCACTGGATTTAACTTAAAAACCTTTAACCCCTGCACAGGCAGCCAGAGCATGGAAAGGATTTGCTATTAAAGCATTTTCTGCCTTGGAAAACATGTAGTTATGTCTAGAGGTTAATAGCACAAAGTCCAATTCCTGACTGATGGAGCAAAAGAAGCAAATTCCCAAAAATTCCATGCAAAGAAGGAGTCACAAGGACATTTCCACTACTTTAAAAAACCTTTTAAAACCTTATGTAGTCTTTTAAAATTATTTACTGGGTACATGAAGGGCCTGATTTCAAAGACCATAATTTGATTTTTGCACCTTTGGCATCATTGGGTGCAATTTTGCAGTCAGGACTCTGCAAGTCAACCTGCAATTAAAAAAGAGCTGTAAATGTTTTTATCAGCCCAGGACCCAACAGTGTCCAGATGAGGGAAGATGTGCAAGAATTGGTTGAGCAAGACTGAGATGAGGGGCTGTAGGTAAATATGGAATGAAGCCTAGGGAATATGGATCAATGCCAGAGCAAACAGGAGGAGATGCCAAGTTTTCCCTGGGTATCTCTGACCAATTTTATCAGTGCCAGCCTCAGTTGAAAGGCTGCCTGCATTCCCTCAAGAAAATATTTAATGGCTGGGTGAGATTTTACAAAGAAGATATCACTGAGAAGGCCAGAGAAGGGAACACATAAACCAAAAAAAATCCCAACAAAACAACAACAGAAAACCACACCAAAAAAAACCCCAAAACAACAAACCCTCCTCCCCCCCAAAAATCCCACAATAACAAACCTGTCATGTAAAGAAATTATAGTACATGGAAACAGGGTGAAAGATCTTTCTGGTTTTCCCTTAATGCGAATATTGATGAAAACACAAAATTTAAACTAAATTATTCTAAAACACAGCTCTGATTGCTGAAACTCTGTTAGGCAAAATTCCATTCTTTTCCAACAGCCCAATGAGAGGTTCAGGAGAGACTGTTTTCACTGGAAATAATACTGAAATTTTGAGTTTAAAGTGGAGTGTTTTTCCCAATAAAATCTCTCTGGAAAAGGGTCCATTTTAAGAAATATTAATGTGCCTCACAAATTTCACTTTCCATATGGCACCTCATATTCACAGCCAGATATTAAATAAACTAGCACATAGAAAACAATGTTATGAAGCTGAATGGCAAATGATTTTTAAAAATCTTCATCTTTTAGCAAAAAGCTGTATCTGTTAAAATGTTGACAGATCTCAGCCAAAATCTTTATAGTATTTTTATAATATTTCATGGAGGTGTTGAAATTATTCCTCATCCTGCAGCCCTCACAAACTTGTACACACCTACCAGATGTGTAACTTCACTAAAAAGAACCTTAAAACTTATTTAACTCTAAATAAAGACCTTGTAGACAACACAAGGAGCTGTGATTAATTAGAGCTGCATATTTCCATCTCCTTCACACACCCCAGTTTTCATGTTCCCCTCTCACCCCAAGCTACACAAAAAGGAACTCCAGACTTAACAGGATAAAACAAATATTAGAGAGAAAAGTGCAAGTGAGGCAAAATAAGTTAAACTTCTGTCAGAGATTCCACCTGAAGGCAGAGCAATCCCTGCATTGTGTAATGGAAGGGCCTGAACAGAGGTGGTTGGAACAGGCTGTGCAGACCTTGGCTCAGCCCTGTGCTGATCAGGGAGACCTTTATTCCAGCACCCAACAAAAGAGGATGTTTGGCCAACCAAGCAATTTATTCTGCACTTTTTCCCTTTGGTTTCCTCTATCAAGACAATGCCAAGGTGAAGAAACAACATCTTTAATTGAGGTTTGTAAAAGTGAGGAGGTCGATGAAGGTGGAGTGACTGCAGAGGATGGAACAAAGCAAGTCAAAGGGGAAGAGGGAGATGAGCTGGGATTCAGGCCTTCCAGTGATTTCCACCTCCTGGATACCCTCTCACAAGCACAGCCCAAGTACAGAGCAGTCAGGAATTTCCACAGGAGCTCAGGTACCCTTGACACACTTCCAGCAGCATCCACAAGTGTGAGCCAGGCTTAAAGCTGCCAACTCACTCAGCTCCCACCCCAGGGAAAGCTGCCCTAAGGCATTTTGTGCTTTCCTTCTGTTTGGGGAATGTTGCAACTGCAACTTAGTCTGTAAACA
This sequence comes from Serilophus lunatus, assembly GCA_013399895.1. NCBI lineage: Eukaryota > Metazoa > Chordata > Aves > Passeriformes > Eurylaimidae > Serilophus > Serilophus lunatus. The sequence continues at coordinate 176,833 of VXBA01003455.1, read as the reverse complement.
GAGTCTCCCATCATCCTCCCTCCTCAGTAACTCTTACAACACACATGCACAAGGTCAAAGATTCCCAAGACTTGAAGTGTGGAAAATAGAATTAGACAGTAGTTTGGGTTCCCAGATATTTGTTTGCAGAAAATTGTGTCAATCCTGGATCTACAATCACAGAGACAAGGATTTGTTGCACTGAGGAGAAAAAACAGAAAAACCCAAACATTAAAAAATAACAAAGTTCCCAATGCTGGTCAGTTTTAAAATGAGGAAGCCTGAGAGAAATGACCAAAAAATAAACACTGAAATTAACTGACTTAGCAAGTCTATATGAAGCATTTCTGTGGTTTATCACATGCTATGAAACAGAAAATAGAAGGGTTTTTCTGACTTGATCCATTAGAGAATTACAGTATTTGAATCACTGGATCCAACTAAGCAAAAAGCCTTCTCTAGTCTTGTAAAGACTTGAATGGATTAAGATCAAGGTGGATTTCTGAGGTTTGTAAGAAATTATGAGGATGTTGTCTTCCTTGAGCTCTTTGATTCAGCTACTTTGCTCTGGGAAACGGGATGAAAAAACTTTTTTTTCATTAAAAAGTTACAACTCTCAGTTTACCAAGCTCCAGTGTGTGACCTGAAAACAGATTTCAGCCCAGCTCCTGAGGGACATTTCCAGCTGCTCAGAGGTTGGAGTTTGACTGTGGGTAGAACTCCGGAATGACCAAGTCCAAGCTTCCCTCACACAAGTAAACCCCACAGGCTCTGCTCAGCAATGCAGGCTGTACAAGTGTCATCATGAACAGTGAACTCCCAGGGTACTTCTCTTGTTTTTACACCACTGCCCCATTGCTCAGCCTAGATTTCCTTTACAGACTGTGTCACTGCACCCCTTGACGAGCTTTTGCCAACTTTTTCAGGATCCCCACAACTGAAATCATGCTGAACAAGAAAGTCTCAGAACTTCTCATGAAACTTCCCCAGGAAAAGTACATTGGTATGGCACAGAAGAGAACAGGAATGTGACAGATTTGCAGGTACCTTAATCAGCTATTTGTGAGACTAAAACTCTTTAGTTTTCAGGCTTGATTCAAGAGCTAAGTGAGAATCTGGTAATTACTGAGACACAAACAACGAATCTGGCAGAATTACCTTAATTTCATTTACAATAATCAAAACAGAGCCTTAATTCTTTTACCAGGTCTGTCCAAAATGGCCTTAAGCAACTGCTTAGGTTGTTCCCTCAATGCCAACCGAGTCAAGGCTTTGGTCAAGTCAAGGCTTTGCACGTCATGACCTGTGTCCTGACCACACAACTTTGAGCCCAAACCTGGGTTCAGATTAAATTCTGCAATATTGCCTTGGGACAAAGGTCAAGCTTTACCATGCTCTGCAAAGCTTCTCTATCAGCAAGAGATAAGGACACACAACATTATCACTGGATCGATTCACTTCTGCAGGGCTGGTCTGAAGCCCCAAACCCCACAGCAAATTAAACTCAGAAGAGTCAGGGAAGGGTCACCTACCACCCCACCCCCCCCGCAATAAACAGGGAGAAAGCCCTGTCCAACCTGGCCTTGGACACTTCCAGGGATGGGGCAGCCACAGCTTTCCTGGGCAGCCTGTGCCAGGGCCTCCCAACCCTCACAGTAGAGCATTTTGTGAGAAAATGGTGACTCACAAGACCTGCCTGTCTGAGGATTCCTGTATCAGATCTCCAAACAGAACAAACAGCCTTTTGCTCCAAGATGAGTAACATTCCTTGGCAAATCAGTGTGATTGGGGTGATGGATACCCACACACTGCTTAGTAGGCAATTTCCATCCCTGGCTTCCACCAGGCAGTGAGCCAGCTGGGTTCAACAAAGCCCTGATTTCCTTTCTCCAACATACTCAAAGCAGGAACAGTTTGCTCCAAACCTCACTGTTTTCCTCTGGATAATATTTAGCCATCCCAAAGTCACTCATTTCCTGGCACAGCCCCCTTCAGCAAATGTGATCCTGGAACCTGATCATGTGTTTTAGATACTCCAAACATTTTGGGAAAGGGAAAATAATCTAGGAATGAGAAGGAGAGGTGCTCCTGGAGAAGCTGTAATTTCTAAAACACTGGTTTCAAATTCATTCTCGGTTCCACTGTTACAGATATGCCTCTGAAATAAAACTTGAACAGGCAAACGTTGGGCAATTCTCCTTTGCAGATCAGAAAATTCTGATGAAGCAACCTGTCAAAGGAGCGTTTGATTTTAATTGAACTGAGCACAAAATCAAAACAGAAGTGATGTTGTGTCACGTCAACACTCCTTTAATTCTCACAGTAAGCAGCATCACTGTTCTCCCAGTGCTGCCCAACCCCTCCAGCACTTTTTGTAAAAGCCTTTTGAAACTTTCCTGTGTCACACTGTCATGGCCAGTTCAGCAGCACAGAACACAGGTTATTTCAGCTGAAAGGTGAGTTTTCAAAACAAAGGCAGCTGCAAAAAATACATAGGACCCACCCAGCCCATTCCATGTCTTCTCAGCATCACTGCACAAGGTGTCTCCTCTCTCCTCCTCATTCCCTGGTGCTGCATTTTCTTTTCTAACTTGACACCACCCAAATTTTAGCCTAAACCTCTAAACTACTCTAAATTACAGTAGAATTTATTAATGGTACCTTACAAGGCACAAGACACACAGTTCCTTACCAGTGAAACAAAAAGTAGGGATTTAGGAACAGTGGTTCAGGCAAAACAAGTAAATTTCAAAACTGATACCAATTACCCAGAACTTCAACAGCCTTTGCACCACCTCCAAAAAATAACACATGAAGGTATGTATAAAACACTTGCACAGAAAACATGTTGCCAATTTTTAAATTCAGTTTATTTCAGAAATGGAAGATGACAGTAACACTATTTCCTTAGCAGACACAACCAAAATTAAAGATGAGGCCTTGTTTACTCTTTTTTCCCAAACTCCCTAGGATTCAATATTCCAGCAGGAAATATTGCCACCTCATCATGGAGCTCTCTCAGCTCCCACCTGCCTGATCAGGTAAAAATCCAATGGAATTCCACTGGGTTATCACTTCATATTTTACTGCACCTCTATCCAAGCTTGTATTTCACAATATTTATGTTAGCAGATAAATGGGTTGCAGAACAAGCAGCTTCCTACTTAATTTTCATTAGCAGCTTCTTCTAGTATGTAGCTTTCTAGTTTAATGGAACAGCACTTAATACCTACTCTATCTTCCATCACTTCTGAGAACTCACACTTGAATGCCAAATCAGGAAGTCATCCTATTCTAAATACAGTAAGACAGACCCAGAAATGCACGGAATACTGAAAAATCACCCCCAAACTGCAATGATTGGAAATTTTGATCACATGTGCTTAAGAGCTCAGCTATTAACTATTAAGTGCTTTACTTAGCTTGGACTCTAATTATCCCACCACTGGCTTCCAAACTCTCTTGCACTGATTAGACCAGATAACATCACAACAGGCCTAAAATCAGGTTTTATACATGTTTTCTAGATACCTGCATTCATTTAAAGTCTAACTCTCCAAACTAGCTCTGGCTTGATCAAGAAGTAGCAGTATCAGATTATTGCAGCAAAACAAGAGAATTTCAGGAGCTATTTGGAATAATCTGCAAAATCCTTGAGCTTGAATTTGGCCAAGATGAACACCTGTCAAACACTTGGCACATTAATATTTTTCTGTTCAAATTCTTACAGATCAGAAGGCACAATTTACCCTCCTACCCTGAAAGGACTGTAAGATGTAATCAATTTAGTGTACAAGGTATGGAATAAGAAAATATCCTTTCCTGTCCCTCTCATGTCAGTTATATCTTAACAAAGCACTAGTAAGCAAAGATTACTTTAAAATAAATATTTGGAATAAAATTTAACTACATTCAGATTAAACTTTGCAGTTCATTTCTACCATAAGGAACAAGTCATACCAACATTTTACTCCAACTCCTGCACATCATTTTTCTTCTGGAAGGCCAAAAATGAAATTTAAAGGATGCATTTACAAATACATACAAGTAACTATTTTGTAAGAAATGCTCAGCAACAGCAATTTTTAACATTACAAGTTTGTCCATAAGGATAATCACAGTGTCATTATAGAAATCCTATTGTGTTATTTGGCCAGGAAGGTTTTACAACAACAAAAATTAAACAGCATTTTGATGAGAATTTCTGTGAATTGCCTTTAAAAGCAATTTATCTTGTTATCAAGCAGTAAAGCACCGGTGTTGAAAGGCACTGCTGAGAGGATCATGAGCTTGTGCAATACAGATACAAGCAAATCACACCTCAGAACACTCCTGTGTGTTTGGGCCAAGATCTGCTACATTCATTAACGTGTTCAACAGGTCCTTGTGCAGCTGTAGAGACGTCAAATTCACAGAGAAAAGCTCTGCAGGACACTTTACAGGTTGGATCTTTCTTTGACAGACACACGAGATGCAGACTGCGTGTATGTCCTAATGACATCCTAAAAACAACACAACAGTTCCATCAAAATTAGAGAACTTCAGGGAAAAAATGAGCAAATGAATCAACACTGTTGTTCTTTGGAGGAAGCACTGAGGCCAGGAAAACTTGTGGGAATGTTTTATTACCATCACAAAGAGTGATTCACTAGAACACACCACTTATCGTGTACAGTTATCTCTTAGAATCCTTACAACCCCCCACTGACACAAAGCAGCTGCTTATCACTGGGTAATCAACCCTTAATTAACTGTTACTAGAGTGATGTTTCCTTATTTTGTAACTCTACATGTACTGGCTTCTGCCCTTTAAATCAAATGGGAACAAAGACCAATTTTTTGGTTTATTGGATCTGCAAGAGAAGCCAAAATAATTCACAGCCAGTCAAAATTCAGCTACAAAAATGGTCATGGCCATACCTTTTTCCCACTCTCAGCATTGTGCTTGTCTAGGAAAGCCTGGATACAGGCACCATAGTTGGGATGAACATCAGTGAAGTTTTTCACCTGAACAGGGAGACAGAACAGAAAAGGCAACAGGAATTTCTCCCTCCATTTCAAACATATTCCATACCACATTTCCTCCTCTGTGGTCTACAAGCCATACTTGCATCATAAGGAAGAAAAAGGAGGATGAAAACTCTTTTCTACAAATTTAATTCTGACCAGCCAGAATTGAGCTATGAACATCTCCAAGCACTATTTGTTACCTCACACACAGCTCATTCCACGAAAGAAAGATCCAATCCCTCCCTGTCCTTCACTGCCTTTTCCCTGTTGAGAGCAAAACCTTACCCTGCCAATCATCTGAAACACCAAGCTAAACACATAATGACATCCTTGACGTTCAGTATCTACCCCAGGAAAAAAGCTACTTTAACTATACATTATATTATGTCAATAGACACATGTTTAAGTATCCTGACAATTCCTGCATAAGCAGAAATCCAGCCTTCCCAGTCAATTCCTGATCTTCCTCTCCCATAAGGATGTTGCCATTCTGACTCAAGTTACTTGACTGGGAGAAAACCTGGAATAAAGAGCAAAGGCTAAAAATGCAAGAGGCCACTTACAGCTCGTTTCTGAATGAAGAGCTGAGCTCCTTTCAGACTGTCAGCAATGTTTTTGCAGAGCCTCTGACGTTCTGCCTCGTTCAGCACCTTCAGGTAGAATTCTCGTACCTTGTTTTGGGAAAAAAAGAGGTTTATCTTGAAGTTCCCAAAAGCAAGTAGTCAGGAAATACTAAAAACACTTGAACTTAGAAGGCAAACAGTCTGTGAGGATTTTATTTTGGTGAACCTGCTAACAGCTCCTGGTTCTAACTTGAGCCAACTTGCTTATGGAATTAGTGAAAACCAGTATTGCTGTTGGGATCTAAACCAGGAATTGATGACCATGACATGACATACTCTAGTTTGCAGATCTGCAGACACTAATGGCAAGAAGACAAGTCACAGCTTCTATGTATCAGTGCCCAAAATACAGATGGCAAAGGTCTGTGAGGATCCACTGTTTTTCCTGTCAGCAAAAATTCAGTTATCCATCAAGTTATGCTGTATGGGGACCCTGAGGTCAGCCCAGATGCCTCAGAAAGGAGCCGTGTCTGTATGACACAGTATAAAACCTCCCTGCAGCCACCCCCTGAACGCCTCCTGTGTGTCCCCACAGCTCACCTGAGTCACATTGTCCTCGTTGGCGCTGTTGTATCGCTGCACGTCTCCCGAAACACACACACGGCTCTCCTTGAGCTGGGGCTGATCTTCTGGACCAGAAAAGCTATTGGGGTAATAGTTTGGGGCACCACCTGAAAACAAACAGAGAAACCCCCCAAAAAAACAAAGCAATCAGATGCCGGCACTCTGAGACTAAGCCAGAAGACAATGCCCTTTGCATGGAAGAACATAATCTGCCACGGAAGGGGTGTATTTTAAACACATAATGAACTTTTAGAATGGCATAAAAATAAACTTATTATCTGTTCTTGGGCAAGAGCAGCTGTTCTCAAGTTCTTGCTTTTCCAATATTTCCTTCTCCTCCCTCAGCAAGCATGAGAATTCATAGCCCAGGGCAATACACACTTTGGCACGAGCCACAGCTTAAGTACATCTTTGTCGGTGTAAAACAGTCAGTCTTGGGCAAACACTGACAGAACAGAAGCTGCAGAATAGGGGTGAAGTTAAGCTCCAGTCCTGGCATTTTCACTCCTGCCTTTTGCAATCTCTTGGAAATCAGGAAGCAAAGCTGTATAATGAAGTGGACTGAGCATGTGGAAGGCAGTCTTTAAATTTAAAAAAATGTAAATATAGGTTTCTCAAAGGCATTTAGGCCATGTGTATTATTTTTAGATTGATTTTGCCTAGAAGTAGAAACAGAGGTAGAAATTAACTTCTGTGAAGATACTTCTCTATTTCTTCACTTCAAATAAGTACTAACTTAGATTCTTTTCAATTAAGCCCCTCTTAAAAAGTACATTTCTAGAAGTCTTTAAAGGAATGTGAACTAGGCAATCCTGAATTCATCTGACTCTGGGTGTTCTCCTGCAAACCCCCTTTTTCTTAAAGGCCAATTTGTTAATTTTTTTAAACACACCTTAAGCTTAACTTGGTTTTAAAACTTTTAAACAGACTCTCTGTCCTGTATCCAAACATCCAAAGCTTCCTTCCCTGGATTAATAGAAGAAATACACACCCATTCTAATCACACGTGTAAAGAAGACAAACATTCTAATTTTCAGGTACCAAGAACTTCCTTTTTTTCCCCACTACTGCTTACAAAATGAAAACTTCATTTGTACCAAGCAGAAGTTACACATGATGAACTGAAAGGTAATGAAGGGAATTCTGAAGCTCAGGAAGTTCTGAGGTGATGTTTCAGTGAGGAGGGGTGGGGGGAAAATCACTGAGCAGTTGAGGAAAAAAAGTAGCATTTCTTACACTCTAACAAGTTAGCAACGTTAAAAAATGTGTTTAGGAGGTATCTCAAGTCCCCTGTGAACAGCCAAGAATCCTGCAGTCCATGCACAGGTACCATTACAGTGAAAGATGATTTCATGACTACCTTGGTTGTCAGACACAGTCATGGGTCCATCCCTCTGGTAGTTGGCCACGCGGGCTCGGAAGGGGCAGTTCACAGGGATCTGCAGGTAGTTGGGCCCCAGGCGGTGTCTGTGCGTGTCAGGATACGCAAAGAGACGCCCCTGAAACATCCCAAACGTCAACTGCTGCTTCCAAAACACATCTGTCATTATTTTGCTTCTTTTCCAACATGTTCTTTACTGAACTGAACCTCCAGCAGTGCTGGGGACCTGCGGATGCCAGGACAGACTAAACCTGACTGTGAAGTTTCTGCCTCTCTTCACTCTCACAAAAACATTGCTGTGTGATAGTTCAAGGGTTTATCCAGTTAAAACTGCTAAAAGTATCTCCTGGTTTCCATGGGTATCACTTGAAACAACAGTTTAATTAAAAACATGGGAAAATCCATGATTCTGCAGCTAGTCTTATCAGATTCTTTGGCCTGTGTGAAATCCAGTGCTACTGAAGAAGAGTCTTGTGGTTTGTAACAGAGATAGTGGTATCTGTATTTTAAGAGTACTGAAGTTCACTTCTCATTTATAAGAGTGTATAATTCTAAGACGTGCTGTAAAAAAATGAATAAATGCATTGCGGCTGTGGTTTCATCTCACATCAGACTGCAAGTGCTGCAGATGCCCTCTAAATTCCAGATTTTCTATCCCTTTACTACCATCCTGGTCTCCTTATATTTAAATTTTGGATGAGCACATCAACAGTGATCATTAAACCACTAAAAAAACCCCCCAAATATTTGTTTTTTACTGCTGCTACACGGGCTGGGATAGGAATGTTTGCATCAACAGCCAAGGCAGCAATGCTCATCAGGTGAAATCTGTGCATTGCAGTTTACCTGCAGCATTTTATCAGGGCTGGGCTCAATCCCAGGTGGCATGTTGCTGGGATCATATGCCATCTGTTCCACCTCTGCAAAGTAGTTGACGGGATTCCTGTTCAAGACCAGCTTTCCCACAGGGATGAGAGGATAGTCACCATGTGGCCAAACCTATAAAGCATAACACACATACATTAAAATCAACATTAGGGTATTAGGCAGCTTTACTAAAAGGCAGAATTCCCCCAGTTTAAGCCTTGATTAAGAGAATTTCTTTCATGCTGACAAACATTGAGAAATGTCTTATTTTAACAAGCCTTTTGCCATGACTACGGAGCGCTAATGCAACTTATTTCATCATCCCAGGATAATCTCAGCACTTGAGTACTTAAATGAAATACCCACAGGCACTTGAAAAACTGCCTAGGAATGCACACTGTAGGTGGATCTGGTGGCACAATTGTTTTCAGCTACTTCAAAATGCTTAACTAGCTTAACTGGCCTTTTCTTTGCCATCTGACCCTGCACTTTCAAATTCAAGTCTTTAGCCATGTGGGGAGAGCCGTATCAGGGGGAAGAGAAGAGAAATCCAAGATGATGTTGGCACCATTCCTGGGAACAGCTATTGGAAGTGTGACAAAATCAGACCAACAGAGCTCAGGGTGTGACTCTGATCTGAGACCTGCTCTGCATTTCCTACTTTATCCCATGACCCTTCTTAAACCAGCCCAAGCTGAATATTCACCACAGGATCAGAGGTACCTTAGTTACATCAAAGGGATTAAATGGGAACTTCTCTGCTTCTTCAAAGGTCATCACTTGGATGTAGAAAGACCAGGAGGGATAGTCCCCCTTGGCAATGGCATTGTAAAGATCACGGATGGAATAATCAGGGTCAGTAGAAGCCAATCTTCCTGCTTCTTCAACAGACAGATTTTTGATGCCCTGGTCAGTCTAAAAGCAATAAAAGCAGTAACACCAGTTACAAAGTGCAGAAGCTACTACAGAAATCATTAATCAGAATTAATTTTAACAAGACTTATAATCCAAGAATGAGATGGCCCATGTTTCAACTTCCAACAAGGAGTTCAGAATTACAGGATGTTTCAACAGCTGCCTTCCAGATAAAAATGAGTTCATTGATAGTGCTCCAATAACAAGCTCCCCAAAGAAAAGTTTTTTACAGTCTAGTAAATGACTAGAACAAAGATGCCCATCATATTGGTTATTGGTATTAACCAAGAACACCACAAACCTTCCAAGTCCACGTACTTATAAGCCCTCTCCGAATTAAACTTGAAAAGTCACAGGATATTTTTATGTTCTTTATCCAATCTGATGTGTATTTCCAAAAAAACAAAATAAAAGGATCAATACCTTTGCATGGAATTTGCAATAAACTGCTCTCCCCTCAGCATTAACCAGTTTAAAAGTATGGGATCCATATCCATTCATGTGGCGAAAACCATCAGGAATTCCACGGTCACTGAACAGGAAAGACACCTAAAAAGGGAAGGATCACACAACATAATGGGGCTCATCAGATCACAGACACAAGGATCATTCAAGACCAAGTGTGTTTTATTGCATTAATCTGCATCACTGGAAGCTATGGTAACATTATGAATTCCTCCAGGAACTTCTTCTCATTTAAGAGTGTTAATGAAAACAGTGCTTTGGTTTTGCACAAGGACCAACTGTGAATTCAATCCTTAAGTTTTATGCCCACAAGAAATAGTCAGTGAAGCACAAGAAATTAACCTCCTGATAATACTGTGATTTCCCCTGTAAGCACAGATAATTTAAATCACAAATATAAATCTGACTACATGAAATTCTAGACCAAACATGGAAGGGAGACAGCTAAAAACATGCTGTCCTAACATGGTTTTCTTAATCACCCAAACTGGAGTCAAAGGAGAAGCTCACTTGATGCAAAGACTCAGGGAGAAGGCTCCAGAAGTCCCACACCATGTCTGGATCCTTCAAGTGAGTCTGAGGGTTCCTCTTTTGGCTATGGATGAAGGATGGGAACTAATTTGTCCAAAAAAAAACAACAAAGAAAAGAAATTATATGAGGTAAACTCCTGGTACAGAACAGGAAACAAGTTTTCAGCACAATTCACCGTAAAGGGAACAGCACTTTGGAAAGTGAGACAAAGCTGTAATGTCACTGAAAAATCCTCTACTGCCAAACCCCTCCTGCAACAAATTCATTCACAGGGCAGAAAAATTAGGGTAAAGTCAAACATTTTCCATTAGGATAAACAGACAGAGATAAAGAGTGTTTTAATTTTGTGACGGGTAAGGTGAGAGGTGAGTCTTTTCAGGATTTTACATCTGAACTTCAGTGACTCATCAACTGATACAGAGATACTATAAAATATTTGTGCACAACTCCACTCAAGGAAAGTGAGTTACACTTTCTTCTACTTACAAAGTGCTGTCAATCCTACTAAAAGACCCAAAGAATCACATTCAACAAAAAGAATTTGCAAGAACCTTTTAAAGTGAAAAGTATGAAACCTCACAAGTAATGAAGCACTAGTTCACAAACTGATTTTTTTTTTCAAGCCAAAAATGTTCAGAGCATTTAACAAAGAAAGTTTCACAGCTTTTTGCTTGTCAGTGAGGCAAGAACAGGATGTGAAGGGACTTTTTGACTCTGCCCCCTGAGCTCTGGGGCTCACTCACCAGTATTGCATCCCGAATGAAGAAGATGGGGGTGTTATTTCCCACCAGGTCCCAGTTCCCATCCTCTGTGTAGAATTTCATGGCAAAGCCCCGGGGATCACGGACTGTGTCTGCTGACCCAGACTCTCCAGCTGGAAGGGACACAGGAAGACACACAAGTCTCAGGACAAGAAATGCACACAAACTGTTAAGCAAAAACTCACCTCACTTGAAAATAGGCCATAATAACCAGAAAGGACAGGGTTTATTGAAGTCTTTTCTGTACCAAGGAACCTCAGGAATATTTTCAACAGTGCAGAACAGAAACCCAGCCAAACATTAAAGTTAAAAGAAAGAAAAGCAAGTATATCCACGTGAATTAAGAGTGCAGTTTGCATTATCACTGACAGAGACATCACCAGATTATAAGGCTGAATCATCTAAACCCACATTTGTTTCTGTGCAACAAAGCCCAGTGTGAAAGCTCTGTTAGAAGGTAGCAACCTAAACAGCGTGCCCAATAAAAAGGAATTTAATAAGGAAGACTTGTAATCCTGTAAAATCCTCCTTAAATTCATCCAGGATGGTATTTCCAAGGGGGAACTTCTACCAGAGCAGAAGTACCAACCACAACACCTGAGCAGCAGTGTTCAGAACATCGTGATGAAACGTGTAGGATTAAAACAATTGTGTTCTACAGGACAGTGAGGAGGAAACGTGTCCAAATAGAGCAGGGAAAGGGAAAATGAGGATGCAACAACTCCTTCAGCAACAGCCCACAGATCCAGCTCAGCTCCAGCTCTTTGCTCTGTTATCAGGATCCCTTAAGTGACAGAGAACAGCAGCTCCTTGAGCCTTGTTGGACTCCTTTTTTCTCTCCAACACTTCCAGAGCTGAATCCTCATTAGGATTTCTTTTAATTACAAAGTAGTAACATACTCATTATGACAAGATATCAGACAAGATATTGATTGCAATGCATGTTTTAACTGGCAGAATTTCAGATTTTGCTCATTGATGCCTGCAGCTCTTCAAGAAATCAGTTTATTTAAGGAAGATTGCTTCTGTGCCCAGTATTTAGGTTACACCCTTCATGCCCAGAACATTCCTAGAGCATAAGAGATTATATGTATTTAACTTCCAAGTGTTAAGGTGCAAGTGTTGGTAATGATCCAAAAAGAAACAAAGCAGGTTTTCTGTTGGAAAAACAGAGCTCAGGCCACCTTCTCTCTCACCCTTCAGGTAGAAAAGCATCTCCAGAGGGCTCTGACAGAAAGAGGCCGAAGCTGCTGAAACTCACAGGGGAGGAATTGGTTGGCAGAAAGTTGCCTCAAGTGCCCCAGGATCCCAACAGTGCCCTCAGGGTGCCCAGGGACAGGAGCAGGGAGACCCAGAGCCACCTGAAATCCTTACCAACAGTGGAGAAGCGAATGGCCAGAGGAGTTCTTTTCCCAATGTGCTCAAACACCTTGGCCTTACAATACTGGGTGATATCATGGGTGACTTCAAAATAGCCAAAGGCTCCTGAAAAACAGCAATTCCCAACACATCAGCTCCTTTCACTTCCTTCATTCCGCTGTAGCCCAACATACAACTTGAAAAAGCAAACATGGGAATGCACCAGTTTAAACACAGTCCACTGAAACAATTTTTTTCATAAAATGAAAGTTAAATAACACAAACTGCTAAGATTTATGTTTCTCTCAGAGCATTTCTTCAATCCTGCTGTGTTGCAGAATTTTTTGGCCCACCTCTAAGTTGGATGAAGCAGCAAAACTCTCCTCACTCCCACAGGGAGCTTTTCCCATGTACCTTCACATTAGAAATTCAGCCCCATGTTTGCTCCTCCTGCTTTTTGTGATGGGTTGCCCTAGAGCTGATAGCTCTACCCTTTTAAGACTAATAACAAATTTTAAAGTGCTTTAGGCTTTTTAAATGTAAATATTAGACCATCAGCTTGTTTTGGCTGACAAGGGATGGGTAGAAAGGAAGAACAGGCAGAGGAAGCAGAGATTACAGCAAATATCCAAGGACTGTAACTACATTTTCTCTCATTGATTTTTATAAACAGTTTTTCAGTGCTTCCAGTTTTGGCACTGGGATCCTTTAAACCAGGCTCTACCACTGTTGTTTAGATACAAGTATTGATAATACTAAATCACAGATAATATTTAAATTATATGCCACAATTTGCAATGAACTTAAAAGCTTTTTAAATCGAGTTCTACCCAGAGGAAACGTTATTTTTTTACACATACCTGCCCCTTTTGCATGCACAACTCTTTCAGGAATCCTCTCTCTGTCGAAATGAGCCATCTCATCAGTGAAAACAACATCCTGGACAAGGAGAGGTCCACGTGGCCCCACTGTCAGAATGTTCAGCTTGTCCCCTGTGGGGGTCCCAGCCCCAGTGGTCAAGGCATCTGGCTTCTGAATGCAAGAGAAGGTCACAAAAAACCCCATCAGAAACTAGAAACCCTCTACATTTAAGCCACAGAACGTCCCAGGAATGTTCTCCATGGTTCAGGAACATTAAGACTATCAATTTTGGAGAGGAAATGTCCTGGCAGTGATGCCACCACGACTTTTCTTTGTTATTGTCTACAAAGGAACTGCCCAAAATAACCCACACTCCTCCTTTTCCAGCTCCCTGCAGAAAAAACAGAGTGAGAAAGTTGCATCAGTTTTACCTGGGATGCATTTATTGTTATTTGGAACCAGGGCAAGGCACATAAAGGCCTCAGAAGAGCAGAAAGGAAGCCAGCACAGAGAACAAGAGAACAAGAAAGTTTGCAGCAGGGTGAACTCAAAAAAAAAGAATAAAAGAACAATTATCCACATCTACACCAGAGAACACAGGGAGTTCCAGGCACTTTGTTTAACTCAGGTACATGAATAACCACACAAAAGACATTTAACAGGATAATTGCATTCCCACTGTGTTCCTGCCTTGGATTCCCAAAATACCCAAGTGCTTTGTTCTTCCTTCACCTCTCCTTTAGCACAGAGCATAAATCCAACTTCTTTGGGATGCCTGGAATCCTCACCCACACTCAAATTTGTAGAAACATTTAAAAAGACAACATGTAATTTATTAGGATGTTCAGAAACTGCCACTTCAGATTTATTTAAAGGCAAAAGGAACATCTGTTTAAACCAAAAGGTTTGTCAAGGGAAATATTGCAAGAGTAGAAACTGTTCTCAGTATTTTTGCCACTGCTCATTTCTCACACACCTCCTGCCTTGTATTTTGCTCAGTTTTAAATGAGTCAAATAAAACAATTTCACTGCTCACTTTGAGAAATCACTTCTTTAGACCACACAGGAACTTCTAAGAACTCAACCTCTTAAAATTTTGTCCTTTAGGACCCAATTTAGGACCCTCGAATATGTACATTTTATTAAGCTTCAGCAATCCTCTTCATTTGTAGCAACACCAAACAATTTCCAGGTGAACTTTTTGAATTAGAATTAAATTTCACACATTAAAGTGGACCCCACAACCATGTCCCAGGAACTCACTAGTGTGGCTGATCACAAGCTTCTCACAGACAAAACTTAATATTATTTTATCTAACCATAGATTCATTGATTTTTTGTGTGTGTGTTGATGACTCTGACACACTCATTAAAGACAGGAAATGCTGCTGTGCTATGATGGAAACAAACACCTCCTATCACTGCCATCCTAAGAGCACATTTTCCTCTCCAACCTCTTCATTTATTAGACATTTCCACGTGTTCTGTGTGCACAGACACTCCCACTTCACCCTCACCCCAAGGCAGCCTGTGCCACAAAAACCCCCTGTGTAATTTCAGCACCATTTGTGAATCCTGACTAGGACAAATTCAACTAAATTTGGGGGCTGGACATTTGGGGTTGGCATTTACAACCACAGCTGGCTGAGGCTAAGCCTATAAAAAATTAAATTAAACAGCTTTGTGGCTGTGCAGCCTCTTCTGTGCAGGTGGATTTTCTGTTTATGGTCTTCACATTAGTTTTAAAGAACGTTTTTATTTTTAATGGCAGGATATATTCACTTTGATTTCACGGGATGTGGGGCACACAAAATTCTGTGTAAAACAAGTGTGAAGGGGGAGGAAAACCCACACAGCAGCTGTAAGAAGAGTTCTCACCCTACTTTTGGGGCTGGAGCCTGTTTGATGCCTCCATTTCCAAACCTTAAAAGATAACAACTTTGGAATCTGCATGTGTGTTTCATGACAGCACCAACCTGCCAGGAGAGACAGGAGGGAAACAAGAGGCAGGGGAATTTTAGTTGCCCCTGTTGTAAACACCACACATCAAAGCACACCCTGACACTTTGTACAACTCATTTTAAAATTCTAATCACCCCTTCGCTCCTTTCTACCTGCAAGTCTCATGACTCCTGATGCAAGGCAGGCTCTGGGGTTGCCTCCCAATCTCCAAATTAACCTTGGCTTGTTTTCAAACACTGCTTTGTCACAGGAAAGCCGAGATCCCCACAAAAAAACCATCACTCGTGGATAAAAAAAGGACACGATGAAGTCATAATTCAAAGGTTAGTTCTCACACAGTAAAACCAAGAAGAGTAAAATAAAATTAAGAATGACTTAATGGATACAGGCAGTGGGAACTGGGGCACCTTGTGGAGCTGCTGCTTAGTAAAACCAGCAGGAATATTTGATGGCAAAAACGTGTTTCTGTCAGAAAACACACCCGGGAGCTGTGGCTGTGTTCTGATGAAGGTGGGAGGGAGATCAACTCCTGCAATTCCCCCAAATATTGGACATTTCCCCAAATATTTCGGGGTGTGTTCTAAAACCTGATGGCCTCAGTGCCACGGTTTCACTCCACCCGCTTCACAGAGTCCCGGGGGCAAAGGGATCCAAAACCAAAGAATCCCAGTGGGAAGGGGATTTAGAACCCAGGAATCCCAGTGGGAAGGGGATCCATAACCCAAGAATAACAGTGGGAAGGGGAACCAGAAGCAAATAATCCCAGCGGGAAGGGGATCCAGAACCGAAGAATTTTAGTGGGAAGGGGATCCAGAACTAAAGAATCCCAGTGGGAAGGGCCAAAACCAAATAATCCCTGTGGGAAGGGGATTCAGAACCGAAGAATCCCAGTGGGAAGGGGACTCAGAACTGAAGAATCCCAGTGGGAAGTGGAACCAAAACCAAATAATCCCAGTGGGAAGGGGATCCAGAACCAAAGAATCCCAGTGGGAAGGGGACCCAGAATCAAGAAATCCCAGTGGGAACAGGATCCAGAACCAAAGAATCCCAGTGGGAAGGGGATCCAGAAGCAAGGAATCGCAATGGAAGGGGGATTCCGAACCGAAGAATTTTAGTGGGAAGGGGATCCAGAACTGAAGAATCCCAGTGGGAAGGGGAACCAAAACCAAATAATCCCTGTGGGAAGGGGATTCAGAACCGAAGAATCCCAGTGGGAAGGGGACTCAGAACTGAAGAATCCCAGTGGGAAGGGGATCCGGAAGCAAATAATTCCAGTGGGAAGGGGATCCAGAAGCAAGGAATCGCAGCGGGAAGGGGATCCAGAAGCGAAGAATCCCAGTGGAAGGGGGATCCAGTCCCACCCCCCGCCTTGCGCAGGGCCGCCTTCCCGCTATCCCAGGCTGCTCCAAACCCCTTCCAACCCGTCCCGGAGCACTTCCCTCCCTGTGTCACCCACCCCAACCCCTCCGTCCCAGTGCCCGGCTCCCGGGAATGCCGAGAAGCGGGGGCCGATCCCGGCGGGTACCTGCGAGCCCCGCTGGCTCTTCCAGCGCTTCAGCTGCTCCGCCGCCTCGTCCCGCCCGTCCGCCATTTCGCGACAGCGGGCGGGCGACCCCCGGCGCAGCAAGGGCGGCGCGGAGGGGGCGCTGAACTGGCTCCCAGAAGCCGCCCTGTCACCCCGTCGCCTTGTCCCCCCGTCGCCTTGTCCCCTTGTCACACTGACCCCGTCCCCTTATCACCCCGAGGGGACACCCCGCAGCACCGGCGGGTAGCGGGGCGGCTCCGCGCTCCCCGCGTCCCTCAGGCGCCGCCCTCCGCCCTCAGCCCCAGCGGGGCGGGGGGAGCCGTGGCGTTGCCTCGGTGTTGCACTGTCATTAACTATTAAAAGTGTGATTTCGGCTCTGATTTCAGTTTTTGAGATGCCGAAGCTTTCTAAAGCCTCCTGGTGGTGGAGGCGTGGTTGGGTGGCATAAGAAGTCGCGGGCTCGGAGCGTTGTGAAAAAGTGAGCCGACGGAGTTCCTGAGGCAGGGTTAGGTTAGGGAGGGGGGGGAAAAATGTTTTTGAATTGCAGAAGCCAAAGGGGTCAATATATAATCTGATAAATGTATGGCTATGCAAACGCCCTTTGTTGTATTGAGGTAAAGGTGGTACATTAACGTTGGTCACGGCGACCAAGAGTAGGGAATATTTCTTTGGATTTATACCTTTAAAAACCCCAGACTTCTGGATTAATACTGTGCTTATACTTAAAAATCATGAGGTAAATACTGTTTGTTCTCCCATTAGGCAGCGATTATACTGAAGGAGGCCCCTCGGCTTTGTGCCTAATCTGTACCACAGATGATAAAAGTGATTAACAGCCAGTTATTTTTCCCATTTCTGAGGTAAAACCTTGGAGCAACATGAATATTCTGCCTTAAACTGCTTATCTGCAAGATTATATCAACGTTCTCTTCTCTTAACAGGTACAAAGAATAGTTATTTCAGTCAGACAAGTGCTTTATCTAGTACATGTTATTATGAACCTCCCAAACTCAGGTCTACAGTATGGGAGGAATAGCACTAATTCTATTCCTTTTCCAAAGAATTAAGCACAGAAAACTCTCCCTTTTTTTTTTTTCTGCTTCAGGCTTATTTGGGACATTTATTTCATGCCTCCAAGACTCATAATCCTTTTTTCCTTGACATGAAACATCATAAAAAAGAGCAAGAAAGATCCCCTGTGTTTTTAATGCTTTTATACAAAATATGCATCATCAGACTGCACCTACTACCACATTGAGATTCAATACCAGGAGTGCACACGCAGAGGTTTTTTAAATCAATAATTGATATTTCAGTTTGCTTAACCAGCAGAATGGGGACACGTTGTTATTGCTTGCTTTACCCTTAAAGTTTAACATTGCTGGTCAAGGTGTGCAGATGAACTTGCTGGCCACAAATCTGTTTCAAAATAAAAGTGACTTGCAAAACCTACTTTTCTTTCCCTTCCCATCAACCCTACTTACTATATGCAGGAGGAGAGGATATATGGGCATATAGGTACATGTGCATAAAAATACAAACAAGAACAGATTAAATATTGGCTAAGATGCAAAAAAAAAAAAAAACAAACCTAAACAAAAGCCATGGGAGAGCAGATGGCAACATCAGTGTTGCAAACAATGTTTTTGCACTTTAGCTTAACTAAACCCAGTGACCGTGTTTCATAAGAAAGGTCACACACAGACACACAAACACAGCATTTCTCTCTCACTTTGCTCTGATTTTCTACCTTTTTCAGTAAAGAAAGCAGTGGGTACTGGTTTGAATCCCACAGGCACCTTGCTTGTGGGTATCTCCATTTATTTCCTTTTTTCCACCCTTGTATCTTGATATTTGTTTCCTGCGGCATCTTATTTGCCTGCGCGAGCCTCTCGTTAGACATGCATTAGGTAAACAAACTTCAAACAATTCCAAATTAATCATCTTTATTTACCTGGGAAGACTGGTTCTGTGCTGCTGCATGACTTTCTGAGCCATAACCCAAACCACACTTCACCCTTAATTAAGATTCGGGGAGATTAAAAATCACAGTACTTCATATTTGTGTTGTGTTTAAACCCAAAATAGAGTGTCAGTGTCACACCCACTCACAGGATTGTGCTGTAGGTAAATAAAGTTTGCACACAGGGTTGGGAGACTTCATTTTTGGTCCTTTTCTTAAAGTTCTTCAAACTTGTATCTTGCAGAGTACCCGAATTACGTGTCTGGAGACAAAGCTTGGATACAATTTCTGCCTGAGCCACAAGGAACAAGGTCAGAAAGAAAAACCATACAAACTGTGGTTTAAGCTCATGTAGCAAAAATATAATTGGTGTTATATCAGTCAAGAGTGTATTTTCAGTCATGAGACAAATTCAGCTACTGTGAAGTAATAGAATGAAACTATTCTCCAGACTTGAAATAGGAATTGGCCTTTATAAATATCCAAACTTTAGATATTTACAGCACCTTGGGAACCTCTGCAAATGACTTTTCCACTCATCCTTTTGCTGTCATGACTGGTGTAGACATCAGGGCCCAGAAAAATCACTGAAAGAGCAACATGGACTAATATTTATCTACTTACTTACAGGAGAGAGGATAGAGCGTGGTAAATGCTTAAGATATTCTAAGTTTATCATTCATTAGGTTATGTGTAGCTTTTGTGATTTTGTTTTCGGTCATCAGATCTGTCATTTCATAGAGAGATATTGGGATGCAGAGCAGAGAAAAAATGTGGAGTTTGGAGAAAAAAAAAACATAGAAAAAAAATCAGGAAAAGGTAGATAGAAAACCTTATTTTATGGTTGTAATTTTCCACCATCCTTTGCTGCAGTTCTTAGGACAAGGTCGTAATTTGAATCACTGGATTTAAATTAATCACTGGATTTTAGCCTCAAATACGGAAAAGTGTGTTAGAATAAAAATCTTTTATATGTTTTAAACAACAGAGGTTTTTTTGCTTCTCTCATTCTCCATAAATGAGAATGACTTCAGTGATTTTGGAGCAGAAGCTTTGTGGTTTGTATGGAGTTGGGAAATGCCAGTGAGAACACCGGTCCTAGAGTAAATTAAGGAAATAGAATTTAATTAATCTCTATTAATGGTTTGCAATAATTTATTAATTTTCAGAAACAGTGCTTATGATCATCAACATCAAGAAGTGTTTCATGTTTAGTGCTGGAAAAACAGCTGCAGTATGGTCCTTGAGATAAGTGAAAGAACAGCAAGAACAGAATAAGAAATGCAGCAGTTCTCAAGTGGTAAAGTACTCAAACTTGTCTTTAGCATCCTGGATATCTCAGTTTTGTGGTTTTATTCCTCAAAACCGCATCATTAAAATGATTTCATGTCACATATATATACAGTTTTCTTTTGTTAATGCACCTGCTTTTACTTGATTCCCTTTCATGTTCAGGCACATATGATGTTGTGAATGTTTTTCTGTATTTGTTCTCTACATTATTATCTGGAACATTTACCTAATTGCAGTTAATAAAACCTCTATTTTGAGGCATGATTCTGCCCATTAAAACTTCATTTTCCGTAGGAAAAGATTTCCAGCTAAACAAAGCAATATTGTGCTCTGTTGTTAGAGTCAGAAGCTCTTAAGCTTTTAAATGGGTCAACCATCAGTATGACTTAGTCATTTGTGCTTTAAATTAGTCAGGTGCTTAATTGGCACGCTGGATGTTTGCATCTATAAATACAGATGTTTGATCCAACAGATACCTTGATACAATAGGTGTCATTTCACATGTTCTAATTCTCTAGAAAGAAGAGAATCCTAAATGAACTGGTTTTTCAAACCAATTGATTTTCCAGAAAATTAAAAGCAATTAAAAATGTTGTCTGGCCAGCAGGACTGGAAAATCAGGTTGTTGTTTCATTAGAAGGAAAAGTTAGATACGTGCCTTGAAAAATTTTGGATATGTATCTGTGTGTCTAGCAATATCAACACTGCTTTACCAACAGGGAAAGAAAAGCTTTAATTAGTGTGATTTTGAGTGCAGAGAGACATCAGACCCTCTTGTAGCGCATGTGACAACTGGAACAGGGACACATGGTATTTGGGTGCCACAGGATCAGCAAACACTTTACATATATAAAAATTTTCTGTGCTGACTTGATGGGTCAGGTTCCCATGGAATCACCTGGAGGGAATTGCTGCAAATTCCCAGTGTTTGCCTGCCAGGATCCCATTAAGATAATATTTTCTAAATTTAATCTGTTTATAATCCAAATTTTAATTTTCTTTGGTCTTGTCGGTAGTCATTGATTGGTTTTCATTAATAGATGCTGAACATAACACTGATTTTTTAAGATAATTTCAATGAATTGTGAAACAAACACAGTTTTAAAAATCTGCTTCATTACAGAAGATGCATTGTGGCATCTCTTCAGTTTCTCTGTCTAAGAGGAACAGCCACAGACACAAACACTTGAGGTTTGTCCTTTGAGATGTCGGCAAGTAGAACCAAGGGAATAATTAATCCTGGGGTATGAATGTTTCAAAGAATCAAGGTGCATGCTCAGAGTGAAACACAACAGTCAGTGGCACATTAAATACATAAAAACTAGCTCTTCCAGCCTGGAATAATTGCTCCAGCCCAGTGCCTGCCATGTGGCTGATGCCCTTTGGCCCAGCTCTCTTGTGTAACGGCACCATTCCAGTTGTTGTTCCAGTCAGTGGCTCAGAGCAGTTTCTCACCCTGCCCAGTTGTGTGTCATTATGGGGTGCAAAGATGGCCATTATTTTGTTTAGGATTTATACAATTGCAGGGACCCACTTCTAAATTAAAGCTCTGGATAAGCCCTCGAGTGTTTTGGCCACAGGTAGGTGCATGGAAAATAAACAGTATGGTGGATGGATGACATGGACTCTCCCTCGTGGGGTGTGGAAAGAGATCCTAGGGTAGGAGCCAGAGATAGAAAGTGGCGAAGCATGTGCGGAGGGTCATCTGTAGTGCAGTTTAAGAAATTGAGCACATACAGAGCTTTAGCCAACCGTTCCTTTGGTGACAGATGAGCTGCTCCTCCTTTTTGCTTTAAGAGCAAAGCCTTCAGTGTCCCATGTGTTCGTTCCACAATGGCTTGCCCTGTCAGGGAATGGGGTATCCCTGCGGCGTGGCAGACTCCCCATGATTGGAGGAACTGTGCCACCTTCTGGGAAACATACGTGGGGCCATTGTCAGTTTTGGCGGATGCGGGAGCCCCTAAATGTGCAAGGCCGCAGAGAAGTGAGCAATAACATCCCGGGCCTTCTCACCAGCATGACAAGAGGCATATATAGCAGTAGGAAAGGTGTCCACTGACACGTGGACATATTTCATGCGACCAAACTGTGGCACATGAGTTACATCTTTCTGCCAGAGTTCCCTGGTGGAGAATAGCCCACCCGCTGACAATCAGGACGCATGGAAATGATATCTCGTGCCTGATCCCACTTAAGAGAAAAAGCCTTGACCAAGGCTCGAGCATTCTGATGGAAAAAGGCATGAGATAAGCGAGCCTGTTGAAACAAATCAGTGCCGGTTTGAATAGCCATGGTCAGGCAATCTGCTCGTCTGTTCCCTTCTGTGATCGGACCTGGTAGGGCAGTATGCGAGCGAATATGTGTGATAAAGTACGGAGCCCGTCAGGCATTGAACAACGATAACAGCTGTAGAAGAGAGAATAGCAAGGGATCATTTAAATCTTTGAGGAAGGCCCCTTCCAACTGGCTGACAAGACTGGCCACATAAGCAGAATCTGTAACAACATTGGTGGGGGAGGACCAACATTTGAATGCTCCGACTACCGCAGCCAGCTCAACCAGCTGGGGGGACCCCTCTTGAGTGGCTATATTGGAGGACCACCGCGTGTGGCTCCTAACACATGATGACACATTTCCCTGTTCTCCCCGAGCCATCTGTAAACGCTGTGAGAGCAGATAAGGGTACCGCCGAAAGCCACAGCACAGCATACAAGCAGAACTGTAGCTGCAGTAGCTTGTGGCTGGGAGGGTGAATAGATATCTGCCCTGTGAAATGTCCCAGGGACGTCTGCAATTCTACTGAAACCTGCAAGAGATGTGAAAGCATTAGTGAGGTGACAGGCAAAACAATAGAGGCAAATTGGGACCCTGAAAGAGCAGTCAATCGTTGTCGAGAATTTATAATCAGCATAGCCAACATTTCTGCATTGATTTCCTTTTCTGCAAAATGTTCAAGGTTTTGTCTATGCATACGGTTGTTGATGAAGTCAGCTACAGTAGATTTCTTCTTACATCTCTGACAGATGGCATAAGTCAGGGCACGATACAGTTTTTGCTAGTTGCCACACATTCATGCAATGCCACCTTGAGGTTTGATGTAGTTGACGGACCGCTGGCTATGTGGGCCAGGAGGGAATTCATGGAGACATCTCGACGAGCAGAGGGAAGGGCGGAAGGACTGGCGCTGCTGCTGCTGCTCGTTCCCGGTGGCCGCTGCCGCCTTGCCCGGTGTGTGTGGACATAGCAGCAAAGGCCGCTGTCATAGTCTCGTATCTGTGTTTTAAACAGTTCACTTTATTGCAAGCAGCAATCATCTCTGCAAGGGTAGGATCCTTCATCGGTAATAGGATCTATTTACAGTCATCATTAGCATTAGAAACAGCCAGCTGCAGGAGCAGGAGTTCTCGAGATACCTCATCTGCGACCTGCCGTTTCAAACTGTCCAGCAGTCGGTCTATAAACTGCATATAGGGTTCATTAGGCCCCTGTTTGACATCAGTGAATGATTTATCTGGCTTTCCTGCCGCTGGAATAATTCGAAATGCTTGCAACGAAGCAGCGCTGACCGCCTGTAAAACTTCCCGGGGTATTGTGACCTGGTTGTGGGGGTTAGCCCATCCTCCCTCCCCAGCAGGCACTCCATCGTGACCTGTCTCAGGAGACGACCGGCAGGGAGGTTCATGTATTGTAAATGCAACTCCTTGAGGTACTTTTTCCAGGTACCATGCCAGAGTAAATATTGGGAAGGGGTAAGCAATCCATCTGCTAAAATTTTGCCATCATGTTGCATGAGCGCCTGAGCTCAATGCAACGCCTTTAGTAATTGTTGTGTAAAAGGNATGCATGGGGAACGTGAATTTCAGCAAAAAGTCCATTTCCCCCTCCTCACACGGGGCACCATTTATGGTGGACAGATGACATGGACTCTCCCTCGTGGAAAGAGAGATATTTATTGGAAGGGGACAATGGTTTATATAGGATACAAAGCCAAGGCGAGGTAAGAGGCTAGTACTTTTCCCACGGCCTGACAATCTGGGGTTAACAGGTGGTCTGTCTTCTTGGGTTGGGGTTTCTTTTCACAGGCTATTCATTCTCCAGGCTCCTGGGCCCCCAGGCAGACTCAGATTTCTTATCTCGGGATGAGCATCTTCAAGATTTTAACCCTGTCAGCCTTAAAACGTCTTTCAGGTCTTGGTCAGTTATCTGCATGCTCTGACCTCCCTCAACAAAACAGCAGAGTTTTCCCCCTGTATTTAGGGATGGCTGTTCTTCAAACCAGAGTTCTTTTTTTTGTACATTTGCCCTCATTTTTCTAAGGTTTTCTGTTCGTAGAAAATTCATTGCCTCAAATAGGTAAAATGAAACTATTGAAGCATCTAATATACTTTTGACCCATCAAAACAGAACGTATCTGTTTCATGACAACAAAGAGATGAAACAACTGGAAACTGTAACAAATTATTGGTTTGTTTGGGGTTTTTTTTCCTTTTTTTTTTTCTTTTTTTCATGGAGGCTTGACACTAAGCTACCAGGTTAATTGGTATGTTTCTTTCCAGCTACTAATTGCTGCCTTCACCCTGGCTGGCTGTTTACAAGATATTTACACAAGGTTTACAAACCATTTACATTTCAAAGAAACTTATGATGGAGGGACAGAAATGAAATGCAGATCATAACTTACAAAACATCAAACTTGTAAACACACTAAACGCTTCCTAACAGATCCACAGGGACCTATCAGCATTCCTATCCAGCTTTGCGTGTGTTTCCTATTTTTCTTGGATTAAGGGCAGTGGTTGAACAGCACACTTGGGTCTTGATCTGAAACATGGGCTTCCAAACAATGGTAAGAAGAATACACATTTTTCACTGGATATGTTGCCTTTATTTTTTCAATACTTTTTGTCTAAAAATGTTGGGTGAATTTTTACAGCTGCATGATACTAACTATGGAAATTAAAAATAGGCCTATTTTTGACAACCAAGTACTTTTGAATCACCCAGAGGGAAAACAGTTCAGTACTCCTCTGCTTATCATATCATTTGGCTGAGGAGTTTAACATTCTGGAGGTTAACATTTTTTTCCCTTTTCTTTGTTCTTAGTATGGTGGGAGGCTTCTTTATTTGTTTTCACAGTGTGCTAATCCCTCCTCTCTTTGGTGTTGTTATTCCTAAATATTCCTGAAATCTAAAAATGGCTTTCAAGATATGGAATGCTGAGATATCTTAATTTTCTGGCTGCATGAGAGATTCCTGAGTATATTCACCATCTTCTTTTTCTCCTTTTCCTCCTTACCACTCACAGGGTTGCAACCAGTATATCCTGTTCCACTGTGCTTGAGAGTTAACTTCCATGTATTCCCAATGGATTGGGGATACACCTGGAGGGCTGATGGATCCCATACTTCAGAACCCTGGTACCACCCCCACTTTTGTTGATTCCTACAAACTGTTCCTATATTTTCTCAGGACCAATGGATAGAACATTCTATAGCCCTGTGATACTTCCATTCCAGGTGATGTGTCACAGGAATATCTTCCCAAAGACACAAGCAGAGAAAAAAAAGGGAGTTGGTAATTATCTCCCCATCGCTTCCAGCATGTGTTTCAAACAAATTGCCCTGTGTCAGCGACCTCCTTGTTGGAAAAATATTCCTGGATTATAGGATAACAAGCAGCCCTGTGTCATAACTGGAATTAGGGATAGAAGATGGTGGATGGCGTTATGTTTATTCAGGCTGTGCATGGACGGGGTGGTTCCTGAGCCAACAGTGCTAATTAACAACATCTGCCTGGAGTGAACTGACAGTGAGGTCTGAAACATTATTATGTGGTTGTTGCCCTAATGTTTTTTTTCCTAGGATTTTACTTGTTGGGTGGGAAGGATGCATCCTCTTCTGCTGTAGCAAAACCATGGTGGGATACACATTCCGCAATAACAGTGGGATGGTAAAAGACTGTTCATCACATAAAAACCAAGAAGAAACAGGCTGGAAAAGTGTGAACAGATGCACAGTACTTCCTGACCATCGTATTAGCTCAGAAAGTTTTCATTAATTAGTCCTCTCACTTGGCAGTAAATGTCCAACTACAAATTCCTGCTTCCTACACACTGAGATTAAATCTTCTCATTGAAGAAGGTTTCTAAAATTTGTAATAAGGGCAGTATAATTTGGTGATGAATACTAGAATATCAGTTGCTATGCTGTTGAAATATAATGTAGAATAAAAATACTTATTTGAAAATGTTTTACAGAATAGTTGAGAGAAAACCAAAGATTTTTCCTCCATCTCAAAGCTTCCCTGTTTTAGGGTAACTAGTGTTAAAAAGCTTTGTTTTATGGTTTGGTTTTCATTTAACAACCCAAAATTAATGGTCATGCTAGGTGAGTTATAATAGCACTTTTCACACAGGCCTTAGATGCAATTTAAAAAGAAAAATCAGTCTAATTTTGGACAACTATTTATTTATTAAATTAGAATTATATGCTATTGGCTCTGAGGTATTTGAACAATATGAAATGTGCCTCAAACTGATAAATTTATAGCATTTTCTTGTAGGTTTAAGTGCAGGTGGGCAAGGTTTTCTAGTGTATAGTGGAAAGGGCTAAAAACTCTGGAGTTTACCAGAGAAATCAGAGAAAAGAAAATTAGGGATGACAAGGTAAAAATATATTCTTAGTGAAAAGAGAATTCTTCAAGTAAAGGTGTTTTGTTTTGGTTTTTCCTTCTTATTCTAAAATATTTGGCATTCTTTTAGTATCTTTTTGTTGCTGGAAGTGCTGATTCATTGCAGTTTCCCCCACAATCAGATCTGGACTCTCCTCTCCCACCTTCCAGCTGAGGGCTGTGGTGCCAGCACTGCAGCAGGTTGTGTGTCTCTCCTGCTTCCCCCTGGCTGCTGTGCTGGCTGGATGTGTTACTGTTGAGTCACTACCAAACCAGGACAGCAAAGAGTCGGGCTCCCTCTTCCTGTCTGTCCTCCAGAACAGGACACGTGGGAAGGAGAGCGTGTGGCTGCATCGAGCACGGGTGGATGTCTCCTGGCAAGAACTGGCTCTGGCAAGCATCCCTACATTCCCTGCTCGTCCCAGGGGGATTGGATAGATGAGTTTCAAAAATCCCTTCCAACACTATGTTTCTATGATTCCCGTGCCTGGATGTGCCTCCTTGGAATCTTTTCAGTGCAGATCACGGGCAGCTCTCCCTGGATGCAAAGCCAATTCCACCCGAACTTCCTGTGGAGACAACACTGACAACACACACTGCTGTAATGGAGTTTATATAAATTGTGTGACATCACCTCAGTGGAGGGATAGTCATCCCTCCTCCTGCCCTCTCCTACTCATGGTTTCAACATGCACAGCCCAGCCAATTTCCCAATGAGTTTCCTAATTGTAGGAGACACCTTCCCACGGGCCTGTCACCCTGGGGCACATGTGGCACCCTGGCAAGGATGGGGAGAGAGGACACTGCAGGCATTACAGGATATATTCTGATCCAACGTGAGGCACCTGAAGCATCACAGAGTTTTTGATTCTTCACTGAGGGCCAGTTAGAAAAATATGGCAGCAGAGTTTCACTACCACACTGAACTTCTGTGTCAGCTTGATTTTTGTCCTCATGCTGTTTTCCCATCCCTGTCTCACTTGATTTTCCTTCTTTTTTTTTCCTTGCAGTGGCATTTTCTTGCTCGGGAGCATGTCAGTGCCCAGAGAGATGCCAAGGATGGTAAGTGCAGCACCTCTTCACGATGGGCCACCTCCTCAGGTGCTGCTCTGGGAATGTGATGTGCAAGTGAGCGGGTTTAAACCTCCCCCCGGCAGAATTTCAGGTGTTGCCTTTGTGGAGCAAGTGTCTGCAACAGGGCACTGTGCTTTGCCAAATATATTGTGAAAAGAAAGGAGTGCTCCCCCTTCCAGGGGCTTTAGGCTCGGGGTAAGGAAAGAAAGCAGATGCCTGTTTCTAGTTTTATAAATAGAAAGCCGGTGGTGCCACGCAGTTCAGATGTTACTCTGGGCACTCCTGGAGCTATTTTAAGCACTTACACACAGGAGGTGTTGCACATGTTGATCCCTCTGTGAGGCAAGGACCTTGTGATGGTGCCACGGGATGTGACCAGCTGTGCCAGAGGTCACACACACCCCCCATTCCGTGAGGAGTGTCACACACTGTTCACGCGGCGCTGGGAAAGCTGCCCTTCGTCCTTCCTCCGAGCGTTCCTTATTGTGCAGTGAATTGGGTTGCCACCCCTTTGCCCCAACCTGGAGCAGTTTGATTTCAGTGGTGTTGCTGTATTCCCGCAGAACAGGACTCAAGAGGGCGGCAGTGGGTCACTGCGATACGGCGCAAAACTTCGGAATTCCTTGGGAAAATAAAAGTCAAAGCACAACCAGGAGGAAGCAGAATTAGTGCACACCACCTGTACAGACTGGGATGGAGGAGCAGCCATTTCTGAGAGCTGGTAAGAACCTCGTGGAACGAGGTCCTGCAATTCAGCACCACAACAAACACTGTAACTGTTGTCTCAAGGTTCTGAATGATCCCAGGCAAGGCAGAACACATAAGGTCTGGGGTTTGCCCCTGAATGTCCCCCATAATTTGCCTTCTATTCTTTTCAGCTATTGTATATAACCACTAATCCCAGTATGGACTGAAAAGCTTTGGGGACATCCACTTTATAGCACCGTTAGAGGGTAATACTTTATTTGGCTTCCTGGCAGTTTCCTGACTGTTCAGGGTTATGAAAAATTCAATATTTAATTCCTGTCTCTATGGCAGATTCTTTCCACTGGCCCTGTGGTCCCAATGACTGAGTCTTGGTAATGTTACTGTCAATACTGTATCCCTGGCTAATAAGAGAGAGCTGAGGACACGAACATTATTTCAGTGCACAGCTCTCAGGAAACATGACACACATCCGTAATCAATACACGTAATTTGCTCTATCAGGTGCCTCATGAGACAGGTTGATATTACAGCCAGTGAACAACCCCAGCAAGAAGTGCAATTTTGACATGAATTTCATCCAAATGTGTGAGTATTTTGGCACCCAGAACTGCAGCACGTTTCCACGCAGCAGTGGAAACATGACGTGCGACTCTGTGATAACTGGGATTATTTTAAGTGCCTGCAAAGAGTTATTTTACACTGGTAACTAATCATACACACGCTTGGCAGACCTGGTGACATATCAGGGCTAAGTATCTGGGTGACTGGGGAAGTTTATCCTGCTGTAACTTTATATCTGGATGTTATGAATGAGTAGCTGTTAAATGCTGAAGAACAACATCATTATTTGCAGCTATTTGCTGACGCCTAATGGCTCTTGGAATGTTCTGCTTCTTTCATCCCTGCATGAGAAAGAAAATGCAGGCACTGTAAAATTGTAATTAATAGTTAAGAGCTGAAATGAGAAGAGAATGGGTGGGAAAAGAGGCCTCAGTAATTTGTCCCCTCTTGTCTTTATACATTTCAAATTTCTAGACAGAAATGTCCAGTGCTTGTCGAGGATTACATTTTAAATTAGGTGAAATGTCATTGTTTATTTCCAAGATTAGTTTTACTTTTTATACTTCAAAATATTTTCAAAACAAATGTGGAATAAATACATCACAAGTGAAACAGCTGCTGAGGAAGGAGGCCATTTCCTACAGCTAACAAGTGTAGAAAGCACCTACAATACTACTTTCTTTCTTAGACAGTGTTTGATTTAAAGAAACTTATTAAATGTGTGCTGAATTAAGAGACATCAAAAACTCAACCAGAAATGTTTAACAATCAAAGGACCCAGCAGCAATGTTAGAAATGCTAGTGAGGAAAGGGATTCCAAATGTAGACAGGCTTTGGAAAGGGAAAGTTGTTTGGAAATGGTCCATCTATGTGTCTTGGACAGTGGAAAGAGGAGAATTCATAGAATCCTTGTTGTGGTTGGAAGGCAACACCTCTGAGGAGCTTCTAGGCCAACCCTCAAAGCAGGGTCAGCTAAAGCAGCTTGTCCAGGATTGTATTCATCTGGGTTTTGAGCATCTCCAAGCGTGGAGACTCCACAACCCCCCTGGGAAACCCATTCCAGGGTTTTACCACTCTCATGGCGACACGGTGGTAGTGGTGTTAATGTTTAAATGGTTTGTATTCATTGCGTACCTACTGCTTCTTGTTCTTTCTCTGGACACTACTGACAAGAGCCTACCTGTCTTTTCCTCTTTTTTGCTCTGCTTCTCTCAGTTATTTATAGACAAAAACACTTCAAGAACACCTCACCTTCTCCAGGCCGAATAGTCCCAGCTTCTCATAAATGACAGAAACTCCAATTCCTTGATTATCTCTGTGTCCCTTTCATGGACTAACTCCAGTCCCTCTTGTCCTGAGAGGCCAGAGCTGGACTCCACTCTCCGTGAATCTCCCCAGAGGGAAGGATCACCCCCTCCACCTGCTGGCAGTGCTTTTTTCCCTGGTGCAGCAGCCCGGGTCGGTTCTGCCTTTCTTTGACACAAGGTGGCACTGCCAGCTCGTGTTCAACTTGCTTTCCAAGAGCACAGGTTGTTACATCAAATCTTCAGCAATTAAAGTTTTTTAAAAGGTCTTTGCTCATCAGTCAGTACTGGTCATGATAGACGTGGCCACTCATCTCTCGGCAGTATTAATTTTGAGAATCTCTACTTTATCTGTCACTACAAATATCAGTAAAGCTAATCTAGGCTGATTTCCTGTACTGAGCCAATCTACCTTGCTGACCTTTTTTAAATAGAAATTATGTTTTAATTGACAGTCAGCGAGGCAAGTTATGAAAGGACAAATGATGTCTTTTATTAGGATAAGTAGTTGAGTAGAAAAAAATGGGATAGATTTTGTTAGGCAGGAGTGTTTCTGTGGAATGCATAATAGCAAAATGCTGTAGTCTGTGCTAAATCACAGATAAAACCAAGGCAGGCAGAAGTAAGATGGCCATTTATCACTAACAAGCCTGAAGGTTTCAGTGACTTCTAACTACCCAGAAAGTTTACACAAGAGACAGAATTATTTCTAAAATCCTACGTCCATGAGATTCTATGTTCTCTTTTTAAATTTTAATTGGTCGTCTGAAGTAATTTTACCTGAATTACCAGTTAGCAACAGTTCCCAAATATAAGTATTGATACCTCTGCAAAGGCCATTGTGCACAAAATGAATGGGGGAAGAATTTGAGTTATTACACGTGGAATAAAGTTTCTCTTGATGGTTCCTCTGTTATTTCTTGGCAGTTGGTGAGGTCAGCAGTGTTTGGTCACTTGTTCAACTGGACCACCAACTCCAGTTAGACAATAAATTGAGGGCCTTTGCTGTATAGAAAACATACCAGATGCACCTTATTTCTCCATCTCTTTTTGCTTTGAAAATAGGAAAAATACATTCTCTTAACTGCAATGTGCATTTTTTTTTCATGTAATTAAGACCTGAGATGTGATTCACCTGCTTCATCTCTCCTTCCTCCCATGCCTCTGGTGCCTGGGCTCACACTGATTTTCAGGCGCTGGGCAGCAGCTGCTGACAGAGTTCCAGCTGATTAAAAAAGATGGTTCTGAACAGCTCAGATAAAATGCAGTCAAATTAAGTAGCTAGATAAGGAAAACGCCATTAGCACTTGCTCAAAACAGAGCCAGCAGCTCGAGGAGGAAATTTCCAGCCATACCCCCCTGGAATCCCCAGGTCTCATTAACACCCCCTCCCACTGCTGCAGGAAATAAGGCTCTAAAAGGGCTCCTGTGCCAGCTGTGCTCCAGGTACTGCTTGGAGGGGGTCCTTACACCAGTCGAGCAGCTTTTTTTTAAAAGCTCTCCTGGGGATTGTTATGGGGTTTTTTGTTTTTTTTTGTTTTTTTTTGGTTTTTTTTTTTGTTTTTTGGTTTGTTTTTTTGTATTTTCCTAGTGGAGGTTCTTAAGACTTCTTTGCTTCAAGTTAAGTTAAATAAGTTTATAGAGGACCTGCTGCTCAATAGTCTCTATGTGGATATTATCTTCTAGGAATGCATTGAACATTGTTGTTTGAACAAGTAACAAATTAATTGGTTACTTTAAAAAGTCTTGATTTGGAGTTTTTGGTATAGATTAACTTTGTGAGGACTTTACATTTGCATTGACTGTTGTGTTTCCTTAACAGAAGTGATTGATTATTTGTCCAGACTTTTTATTCTAATTCATTCTGATGTACTTTAAATGTAAGTTTTAAAACTTTGTAGTCTATCTGAGGTAGAATAATTCATACCTGAACTCTTTACATGGAGGAAAATGGGGCTTCTAGAGTGCTATGTTTTGGGTTATTATTCCACTGTTACATCCTTTATCTATTTTGCTTTTGTTTCTGAAAGTCTTCCATCTTCTACTTTCTTATCACTTGAATTTCAGAGAGAAGTCATTATGAGAAAATCTGTAGAAGGTTGACTTTTATCATATGAAAATAACTTACAATTTCTAATGACTCCTATGGAAACATATCTAAAAAGCCAACTATTTATTGTGCCTTTTAAATTGGGGAATGTTAAGTTCTTGGTGGTGGTGTTTTGATGTATCACTGCTTTCACTGTGTTCAGTATCTTGGAGCTTGAGGCTTAAATCTTCGGTAAGGAAAATCCTTTCCATGCTTGGGGGCTTGTGTTCCAAGGCTTGTTTACCTGTGGGAAAGGTTAGTAATACCTTTTTAAACAGGGGGGGAGAAGGATTGATCAGCCAAGTGTTTTGTATAAGGAAATACAAGTGAAGTTGTGAAAATGGGAAGCAGGGTAACTCCCAACAACGAGGGAAGAGGGAAAGCAGACACTGCTTGTTAAGTCAGATGCTTTTTGTATTGTTAAATTACTTGGAATTAAAGGAATAACAAACTATGTGGAGGTATGATAAGGGGAAGAAGTGTGATAAAGGGAAGGAACAGATATGACTTGTAGAAGTTTTATGTGCTTACACAGCTGCATCTTTTCCTAAATAATGTAATTCGTGAACTATGTAGTGATTCTCAGTGGCAAATTATTCTTGGTTTTGACCTGAATCCTAAGAGGCAGATGCAACAGAGTGACTCTTAGGGAAAGCTTTAGCAAAGAGACATCTCAAAACAAAGCACCAGAGGACTTTTTAGTGAAAAAGAGGTGACAGAGATGGACTTTACTGTCTGCTTCTCATTTCCACAGCATTCAGGGTGAAGACAAGAATTTCTGAGTATGAGCTTAAGGGAACTAACAGGTAGTTTTGTTAAACGTTGTTTAACAAAGAACCTTTTTTAAATCAAGAGCCGAAACCTTTGTTTTGAGGCTGTAATGGAGAGATGTGGGGACCACATGGTAACCCAGCAAAAGTCATATTTCAGAGGCCTGCAGTGGTCCATGGCACCTCATACACAGAATTCAACACAGATGTAAGAGAGGAAAGATAATTTTTAAGAAGAAGTGCATGGACTGAATGCATGAGATCTAAAACTGTGTGCTTTGAATTAGTTATGCCTTGTCTCACATTCAGGCACCTGTTTTTTGTGTGCACCATTTGCTGGGTTTGAAACTCTTAAAAATAGAGCTTGAGCCTGAAAAATATGACAAAACAGCAGAGTTAGCTTTGATCTGTAAAGTAATACCTGAGTGAGGTATTAGTTGTAGTAAAAATACCTCTTTCTGAGCTGACAGTGGAGCACAAACAAGGTGTTGAGATTTCCAAAGAAATTGGAATGGCTTTGAAAGAATTAGGTCTGGTTTTAACTTCTTTACTGTATCACCTAAATTCTCCCTTCATCACTTTAAAACCATCACCTTTTGTCCTGCTGTTAACAGGCTCTGCTAAACAGTGATGCAAAGACAACTTCTCATTTTGAACTGAGCCCTGGAAATCCAGGAATTGAAGCTTGGAAGCTGCATCTTTTAAGGGACATAATTGTGGAAAAGGTGCACAATAATTTCTTAATTTTTTTTTTTACCTGTAGGTAGGTGACAGTACTTTTTATAAGGTGTGTATATTTTGATGCCACATTTTGACTTTACTCTCTCAAGTACCGTTTCACGTGTGCTTCAGTGAGAATACGGCAAGAATAGGGAGAGAAAATCAGAATGCGTTTGAGCTAACAAATAAAAACGTAACCCTTCGATGTGAAGGGGTTTTATACACTTTGGCACAGTCGCGACATTAACAAGGCTGTGCAGTATCTCCCGGGTCGGTGGCTGTAAGTAGCAGCGGGCTTGCGCTCTGGGGAGAGGGAAAGGAAGATGCAAAAAGCGCGTCCAAAAGTTCAATTTACGGCGATTTAAGGACCCGAGAGCGAAACGCGCCCGGACCCCGCTCCCCGCTGCGGCCGGACGGGAGCGCCCTCGGACCGCGCGGGGACCGAGCTCCGCCACGGGGAAACCCCGCAGAGGCTCCTGTGAAGCCTTCGGGAATGCTTCGGGAATGAAGCAGTCGGCGGCCGCTCGCACAATCCCCTGGTCCAGGCAGGGAGTGGGACCGAGAGTGGGAGGCACATCCCGGTCCCGATCCTCATCCCACTCCCGGTCCCGGTCCGCATCGTCGCCCCGCCCCTCCTCCCTCGCCCCGCCCACCCCGCACTTCATTGGCCGGCTGGTCTCCTCCGCCGCCTCTGATTGGCGCGCTTCCGCGCCCCTCATTTGCATGCGGCGGTGGCGGCGCCCGGCGGAGCCGCGCCGGGGAAGTTGCGCCGGAGCCGCCGCAGATCCCGGTCTGCGTCCCGGGGAGTCTCCGATCCCGGGGAGCCTCCGCGCCCGTCCCGGTGCCGGGGAGCTTCCGATCCCGGCGGAGCCTCCACGCCCGTGCCGGCGATGGCCGAGCGCAGCCCCCCGGCAGGATGGAGGTAGCCGGTCCCTCCGGGAGGGCTCCGTCCCGCTCTGCCGCGGCTCCTCCCGCGCCGCCGGGGGCTCGGTAAGGGCTCTGCCCCAGCCTCAGCTTTCGCGCTTGTGTTGCCGGTTGGCTGGAGCCGCCTTTTCCTATGGCTGGGATATACAGCTCTACTCTGAAGACCCTGGAGGATTTGACTTTGGACTCTGGTTATGGGGCAGGGGATTCCTGCAGGTCCCTTAGTCTGTCTTCGTCCAAGTCCAACTCGCAAGCCTTCACCTCTTCCCAGCACAGAGGCAACTGGTGGTACTACTCGGGCTCCATGAACAGTAGGAATAACAGCTGGGACACCGTGAACACCGTTCTGCCGGAAGACCCCGAGGTCGCAGACATCTTCTCCAAGTGCCCGAAGCTGCCGGATCTAGAGGAGTACCCTTGGACCGATGAAGACATCGGCAGGATCCTCCGCAAGGGGAAAAAAAAGGGCGATGGCCACGGCAGGAGCTTTTCCCAGGACGCTGTCAGGAGGCTCTCGCAGCTGCTCCGGCGCGCCCTGATCAGGGTGTCCCGGGAGGCTCAGAGGCTCAGCGTGATGCACTCCAAGTGCACCCGGTTCGAGGTGCAGAGCGCCGTCAAACTCATCCAGAGCTGGTCCCTGTCGGAGAGCTGCGTGCTGGCCACGGTCAAGGCGCTGTCTCTGTACAGCATGAGCGCCGGGGACGGGCTGAGGAAGGGGAAATCCGCCCGCTGTGGCCTCACCTTCTCGGTGGGCAGGTTTTTCAGGTGGATGGTGGACACGAGGATCTCGGTGAGGATCCACGAGTACGCCGCCATCTCCTTGACGGCTTGCATGGAAAACCTCGTGGAAGAGATTAAGGGAAGGGTTTTGGCGAGCCAGAGCCCGGAGGGTGGAGGGGAGATTTCGGCTGAAGTGCTGGAGATGGTTATCAACAACGACGCGGAACTTTGGGGAGTGTTGCAACCTTACGAGCATCTCATCTGCGGGAAAAACGCGAATGGTGAGTAAGACACAGCTTTCGCGGTTCGTTGCCTTCGTACCAGCGAGCTTTGCAGTAAAATGCTTGCTCTCCGTGGGACTCGGTGGTTTTCTTGGCTTTTCTTGCCATCTGGATTGCATCTCCTTCGTGGTTTGGGTGTGCGTAGAGCGGGCACGGCGGTCTGGCCAGGCAGGAGTGATGCTGCACTATTCTTGAGCTGTCCCAGCCTAGAAAAGGCACAGAAGCTGTGGGAAACCGAGCCCTGTGGTCCTGACAAACATCTGACTCTCTACCAGCTGCTGTTCTGGGCGGGTTTTGCCCTTTAACTGACGTGTAAACGTATTTCCCTGTAACCATGAGATGAAATGCGCCCTACAAGATGCTCTTCAGAAACTACCAGTGTTGCTTTTAAGCAAAATTGGTATTACAGCGAGTGTCTCGCAGTTCTGCCTTAAAGATGCTGTTCCCACATGTAGCCTGGAGAGGGAAAACAACACTTTTTTTTAACTTTGCAGTAGTAGGGTTGAGTTTCTGAGCCAAAACTTGTAACTTAGATGTTACTTCCTTCTAGTTCAGCAGAAACCCGTGTATTCTCCTTCCACCCGTGCAGCAAACGGGATTTTTCTTGTGTGGCCAAAGTGAGGAGGTAGGAAGGTGCCTCAGCGATGGGAATAACATCGTGTTAAGGCGCTTGTCCCTGTCATTCCTTTGGAAAGCAGAGTTTCTGAGCTCTCAAGCAAATAAGCGCATAGAGGAATGTTGGCATCTCCCTGGGGGGGCTGAGTTTGGGAGGCTTAAGCCGTGTCAGTTCCGAGTTAAACTGCCCTGTTTATTTTTGCATTGTCACGCTGAGGAATACCGTGTTTTTCCACGGAAAATTCAGAGAAACGTGGAGTTTGGAAAGCTGTTCCACACCACACTTTGAGTAGGCTTCTGCTGGCCTTGTCCTTAAGGATGCTTAGCACCTTTGTGGTTTAACCCTATGAAACCAGGTCTGTTCCAGACATAACCTTGTAGGGAGAGACAAAGAGAGGAGGAAAAACAGCCTTTAGGTGAGTGTTGGCCATGAAGAACTTGGTCAGAGAAGGGCTGACTCCCCTCCTCCTCCTCCCTGGTTTCCCGCAGTTATCCTAGACCCAGGCAAATCATGTCGCGATTCAGATCCCGAGGAGATAAGTGCAGAGAGTGTCCCCTGGCTCGAATTCCAAGGTGTAAGAGGCCTCCTGCCGCGGGCAGTGCTCACAAAACCCCTCCTGTGCCCTTTACCTGCCCTTCCTTCCACTCACGGCGTCACTGAATGTTTGTGAAGGGGATGTGAAGAGCCCTCTGGGATGTTCTCTTGGCGCTGGTTCAGGGCATAGCTGGAACTTGGAAAAGCCCAACACGCGTTTTTATCTGCAAGCTCTTGGATGACCAGAGAGGGTATGAGGATGCCTTGTCTGACAAAACACTTGTGGTTCTGTTTTATCGTGGGAGTGTTTGTCACCAGGTCCAAAAAGAGGACTTGTTTCTCGTTTCCCCTTTCCTGCTCCCGGTTTAGGGAAGATGGAGTGAAAGACTGTGATTTTTTTTGTCAATTAACATACACATTTTAGATGTTCTCTGCTCAGTGCTGCTGCCACACGAAAGTGGAGGGGAAGAGTGGGACCCTCCCAGAGTTTTTTTTAAAAAATCTATTTCTTAAGAGGAATCTCCTTGGGAAAACTGCAGAGAATGAATGGAAGCTGGTGTTGAGTGGAAAGAAGGGTGACTGTGCAGGGAAATGCTTATAAATATTCAAAGCACCAAATGGTCAGTTATGATAACACTCCTCCAGTGCAAAGCCCAGCAGCCAGTGGCCACAGAAGGATTGGCTTCTGTTGCCTCTTTTGTTGTTCCTGCCCTTCAGATCAATTCTGTCAATAATTGGATGCATTTTTTAGGTCTGCAAATTGAATAAAACCGCACATGAAGGCATCCTGTGATTTCCTGTGACAGTCTGTCACTAGTATTTTACCTGACACAAGTCAGTGAATCTTCTAAATGGCTTTTCTTGCAGTTGTAAGGCCACAAATGGTTTTATATGGATGCAAAAAAGCTTGAAATAACTTCTTTATTCTTCTCCCTGTAGGAATTGTAAATGAGGAGTATTCACATCATTCTCCACAGTGCTTTCAAATGACTCTTGTCTTTTACATTAATTTAAATCTGAAGTAGATCTGGCAGTGAAATAACTGGATTTATTCCTGTTTAAGGAACAGGAAAACTTGTTTTACTGTCACTTTTGTTTCTTTTCTAGTAAGAGCATTTTAGTGGAGTACTCATAAATTGCAAACTTGGCATGTGTGTATTGGGGTTTTTTTTATAGCCCTGAGTTTGATGTCAGAGATAAAAAGCACTTAGAGGCTCAGTTTTGACTCCAGTCAAGCATTGCAGTGTCTAGATGAAATCCATGGTGGTGTCCTATGCAGGAGATTGCACTGGATTATCATAATGGATATTTCTGGCATTATGATCTATTGAATACCATTTTCATTATTAGATCAGGACAGCCTGCTGCTTTGGAGTCAAAGAAAGAGTAAGTAAATACATAAATCTTCCTCAATTCTCAGGAGGCTAAGCTTTAGACCTGTATTTCCTCAGTGACTAATCTCCCATCAAAGGCCACAGTCCAGTCACTGGTCTCCAGTAATCTGTGGCTTGCTTATTTATTTGTCCCTTCTGTGAAGCTGCTCTTGAATCAACTTTCTCTTGCCTTCTGTGAGATGTTTGGTGCTGTCAGTGTGAGTTCTGGCTCTGCCTTGGCAGGAGGAATGTCCTCTGAGCTTGTGGCCTTCAGGAGTCCTGCCAGGCTCTCTGGGGGTGTTAATGCCTCCAAGGACAGAGTCTTTTTAGGAAGAGTCAAGGTGGGTTGTTGCAAAAATAATGCAGTGCAAGCTGGAAAGAAAAGGAAATATGCGGCAAAAATGACAAGAAACTCCTGAAAAGTGTAGCTACTGGAAGATAAAAAGAAAAAGTTGTGTAAAGCAGAATAAGTATTTTATTTTCTATTATGAATGATATGAGTGGTTTGATGCAGCTCAGGTTTCACAGTGACTTCAAGACAAGCCAATTTGGAATATTAGTCTTAATTTAAAATGTGTGTTGACAAATTGAAATATGAACTTACTTTGCAAATGTGATTTTTTTCCTTTTTTTCTTGCTCTGTCAATGTTTGGTGCTTGGTTCTTTAGCCTGTGAACTGTGAGCGCTGCCAATGCGTTTTGCTGTCGTTGCCCTGTTAGCTGCAGCACTTGGGCTGTGTTGAACTCTCTGGCTATGGCTGAGCAGGCCTGTGACTGCCTGTACACCTGCTGTGCTGTTTAATGCATCTGCACATCCTGGTGCTCTGGAGACACAAGTGTTGGCAGATGTTTGTGCAAGGGGGAGAAAAAAAAAGAAGGTGGAGGTTGGAATTTAATTTGATAACACTGTTTGTCCATGTACCTCTTGGCCCAAGCACTTGAAGTTAACTTGGCTGAGGAGGAGTGGAAACAGCCTGAAATCAGCTCTGCTTGGGTCTTGAGGGTTTGGTTTTTTTAGAGATTGAAGGGGGAAATGTGTAATATTTTCTCATGATGGGAGGGAATGGTTTGGACTCAGTAAAATTAAATCAGGGATGAATTTTTTTTTTTTTTTAGACCTTGCCACACATCAGGGAGGGATT
The DNA here is from genome assembly GCA_013399895.1 of Serilophus lunatus. NCBI lineage: Eukaryota > Metazoa > Chordata > Aves > Passeriformes > Eurylaimidae > Serilophus > Serilophus lunatus. Next base: position 137,289 of record VXBA01003455.1, on the reverse strand, counting down.
TGGGATTTAGTGTCACTAATCCCATCTTCTTTTATATTTCTGCACTAATACAGGCTAAAAATCACAGCCAGTTTTGAAATGGAGCATAATTAACAATATATTAACAATTGAGGATTTTTAGGGCTATGACACTTTAAGAACTCCTTTTTGTAGCCATCAAAATGTTCTGAAATAACTTTATTTCAGTGTCGTGGTGCTGTACTGAAATCCAGCATGGAGGGGGGGGGGAAATCATGACATTTCAATAAGTAGAATGTCCTTTTGTTATCTGGGCTGAACAAACTGGTGTGCTCATCAAGACTCATCAATTTTAATAAGCTCTCAGCTCCACAACTATTGAGGGAAGCCCTGCATGGTGGAAGGGGGTGGATTTTGGGAAGAGAGCTGTGAATGCAATCAATAAAGCAAGCTGAGCAGAAATACTGAGGGCTGAGGAGAAATACACCAGGTCTGCAGGTGGCTTTCAAATTATTCCAGGAAAAAAACCCAATAAAGAAACCGTCCTGTTGTGTTACCATATCTGAAGCAGGAGTTTAAAGCAATTTGGGGGGTTCTTGGGCAGGAATTTGATAAGACTTCTGTACACATTTCCATGTTAAATGAGCTGGTTGTAGATCCTGTTTTAACTGTGGCTTCATTCACCTCTGGACCCCCAACAAAACCTTGGTGTGCTTCTACTCCTACACAGTCAATGGCTTGGATTTATATCCACAAACCCACAGGGACAAGTTCTTTAAGCCTGAACATCAGTGCTTGTACTTACATGCTCTCCTCTGCTGCAAACACAAACCACCAGATGCATCTCTGTAGTTTTTAATGGTTTATACTTGAGCAAGATGCACAAAGTCAGGCTGAAATGGCTCTTCCCCCCCCCTTCCAGTCAGTTTTCTGTATTTATTTAGTGGCAGTAAAGGAAAACTTCATTAATGAAGCCACAGTGCTGTCTTAATGTTTCATGTTGCTGATGTTACAGCATGGCAATGAAATTTGTTCAATTCAGTTGGTTAAAGACCTGAAAATCCCTCAGTGTATAACAAGCAGCAGCAAATGCTGATGATATTTGGGGTTTTTTTTGTGGGATTTGGTGTCAGTAACAGCATAACACTGGGACTGAGGAGCTGGACTGTGAGGGAGGGACCTCTTGGGGACAGAGCTCTGTGACCTGTTGTGTCCAGACTGAAGTCTGTGGTTACTCAGTTCAAGGCAGGGGTTTGAACTGACCCATTTCTGTTGGGGCCAGCCCAGGATTTTATCCTTGGTGTGTAAAACCCCCAAGTTACAATGGGGTGTTTGGTGCATTGGTTTATTTATCTGCCAGGTGGAAAGTCATGCATCTTTAACTCAAGGTTTGGCAGGAGTGTGTCAGCAGAAAACAAGGACTGAGCTCTGGGTGTTATTGATAATAAAATGCAATGTGGTTGATGTACCTCTGCTCTGATGTTGGAATAAGTGGAATTAAATTGGAGATCTTGCAGCACACAGCTGGTTTTTTTTTGAACAGAGGCACCAGAGGGAGGTTTTTTTCTCGTGTACTCCATGTAATTCCTTATGTGATTTGAAACCTAAACTTGTATGACCTGGGGGGAGCTGAGAGTTGTCAATGCACTTCCCAGATACATCTCTGGCATTACAAATTGCCTTCTCTCCCTTGAGACCGGCACTCACCCAGGGCATGGATGTTGGCTGTTTTGGCATGTTAATCCTACCAAGTCTGGGGCTATTCCAAAGCTAAATGCATCAGTAAAATAGGGTGATGGTGAATTCTGAATACATTGTGCTTTGACAGTGGGGTGAAATGACTGATCTTTTTACACTGAAAAAACCTTGTTTGGGTATTAATGTTTTCATGTTTTAATAATTTATTTCTGCTGATGTAGCTGATATGGTTGAGATATTCTAGTTAATGGTCTATTTGGAGCTTTTTTTTTTAACCTGTTTGACTTTTCTGTCCCTCTTCCCCAGCTTGGTGTTGTAATGGATGGGTTTGCAACACCTCCAGGGAAGTGTTTAAGTTTATAAAGTCCTCTGCAGGAAACATGAGTACTGGAAATACTTACAATAGACTATAAAACTCAGCTAATACACAATTACCAACTTGCAGAGGAGCTGGGGCTTAGGACTCAAACACTTAATTAACTTCAGAAAGAACTCATTGGCACTTGGGAGCTCAACCCCAAAATTTTAGTGTTGAACTGTAAGGAAGTTGGTTTTTAAAAAGAACTCATTTTACAGCAGTGCAGCAAGATGGAAAATTAAGTCCAAAGATAACATTGATTCTGTGATCTTCATCAAGTTGATATGTTGTCCTTTTTGGGAGAGCTGAACATTCTAAATTTAATTTTTCTTGAGCAATTTGCCCATTGTGCCAGTGGAGTTCAAGAGAGGAGAAACAGAGCCTTCTAAACATAATAAAGCCAGTGGACACCCAGCAGTGCCCAGCAAACCCTTCAGCTGTCTTTTTCCTTCTGGATGTTTGAGAACAAGAGGAAAATAATTCTTCATTTACATTTTAGCTCTCACTTTGCATTTGGGCAGTGGTAAGCTTTTCGAGTCGATGTATGTGGTCCTTATTTAGAAATATTTTCTCATTGTTACAGGCTCAGGACTTTGCAGTTTAATACATTGGGAAAAAAATAAGAAATAAATAATAAATTGAAAAAAAACGCCCTTCACACATTAAGAAAAACCTCTTTCCCTGACTCAGTTCTGCTCCAACAGGAGGAAAAAATGTCTATTTACTCATGTTGAACTATGAGAATTCAGGCTGATGAACAAAAAAACCCTGAATTTCTGCTGCTGCTCTTGTTTTAGGGGGATTAATTTATATGTTGTTTTGAACCCAAGTGCCTGATGTGACATTTGGCTAAATCCAAGCCAGCCTGAGGCAACAGCAAATGCGGCACAGTGGTGCCTTCCTGCTTTCTTAATGTACAACCTGGGGCCAGAGAACTCCAACAACACTCTGGATTCTTGTCCTTGCAGAGGAAGGGCTACATAGAAGTAAATAAATATATATATATATTTATGGTAGATAGTTGTATCTTGGGAGCATCTGAGTCAATGTAAGGATTCCACCCTGGTCCTTAGGAAAGGTTTGGGTGCAGAGGGTGACCTGGAGAGCTTGGGCAGGGCAGTGAGGGGAGGCTGGGGGTGGGCAGGGCATGGCTGAGGTGGTTGGAAAGCCTGTAATTCCTGTGTCTGCCTGTACCCTGCCAGGGTGGATGTGTGGGATGGAGGTGACTCCTGAGGAAAGCCAGTGCTGTAACTGTGCCATCCTCAGGAGTGGGCACTAATGATCAGGCCTTTTAGTTCAGGTTGAATGGAATTCCAAGCTGTAAAATCCTTGACTGTTAAAACCTCATTGCAGATGAAAGTTCCTTAGAGTTGTCAACTTCCTCCTCATCTGCTCCAAACCTGTTACTTGATGGGATGTTGTTCACTGTGGTCCAGCTGGTGTTTGTGGGGGCAGTGGTTTGGGTTGGTCTCTGCTATGATCTTAACATGAAAGATTCCTTTGAAATGGACATTCAGCAGAGCTGAGACTTTTGGCTGTGACCTTGAGAGCATCATTAAATCGGGTCACAGGGATTGCTGCGGATGCACTTCCCTCCTTCCTGTCGACCAAGCAGAAGCTGTTCTGGGGTTCTTTGTGTGTGGGTTTGACCCAGACACTCACAGGTCAGTTGTGCACCTGAGCACTTGTCCATCTTGCTCTGGCTGTTTAATTAATACACCTTTTCTTAAAAGCTGTTTGCTCACGAGGCTGCTTAACCTGCTTTGAGTCTGAACAGAGAAAATTACCACTTCTGCAGTGCCAGGGAGGTCTGTGAGGAGCGCTGGCCAAAAATGAACAAGGGGGGGAAAAAAAAAGGAGGAAAACAGTGAAAAAACGTTCTTAAGCAATTTCTGTAGTTTTTCTGTGTAGTGTCACTAAAATGCTTGAGATGATTAAGAGTGTTTGTGGTATCATCATAGAGGATAGAGACAAAGAACTGAAGCCAAATAAACATTTCAGACTAGCTTTTTACTTCGTGGATGTAGATTTATAACAACTGGTAAATTTGCTGTGGGACTGTGGAAGATCAAAGTTAATGTTGTTTATGATATTCCAGGGATGAGAGGAAAGGAACACTACAGAAGGGATAATCTGCTTGTCCCATTCTTCAGTGTTTATAACATTGCAGTCCATGTTGGATGCTTCTGTTCCTTGGATTTCTGTCCCAATCTGGAGCCTGTTGCCTGGGACCTGGAGAACAAAGAAGGGAATATGACTGTGTGTTTATGCTGGGACTTATACATTAAAAAGATAAACATGCAGAGGCATACTTATCTATTATTTCTTGATCCTGTATAACTTTGGGGGGCTTTTTCTAATTAATTCCAAGATGACAGTGAATAGATTTTCTTCTAATATTTACATTTGGTTGTTTGTGAACAAAGCACACGACTGTTTCAGCTGAAGGGCAAGAGTTGAGTATTGGCAAACAGCTACAGCAGGGAATCAGGCCAGGTTTGCCTCGTGTTTTTTTTCAAGCTGGCTTGGATTTTTGATGGTTTTGTTTTCATGTTTTGTTTCATAGAAGTCAGTAGAAGTTAGTTTCTTGTTTGTTTAGTCTAAATGATCACTCAGTGCTCCGTGCATGTCAAAACTAGCAGAGGAAAGCACAAACTTGGGTTTTGGGACAGTTCATTCATCTTTACCTTAAATCCCTGTTAGATGAACCTGCAGCATCTTTAAACCTGTGTTTTGGCCTTTCCTGATGGATGAGGGTGTTGCTGGGGTCTGAGGAGCAGGGGATGCCCAGTGTTTTTGTGACAGGTACAGAGCACCCTCTGTGTCTGCCTTCAGCTGGAATGTTGATGGCAGAAGTGTCTTTCTGGACTGTTTTATTATGGGCTGATTTTTGGGAAGAAGCTGTAATGGGAATTTTGAGGAAAAATGTGGACTTGGCAGTGCTGGGTTAACAGTTGGACTCTGATCTTGGAGCACTTTCCCAACCTAAGTGGGATTCTGTGCTTAATGGTCTGGTGGACACTCTAAACTTGTCCTCAGAAGTGTTCATCTCTTTCTGTGTCACAAATGGTTGTGAGGTTCTTTTTTCTCTTTCCCAGTTTTTGTGCAATTTCCTGAGGTAACGCCAAAGGTCTGACCAAAACATTAGGGGTGGATGTTTGTTATAACAATATATGAAAGAACCTATATAATGAAGTGTATTTCCTCTCTGGGGGTGGATATAAGTCCTGGTTAATTGCATATTGAATTTCTGCTCTTTAGTTGAATGTTATCTTCCCCCCAGTTCCCCACCCTATGTAATGCTCAGCTTGCACTGGCAACTTTGTTTAGTCTAGAGATCATAAAAATCTCTTCAGAGTTGATTTGATGCAGTCTTACTGTGATCTTAGTATGGTTCCTGGGACTTTCAAGCTGTTATATCAAATTTATAAGGTGTCTTGGGATATTTTCATTGGAGGGATAGTCTTAACTTAAACTGGAGGGAGAAAGATGAAACACCAGAATAGCAGCAAAAGAGACATAATCCTTATTGTTGTTTATAATAAACTTCATTGTATAATCAGTATATAAAGACTTTTAGAGTGGTTTTTTTTTCCCCAAGAAGTGTTATGATAACTTCTGTAATGCTTTGTCAGTACACATGGAAGTTTTGACTCTAATGAATATCAGTTTTGTTTGACCTTAAAAGATACTTGGGGTTGATAACAATAATATCAAGCTCAACAAAATCTGTTGTGATTGTTGCCATTTACCTGCTACTGAAAGAAGCTCAGAAGGTCCATGTGGGAAATGCTGGTAACCTTCAAGTTGAGCCTTGCTGGAGCCAAAGGAATAATTTTCATTAGGTTTAATAGGGGATTGATCCATTTTCTGCTTATCAGAAAAGACTGGATCCTTTCTGAAGTAGTTGTCTGGGCTGGAATCACTTGAGTTGAGGCCATGTGTTTGAGGTGATTTTGGTTTTAGTACTTTCCAATAAATTTAAGAGCTTTACACCTTGAGATGGGAGAAGCTTTGATGGTGACCATTCATTCCATGGAAACCCTGGATGTTTCCTGGTGTGTGCTGGGAGCAGGGGGGGGATTTAAAGCATCTGTGCCCCGAGGTAGTTTTGTAGCTGTGCTGGTGAATGTGATGTGTGTGACTGACTGGTGTGGTTTTGTTGATATTAATTCCTTTGCAAAAGTGTGTCCCACCCCCTCGGGCTCCATCCATCCTCTCGGGGCAGTGCCAGATGCAGAGCCTCTTATTAAAGCCACTCAAGGAAGATTCATGTTTAACACTACACTTCTCAATGGAAAGCAGCCCTGGAATTGTTTCTGGCACCTTTTCCCTGTGTGTATAATCTGGGATCTCATGGTTGTGTGATTTATTTTTTTTTAAGACATGTGGAAAGGCAGCTTTTGTGGAAGGTTGTTTTGTGGGATGATGTATGATCAATAAATTCGGGGAGGGACTGTTCTGCTTTGGTTTTGAACCTGTGACCTGTTGGAATGGAGTGATAAAACTGTGAGAGTTTTCTTCTACCTCCTCAGCAGTTCAGAATATCACTTTCCTTTCCTGGTGTGGTGATGTGTGTTTAAGTCTGTGTGACTGTGGGTTTTCACGTTCACTGCAGAACACCAGAGCTCCCCTATAAATTAACTTGTAAATTAAAATGAATATATGACTCCTGCCACACAGCCAGGACTTAGATAACACACAACTTATGGCAGAAGATACTGAGCTGGCACAGGGCGTTTGGCCTTCCACCATCTGCAAAGCCCACACTCCAATTTTCTGCTGTTGCCACGGGCTGCAGACTCAGACAGGAAATCATGGCAGGATGGGAAAGGGTCCAAAATACACACAGCTAGTATAAGGTTTGCAGTTAAAAGAGGGCCAGAGAACAGGCTATCTGTTCTCCTCCACAGGCAGGGCAAAGCAAAGCTGCCTTGTGTGTGTGTGTGCACCCTCGTGCCTTCAATGTCTTTTTATATTTTATATGCTCATTTTTTAAAAGCTGGAATTTTTTCCGTGTAAAGTAACGTGTGTGACTTCAAATGATCCATTATTCCTGAGGGGCCTGATTCAACCCTCCCTTAGCTGGTGGTGCTGGGCTCAGAGGAGAGCAAAGCAGCAGAGAATTGGGTCCCCTGAGGTGGAGGAACCACACAGACCAAAGAGCAGCTCCTGCCTCTGCTTCCCCTGCACTCATGTTGGGAGTTTGGTTTTATTTTCAGGGAGCAACACCTGCGTTCTGTGGGTTAGTGCATCATCCTTAGCTCAGAGAGTAGCTGTAGGAGCTGTGTATAATGCAAGGGGTGCAGGAGATGTTTGGTTTGTGGAGCTGGATCCCTTTCTAGCCCTGGGTAGGTCATAGGGTCAGAGTTATCCACGTGTTTTCTTTGAACCGTAGGTTGAAACAGGGAATACTGGAGTGATTTGCTTGGGAGAGCAAACAGTTTTCTTATCTGTCTGTGAGAGATAAGCCCAATAATCTGTGTGTAATGAACTGCACAGCTGGCAAAGCTTCCAGTGTATGACTGGTCAGCTTATGCTCCCTTCGTGTGTGGAAGGGGGGACTGGATCATTTCTCTGTTAGTTTCTAATTTAAATATTGTGGGGTGATGCTCCTTAATTAAAACATAACAACAAACCAACAGGGAGCATCGTGCTTGGGAGATGCCCTGGATGGGCAGAACAAGAGCTGAGCAAACTCCTTGTGGCAAAACCCTGATTTAAAGCTTGTTTCTCACAGGCCTGTCTGTGGCTTTTAATTCTGACTGAAGGGAACCATACAAAAGGGTGGTTTGTTCTCTAGGCCCTTTCCAGCCATAGCTGTTACTTGCTTGGAAGGATGGAAGTGTGAACAGGGGTAAGGTGAGGCTGCACTACCAAATATTGCTGGATGCAGTGGTGATGTATCTGTCAAGGAGGAGACTGGAGCTCCTGATTAATCCTGTTTAGAAATCAAATAACTTGTGTGGTGTTTAACCCTGGGGCTGGGATCAGTGGCTGGGGAGTCTGTTTCATGACCCTGTATCTCCCAGTAACTGCTGCTTTTTCTTGTGTAATATAATCTCAAAAAGACTCGCTGCTTTTCATTCCTGATCTCGTTTCAGTCTGACTGGAGACAATTTTCAAATGGCAAACTGTCTCCGCCAAACCATCTGCCTCAGCAGAGCATTGTATTCCTGAAAAAGCATTCTAGTGAAACACCCTTAATTCTGAAAAGTTTGGGCCGATCCTACGTTAAAAGAAGTGATCCAAAAAGCTGCTGATGATTTACATGTGAACGCTGCCAAGTATTTCTCTCTGATGAGAGTGCATAACAAAGAAGTGCTGGAGTGATTGAGTAAGGCTGATTGGAACAATGTGTTGTGGGTTACAGCTCTTTCTGATATTCCACAGTGGTGAGAAGCTACTGTCACTTGTATTTCCAATCTGTATTTTGCTTGGAGGTACAGAGATCTTTTGTTGTCAGATCCCTTGAGCCGGTGGAGGGTGGGGAGAGACAATATTTCTTGCTTTAAAATATTCATGGCTCTTGCAAGGGCTGAATGTCACCCACAGTAATGTCTGGAAAACGACAGACAAGTTGGATTTGATTTGTCTTAATTAGGGATTGGTGGACAAATTCAGGCCCAAAGTCAAATTAGAATATGGACATGGCATTAATAATCAAGTGCTTTCCTAACCTTGCTTCTTGTCTCAGCTGCTGCTGAGGAGGTTGCTCAGGGAATATCTGTGAAAATGTGTAGGATTCCTCGTGCAGGGCTGGTTCATGTGAGGACACTTTGCTGTTGTTCAGGGGCAGCAGGTTATTTTCTGTGCCTGTTCTGAGATGAACAGCACGAGCTTCAGGAGTCTCGTGTGGGAGTCATTTCTTCCACTTTCTGTGATTTGCTGTTGAAATGGAGCAGGTCATATAAAGCAGCTGCTTATTTTGGAACAAAATCAGCATAACACATTAAAGAACCCATTAATCACTTAGCTTGGCCTTCATTTATTATTTAAAAAACCTTGTTGCATCTCTTGTGCATTTTGGAAGGCTGGGGTTCCTGGGACGTATGTTATGTGTTCAGATCTACAGGTTGAGCATCAAATTAAGTTATAATAGAGAGTAAACCCAAAATGGGTCCCTGCTGAAGTATTGGTTCTCCTTTTTACTGATTTTTAGGAGTAGAGGGTGGCTGCACAAAGAACTGCTGTGAACTCTCATCCTTGTTCCATAGTTCCCATGCGTAAATTTTTGTCCTGGGGTAGTGGCTTCTTCACTTTGTTCAATCTTGCCAACACAAAAGCTTTCACTTTCTTAAAAATCTTTCAGGAGAGGGGGGGAAAAATACCTAAACCAGGTTCTTCATCTCTCCCCTCAAAAATCCCAGTGCTTACTTTACAGGAGAACTACTTCTGTATTTAAACTCCTGACTTCCCTGGTGCTGTCTCTTATGCATCCCCTGTGTAGTCTTACAGGTATGAGAAGAACTTAGTACAGTATAATCATGTTAACATGTTGCAGGGGTTTTTTTTTTTTTTTTGAACACTGTGAGTAAATGGATCAACCATTAAAACCTAGATTAGCTTTAACACTGAGGAAAGGCTCAGTGGGTGACTATTCAAAAAAAAAAATGGAAGGATTTGGTCAGAAACTTGGTCAGTAATTGTCTAATAATACAATTGTCTGAGTGGAATCATAACCACAGGACCAAGAGTTCATTCAGCTTTTAAGGAGGGTTCTCAAACAGCGTTTTCCTTTTATTGGGAGGGTACAGTCAGCTTTGTGTGGTCATTAACATGTAGTAGTCCATAAAACTGGCAGCCTTAATTGCATATGAGGGTGAGTAGAAGCATGAGGTGAACCAGAATGAGATCTCCTGGGCTCTGGGCTTGTGCCTCCTCTTAAAATACACATGGCCTGGCAAAGTGAGTAGCTGAGAGCAGCCTAGTACTAATTCTGTTTGAATAATGGCCTTGGTGGAGCTGTGCTAATGAGCTGCACTCTGCTGCCTGTCCTGCAGATTGTGGACTGGACTCTGAGCTGGTTTCACATCTCTGATGGTTTCCTCATGCAGTAGAGCCTGTCTTGGTCCACCCTGATGGAATGGATCAGAGTCTGACCTCGGTGCTCTGCCTTTCCCACAACTGGTGTGCAGCAGTCACACAGCTGCTCACTGATTATTTTTTTTTTTTTTCCCTCCAATTGGCTCCTTTGGGACAAATTTAATATTGGCCTTGACTTCCTAATGTGAGTAATCAGCCACTCTTTGGTAACAATGTTCAGGCAGAGCAGGCAGGGGTGTTGAAGGCATTAAGCATTGCTGAAGTATTTGAGTCTGCTCAAAACATTCTGGCCTTTAATGAATATTTGGCTTATTTTTATGGGCAAGGAATTATTTGCTTCTTCACTCTCTTCCTCCCCTCCCCTTTTCCTCAGCTTGTGATAAGCCAAGATAAAAGCACAACTTGAGGAAGAAATGAGGTGTTCTACAAGAATTATCCTGTAGGGTTTCTTCCATTAATGCTGTGGATATAAACTCTGTTATATTCAGTATCCCCCTGACATCATGGAAGTTGCTTGGGCTTGATAGTTCTGCCCTTTGGGGTTTAAGTGTTTTTGATTCATTCATTGTGAAGATACTGTCATCTTGTGAACTGGACCCAAGAAAGGGTGGGAGAAGAAATGTCAATTGATAATTTGTGCCAGTGCCCTTGGTGTACCATGTGCTGCTGCCCAGAAAAATTTGACTCCATCATTTTTGTAGCTACCCTTCAAATAGTTGTAGGCTTCTTCTAAATTGGCCTTCAGCATCCTCTAGGCTGGACTCTACAAGCCCAGCTCCCCCACTTTCACCCTGCTCAGGCAGAGACCATCCACCTGCTGGCCTGTGTTCCATCCACACACCTCTTGAGGTGGGGAGCCCAAAATAGTGTTACCCACACACCTGCTGAGGCTGTTCATGGAGAAATTAAGCAGTATGGACCCCTGGGTCAGCTGCTGTGTTCTCTGATCATTATCATTCTGCCAAATTAGTGTGTGCATAACACAATACTGCGTGTTATGTGGTCTGCTGACATCTCTGCTTCACCCTGAGTGCAGGAAGGCCTTTCTCTGTGGGAGCTGCTGTTGAATTCTGTCCAGGTAGGTGTGGGGAAGCAGTGGCAGAGCTCCAGAGAGAGGAGGAGGAGGAGGCTGCAGTCCACAGGCTCTCTCTCCAAAGCACTTGGCAATCCCACATCTTCTGTCTCCTCCTGTGGTGCTGAGCTGTTGGATGACGTTTTGGCCACGTGCTTTTGCTCTCTCTGTGCATCTCTGTTTTTCATTCATATTTTAAAGGTGTCAGTAGCCTCACTTAACCTTTTGTAGAGTATTCTGAAGTTCAGTGAAGGAAGGAATTCACAAACAAGTGTGTTACATCACCCTTGCACTTGGCTGTCACGTCCCCTGTCACACGTTGTGTGTCAGTGTCACCTGACCTTTGATAACCTGGTTTTTATACTACAGACACACAAAAGCCTTGGCTTGCTTGCCCTGCCTTGGATGCCAGTGTTTTATTAAGGCATCATTTTTAGGCCAGAGAACTTGGGGCAGAATCGAGCGTGGGAGGATGAAGTGTCATGAAAACCCTGTGGCAAAGGCAGGGATGAGCCCAGACCAGCTGGGTCCGTCCAGCCTGACCACTTCCAGCCACTGATGGACGCTGCTGGAGAGGGACGTGTCCTGGTCTTGCCAAAATCCTGCCCTTGACAGACCAGTGAGCGAAGCTGTGGGTTTGTGTGCCGTGAAAAAAGCCTGGGAAAACAGAGGTTGGGAATGCAGGACCTCCATTGTGCCAGAGCACAAAAACCGAGGCACCACTTTGCTCTGGGGAGTCTCCAGAGAGAAGTGACTTCATCACCAGGGAGTGAGACACTTGCTGCCATAGTGGGGATTCTTGAGTTATGTGGTCTGCTGACATCTCTGCTTCACCCTGAGTGCAGGAAGGCCTTTCTCTGTGGGAGCTGCTGTTGAATTCTGTCCAGGTAGGTGTGGGGAAGCAGTGGCAGAGCTCTTCTTGAGTTTCCTCGTAACTGTTGGTACAGTCAAAACTATTTCTGATGTTAAAAGAAACAAAGCAGAAATGGAAGAAACACTCCGCTGCAAAACCACCAAAAAACTCCCCCAAAACCCAGCAAAACAACCCGACAAAAATCCCTAAAAGTTTTCCTTATGACAGTCAAACACTACTACACACTCCTTGCAAACTCCTTTAGCTCTCTGCACTGATTTAGAGCTGTGGTGTCAGTGTGAGAGAATATTGGTGTTTTCACTGTCCAGACACCTTCAAAATCAAGGGCTTGAAGTCTGGCTGTGAGGTTTCCTCTGCCTGAGATCCAGTCTCAGGTTTCAGTGGTTGTTTTCTTTCTTCTTTCCTTTCCTGTCCCCCCAGCCAGTGTTAAGGCACAACTTGCCTGATCCCTTTGAGCTTAGGAGATGGGAAAGTAGGATCTGTTGATTACAGCAGACCCAGTTTTGTTGTCGTTCTTTATCTCTGGCTGTACTTTATAGAGTTACAGTCACTTAGATCAATCCTGTCAAATTGTACCTAGAGAATTGAGTCACCCTTCTCAGTTCTCCACTTGGATGGAGCATATTTTAATATCTCCACCCACTGCCTTGTGGAGCTTTCACAAACCAAAGACTCATTCAGGGGTTTTTTTGGTTTGTTTGTTTTTTGTTTTTTTTTTTTTTGGAAAAAGGTGGCTCTGAACACTGGCTGCCCATGAAAACAGGTACAGGATTATGTCTTAGTCTTACATAACTCTTAAAAACAGGACGTCACCTACAAAAATTAACAGACCAGCATAAATAAGCAGTTGAAGGGAGTTTTGTGCCAATTAAAATAGCAGTGCTGGTGACTCTGCAAGTTCCAGCTTTTCTTCCCTTTTTATCCGTCTTTCATTTATTTTGCTTCTGGGCTATAAACTTTCAAAAGGAGGGAGTGGGAAGGGGGGGGAGACCATGAAAGTTACTCTGTATTAACTTGTCCAGCTCTTGAACAAAGCCGGAGCTTTTCAGGCGATTAGTAAAAACAACTGATAAGACTGGTAACTTTTCTCTTCTGTGAAAATGTTGGGATTATGCTGAACCTTTCCCCAAAGGGGCTGGTTCCCATTAGGCAGCAGAACCAGTTCTGGATGTGGGATTCCCTCTGAGGCTGCCAGGACTGATGGAGAAAGAGCAGAGACTTCTGGACTTTGGAAATGCCAGCAGAGATAATGCTGACTATAGACTGCACATACACCCCAGAAAAGGATGTTTTCTGGTCTGGAATGGTGTGACTAAGTTGAGTTTGATACAGTGGCAAGGGGAAAATCGCTCCCTATGTACAAATTCACTTCTGTCTTTCTCTAATTGGAGCAAAGCCCTGTGAAATTGCTCCCCAGAAATGAGCTCACCTCAAGGGCTGTTTGCTCAAGCCCTTGGCAATCAGCTTCGAATATTCGATGCATTACTGAGAAAGCAGCAGAAAGCTTTGTGAGCTGGAAAACAAACGAGGGGCTGGTGTTGTCCATTGTACCAAAATGCTCTGCAACTCCTCTCCGCTTTTGGTATAGGAAAAAAATGATTAAAACAGTATTCTAATGTTGCATTTATTAGTGAGATCCAAAGGAGTGGCTCTGTGTAGAACGTTAAAATGCCCGGGGTTAACTGTGCCTTCAGTATTTCATAGTAACTGGAGTGAGCTACTTAAATACAAACATTAGGGGGGGAAAAAAAATCCTGCACTGCTCTAAGTCTGTTGCCAGTGAGACTTTGAATTTAAGCAATTTCGTGCATGCGGAGGTAGACTTTATTTTGCCTTCATCAGCTAAAATAACAATAAAGCTCAACTTGGTGTATTTATTTAATGAAACCCAGGATCCCTGCCCTGATGGTTTTAATCAGTCCCCTCGCTATGTGGTAATTAGGGGTTCTCTCCCATGGTTCTGGTTTTACTTAACTTTCAGAACGTGTAGCAGTTTAAGTTTCCAGAGATACTTGCAACTAATGTTGCCTCATTTACATGCAGATCATCCGGAGGGGACTCTCGAACACGCACTCGTGTTACAGAAATGCAGCACTTTTCTTATTCAGGCAGCAGAAAATGTTATCTTTTGTGAGCAACTAATTCATTCCACCCGGCGGATGTGACCAGCTCTTTCATTCCTTGCACACAAGGGTTCAGAAGCTGAAGGTGGCTGCGAGCCAGCTGTGCCTGGGATCTGATGTGATGCTGGATACAGCTCCTGCTAATTTGGAAGCACATCCCTGGAATCAGGTTGGTTTGCCACAGAGAAGCCCTGGGTGGAGAAATGGCCTTTTTTTTTTTTTCCAAGACGGAGCATTTCAGTGCTTCTCATCTCTCTGTTTAACAGCTAAACTCCCTAAAAAAAGACCTGGGAGATGTTGTGTTTGTGTCTCCAGCTGTACAGCTGGGTACCATTTGCTCCTGGCAGTTGTGGAATCAGGGAGATGTGAGGAAGTGGAGCAAATACAGAGCATTTAAAGCTCCCTAAAACAGCTTCCCCACGTAATACGTGATGTTAAAATACTAGGTGGCACTTCAGTCCAGCATGAAAGTTTTATTGGTGTGAGTTTGAGCCAGGCACATTACTCAGGAAGCCACTACTGAGTTTTTAAGTCAGCTGAGACGTGTGCTGGTAAAAGCCTTTTATAAAGCAATGCAACCCCCTGCGAACTCATTGTAGGACCAGTCATGTGTGTCCTGGGATTTACTGGTGGGATGTTTGTGCTGGGAGTCCCCCGTGGCTGGTTTGTGCAGGTATTCTGCTTGTAAAGCCGGCTGGGAGGGAGCTGCTCCCGGGTGCTTCCCAGCCTTTAGCAGAGGGATTACAGAGAAACCACCCCTGCATTGTGCTGACACCTATTAATTAAACCTTTCTCGTTGCAGAACTGAGTCTCGCTGCTAATTCTCTTCCCTTCCCAGGTATTACGAGGGAATTTGTCAGGTTTTATCAAGCACAATTGCAGTAGGATTAGAAATGTATCTCTGGGGGGGATCTGGTGCCTCTTTTCTGTGAGCAGGAATATCAAAAAGCCTCCCCCAAAACATGATTGTTGAAGGGATGAAGCAGAGACAGTGGGGCTGGAGTTTGGGATTGTAAAGGGGGTGGGGGGGGGGGAAGTTCTCTTTTTTTAGTGAATCTCAGAATAAATCAGTATGAGACTAAATAAGAGATTAAAGCCTTTTGGTTGCAAATCTAAGTCAGCACCTGGGGAGGTCTTGGGTCAGAGCAGGAGGTGCTCAGCCAGGACAGCTGGGACAGGAGCATTGCTTCCTAAATGTGGGTACCTACCCAACTGGTTTTAAAGGTCTCTGAGACCATGACTGTGTGTAAAGTTATCCCTTCTCCCCATTTCTTAGGAATACCGATAATTGTGAAATACCCTCACAGCAGAAATGCAGCATTAGGGTGAAGGTGTGTTCTGATGGCAGTGGCATCTCTTATTGTTTGTCTGAGAAGCTGTTTAGATTCTGAGCTAAATAGGTCTTTCCAGGCTTCTTCAATCACTTCTTTGATCTGGTTTGGCACTTTTCTCTTTCATTCTGTTGTGATTTTTTTTTTCCCCTGCAGCTCAGCTGTTCTTAATCACAACAGCTCATGAATTTGGGTATGTACTTCAGCTCAGACTTTGAAAATGAGGGGGGTTCATCTTTATGGTTTTATCACATATTAAAAATTTAAGAATTTGGTAATAAAATATGCTCTAAATAATTTCCATAGGAAAGCATGTTACAGTGCATTGTTAGAAACCTGTTTCACTGGTACCACTCTGTTGCAAAACAAAGTACTCTGGATTCTTTCTGTCCTTCACAATTCTAGTGCAAAAACAGAAAAGGGGAAGGATGACCAAGAATGAGAATTGCTATGAGGAAACATTTGGGAATCCAGCACTGGAGGGATTTACTGTGGTTAGTTCTGTATTAGCATCTCATGACGAGCATGTAAAGTGAGCAGGGAGGATTAGGGGGGGTCTCCTGCCTTCCAGATGAAGGATCAGATATTATTCCTGCTTTTATGTTGTCTGATGGGCCTGTTGTTAATACACAGTGATTGGGTACAATCAGAACGTTTGCAGATCTTTCCAGGTTTGTCCGTGTTACTTCCAGTGAATGTAGGAAAGTGTAGGAGATTGTGGGTGAATAAATGTGACAGGATATAGCCAAGGCTTGAAAACGCGGGATCTGCTTTCATTGCTAGGATTGTTCTGTGGAAGGGAAGAGTATGAAAACAGGAGCATGTATGAGAGATTGTTTTGTGTTGGAGTAACTTTACTTTTCTGATGAGATTTTACTTAAATTTGAATATTGCTGCTAATTAGTACTGCACTAATTAGTACTGTAACAAAATTTCAACCAGCTGTCCAAGGCCACTTTTCAAGTCAGTGGTAGAGCTGGGATTGAATTCTAGCTGTTCTGGCTGTCCTGAGTTTCTGTGCTCCCCCAGCATCCTGCACTGTCCAGCTGTAGGTTTAGTTTGTGATTCCAGAGGATGAGATGCCCCAACCTCCACATCCCCATCTGATGACAAACCATTCTCAGCCCAACCATGATCCAACTTCTCCTTTATGATAAGATGAGGTGGTTTCCTTATTGCAGACTGTGGGAAGGTCTCTTTCTCTTTTTCTCTGAAGTGCACTCCCATCCATTTTGGGGTTCAGGATGACTCTCCCTAGGTCTGTCAAAGCTTGTCATGGTTCTCTTTTCTTCTCCAGCTGAGGGGAATTAGGGCATGCCATTCACATGAGGAAACCCTCTCTCTTCTCCCTTTCAGCTATGTGGAAAAGCTCTGTGAGTTCACTGTGTGTTGGTGCAGGTCCCTGAGAGTTGTGGGCAGTGTAATAAGAGGTGGAGAAGCCCTTCTGGAGAAGATGACACCCAAGAGTTTCGGTGTGCTGCTGCTGCTTCTTCACACCCTGCTTACAAAACACTGCAGGGACTCCAGCCAGCAGCTAGAAAGCTTATTGCTGTTACAATAATTACCTTAAAATTTTTTTATGGAGTATGTTTTCTTAGCATTTAGCAAGTACTGAATAAGCTTTCTCGTGCCTTATTAAAGCAGGAAAGTATTTCAAGTTGAAAACTTGAAAAAAATAGGACCATTTGTAATGTGTGCAGAGGTGGTGATTCGTTTAAAATCACGTGAAGGTGGTGAAGGTGGCAAAACTGGAAGGAAAGTCCTTGAATCTGAATTGGTAGCACCACAATATCTAATGGCCAGATGTGCTCTTGGTTTTAGGGCTTCTGGCAGTTCATCAGGAAGCAGAACAGATGTGTCTGTGCTCTGAGACTGCAGGAAAATGGAGGAGTTTTCAGAGAAACCCCAAGACTCCTTGAATTTAGAGCCCACAAACAGTGGAGAGGGGGGACAGAACACAACAAAGCATCTCCAGTATCTCATTCCATCTCCAAACGAGAAAAGGGATGTTGTCTTCCTGGAATCCTTTCTGATACTGAGGGGTTGATTATTAAAGGGTGGTCTGCTTGAGACTTTGGGATAAAAGGTTATGCCACAAAGTATTGACCATGAATTCAAGGAATTATTCTATAGTTAGAGGTTTTGCTGGAATTTTGCGGGAGGAAGATGCTCCTGCCGCTGAGTTGAGAATGGGGGCTGCCTTCTCACATTGAGCCAATTCTCAGGGCATCCCACATGATTTGGTTACAGGACTCCTTTGCATGTTGCAAGGGAAATCTCAGTCTGTTTCCACTGGGTTCCTCCCAGAAGGAGAGGTTTTATTTCTTTTACAGCCCCTATGGTAGATCCTGAAGATGAAGGAGGATGCAACTCCTACTGCATTTTTCCCTTTTTTTGTGGCAGCTGTATAGGGAGCTCATTATTGTCTATTTTATAAAACTTTACCAAAAAATTAGCCAGTCTTTTATGGTGTTTATGGCTCCTTTGAGGACTGCAACACAATTTACTGTTACGTTAAATAGGAACAGTTTTAGCACAGGTTAAAACAGCTTCTGTCATTAATCACTTAGGAACCATACTTCTTGTTTTTAATTACAGATACAGAATTCCAAAGGCCTGAGGAAGTTGACTAGCATGACTTAAATATGAAACAAAAAGTTGTGATTTATTACTTTCCAATTAGGCCCTGACTTCACCAAATGGATCTGGTGTTCATCTGAGCTACACTTGTGTATCTGAAATGAGCATCTGGGCCCATATCTCTTATCTACAGAGAAACCTGTTTTGAACAATGGCCCTTCAGACCAATAAAAATTAGTAACTTATTCAACTTGGTAATTTAAGTGAAAAATCAAGTTGTGCATGGAAATTCAGGCTCATTCCATAAGTGTGCCTGACCATAAATTTATCTGGTGCAGTAAACTTGTTACGACAGTCTTAAATTAGACATTTTAAAGAACAGATTTTTACATAAGTCACGTTAAACCTCTGGAAACGTTATTGATTTATGAGTGGCTGAATTTCCTCATTGCTAAATTTGTTCTAAGATGTCTCTCCCTCTGGAGAAAAAATGATTTAATACCGGTTTAGATTGTTGGTCTTGCTTGGTTCTGTGTAAGCTGTGGGGTGGATTCACTCTCTGCTGTGCCTTGCAGATCTGGTCTAACACCTTCTGATGTTCCTACCACAAGGCAGGACAGGACTTGAGTGGGGAATCTCTCCACCTCCTCCCCAGCCTGCCTGGTTACCTGGGCCACCTGAGTTTTCTAAGGAAAACAGGAGTTTCCAGTGGAGTGACAGCTGCAGAGTTGGGAAAATCAGAGTATAGGGAGTCTCTGGAATGGTCCTGGTTTGGAGTTCAGGCTGAACTGGTGGTGAGAGGACCAAGTGGGGCCATGCCATGATGGGATAGTGGTTACACCTGGGATGGGCAGGGCTTCCCATAGCTTTGGAATAGGTGTTTTGACATTCTCATTTGTAGTTTGGTATTATTTCTGCATGGAAATAAAACATTCCTAAAAGTAGCCTTTTTTTTTTTTCAAGCAGGTGCCAATAAATAATATAAAGAGCTTAATGAAAGGTGATTGTCTCTTTTGAGGGGAGGAAGTTCCACTTTCACCACTGTGAATTGAAACTGTGCTGGAGGTGGCTGCTTGCAACAGAGGCCTCCAAACTTGGCTCTGTGAACAGAGCTGGGCTCATCCTTTCCCAGGAATGAGTCTGGGGAGGAAACCATGCCCTTCCAGCGTGGGTGGCAGCTCCTGAGGTGGCTTGGTGTCTAAAAGCAAGCAGCACGAGTGTGGAGGTGCAGCAGGACAGGGCTTGGTCAATGCAGTCTCATCCTTCCCATGGGGCTGTGGTCTTTTTAAAGCAAGAAAAAGCCTTTCTGTGCCTTAAGAATTGATGGTCTGGCTCTGCCAGGGTGTGAGAAGGAGCAGAGTAAGAGATGTCACTGCTTTAAAGTAGTTTTTTGAAGTGGGGACTCTCTTGAAACCAAGTTGAAGAGTCAGGTGCTGGTGGAAGTAAAAGTGAACAGGACACCTGCAGTAAAAGGAGTTTACTGCACTGTGCAGTGGGACCTAGCTTTGAGATGAGTGAGCTCTGAGTTTTGTCCTTGTAACTTGGGCTGGGTTGTATTTTTGGAGGAATAGTCACTAAAATGTGCATCCTTGTTGAGAGTTTTTCCATGTGTGGACTCCCATGTAAAATAAGGGTTTGAAATAAATAATAAGGGTTTTTCTGTGGTAGAAATTCAGGAAGGCTGCTGGGTAAGTGGAGATGCTCTGCACTTGTTAGGGTTGGTCCCAGAAAGAGAACAGCAAAAGTTGTCCATGTTTATGCCATGGCTTGATGGTTACACATTATAAACCCTGAAATACAACTGAACTTTGCAGCTGAGCAAAAAGGGAAATATTTCAGAATGATTTTAATACTAATGAACAAAGAGAAAAGATCAAAGCCAACCAATCAACCCCATTTTTTTTTTGTTGTTTTATTCTATTGATTTCTAAAGGCCCCTGTTACTATAGTAACTCCAGTAGGTCTTTTAATTACAAAATTTGTAAAAACGCATCAATTACTCAGAACTGCTGGGGGGGAAACAGTGGCACAAATGCTTTTAAAAAAAAAAACCCAAACATATAGAGAAAATTTGCAAACAAAGCTTGACAGGCTTCCCATGAAGCATAACATGGACCAACCATCACCATAAACACACTGGGCTCGAGTTCTCAGCAAACAACCCCCTGTTACAGGGTTCCCTTGTGGTTCAAGAGAAAAAAAAAAGTCCCCATCCCTGTCCAGATAAAGCACTTCCCTCTCCACAGATACAGATGGCAGAGCTTGTTCTTTCTAGCCTCTACATTTAATTACAGTGTATCTGAGTGGAGCCGTGGTGTTATCACATTAATTAGCAGTTTGGGGAGCTGCTGCCTCCTGGGAGTGTGGGATTCCAGGGAGTGCTGCAGGTAGGAGCTTTACCAGAGAGGAATCATTTAGCAGTAATGAGCACCTTTCAAATAATAATTGCATTTAAAATAGATGCTGTCATCTTTTATCACCAGGTACATTTCCAGAGTGGATTTATACTCCAAACAGACTCATATTGACAGTACCAGGGCAGAATTGGAGGCACATCATGAGCAATTTTGTAGATGCCATCTCTTGGATCTGTGCTGAGCCGATGGATTTGGCAGAGCTGCTGTGGCTGAGGGAGTCTCTGTGTTCTCTGACACCACAGGGAATGGGGTAGAAATTTGGGTTCTGGATCTAATTTGAGTTTTATCCCAAACCTAAATGACTTTGCCTGTCCTAAACTACAGCACTATGTGTGGACTCTTGGCTGTGTTGGGAGCAGAGGCTGCTTCTCATGGAAGCTCTTGCTTTCCACTTTTCCATTTCTATTAATTTTTTTGCTTACATGCTCCTTAATTGCCTGCTGTGTGTCAAAACCTCTTGGCTTCTGTGGCATGGCCAGGCTTTAATCCTGCTCTTCACACTGCCTGTTCCAGTCCTGTGGCATCAAGTAATAGGAATTGTGGACCAAGAAGTTTAGGTTCTGTTTAGCCTGCTGTTCAAGTGCAGGCAAAAATGATTTTTTTTAAAAAAACACCATAGAATTATAGGATGGTTTGGGTTGGAAGGGACCTTAAAGATCATCATGTTCCCACCTACTGCCATGAGCACCTTCCACTAGACCAGCTTTTTTTTTTTTTCCTACCTTGAAGAAACTTTTTAGAATCCAGTGTTGGAAGGGGTAGAAATAAGGACTTGCCATGCTGTATAAAATACTAATGGATATGGATACCATCAGCATGGAAATCCGTCCCTAAAATCTGTTGCATGGGAGGTTGCAGGGGTTGAGTAGAGGCATCACAGAAGGGAGGTGAGGCTGAATCCTTCCTTGTCAAACAGCAAGTGCTCTCAAGGTCTGGGAAGAATCCCCCCACACACACTACAGCCAATTATGTTGGTGAAAATAAAATACTTTGAGTCTTCCAGAATCTTAGTTATGGGAAATCTGTCCTTGGTCCTAAAACAAACAAGGAAAACAAAGTTGCTGCTGCTGTGGTAGTGTCCCTGGGTTTGTTCTTTTCCTCCCATTGCTGTAGGAAACGTTCTCTCCCTGCTGTTACCTGCTCATGGTTCTACATAAAATACAACAATAAGGGGTGTTTCTGTTTCCCCCCCCTTGGGATGTTTTGGTGTGAACTCCTTCATTGGCCACAGTGAAAAAGCACCAAAAATTTTTGCAGAGGTCTCTTGGCGGACTTGTGCGTTACTTGTGTATTTACACAGTGTCAGCAGGTTACAAAATTATCCCCTCGAGATCCTTTCACAAACGTCACCCTGGCAGTGGATGCTTTTGCACGGTTTTTTTTTTTTCTGGGACTATGTAAATCCAAGGAGCTGTGGTTAACAAAGCTTCAGTGTTGCTGAATTCCTGGGAAAGAATTTGGTCCTCCTTAACATATTTTAATGCAAGCTGTGAGTGGATTGTGCAAGTGCTGAGCAAATGGGAACTTTTTTTTTTACCTGAGGAGTAGCCCATGCTAATGGAAAGGGAATCACCCTCTTCATTTTGGGGCTCCTCACTATAAGAAAGACACTGAGGGGCTGGAATATGACCAGGGAAGGGAATGGGATAAACACCATCGACCTGGGGCTTCCAAGTAATATTCATCAGGGGTAATTTCAGCTTGGAGAGTTGTTTTCCATCAACTCCATGCTTTGAACCATCCCCTGAGGTAACTTCCTTTCTAGATTTGGTTCTTTATAGGCTCTTGCAGGTCATTATTTCTCTGTGTGAAGTGAGCTCATGATATGAAGTTCCAGGACCCATAATTGTGAGAAGCCCTTGGTTATCCTTTGCCATTAAAAGTTGTTTTTCAAAACAATTTCTTAAAAAAAGCCCCACAAACCTGGAGTTTTGGAATGAGGACTGTGAGCAGGGTGTTCTTGTGATACAGGAAAAGAGAAAAGTCTTGTATGTATGATGATAGATCAAGAAACCACTGTTTGAGTTACAGCTTTTAAGGGTTGTGTCCTAATAGCACAACCTCCTGAAGGTTCAAAACTGCCACAGATGATGAAGTTTCCATTAAAGGATAATAAAGTCTCCATGTCAATGTGACAAAAGAGCTGCCTCATCTCTTTGGAATAAGAATGCTCTTTGAAAAGCTTCATAAAGGGCTGTGGAATAAATCTGCTGGATGGTCATTTTGAATTTCTATAAAGTCCTGCAGCCCAAAGGCTGAAGGGATTATCTGGGGAGTAACAGAATGTGAGAGATGAATGCTGTCCTTCTGGGGAGTGAGTGACATCTCTCTAGAAGGCACAGGTATGATTCGTGCTTCCCCAGCAGTGGTTCGAATTGGGAATAATTCCTTGGGATTTAGCAGAGCCTTTTGGGTCTGAGGGATTCAGTTTAGGTTGAGTGTAAACAGATAATCCTTATCCAGGATATTTATCTACCTCTGGAAGTGGAACACCTTTCTTTTAGCTTTTAGCTTTGTAGGGGAGTTAAAGTGACCAGCAACAAAGAATAACCAGAACAGGCATTTCCACCCAGGGATTTACTTGTCATGGCTGTCCCTGAAAGAGATGTTTGCAAGCCTGAAATCAGAGGTAGGTTGGATCTGAATATTCAAATTAATCATATTTAATGTTTCTGGGTTAGTTTTTGTTGGGTTTTTTATTGTTGAACTGGCTCAATATGAAGCTTTTACTCCAAGGCAGTGGGAGTGAGGCTGAGGAGAGGGTGCATTTTTCTCACTATTGGCTTTTTACGCAAACTGAGCTCATATCTAGCAAAAAAAATAAAGACATTATTTTACTGCTTCCAAGTTCGAGTGCATTAACCATTTGATGGCTGTGTACACACTGTTTTCTCTTTATTTCCCAAATTAATCTTGGGATATTGCTTTTTGAATTTGAGCAGCTGAAAGTTACATATCTGTATATTGATTTTCATTCTTAACTAGTGAGGGAGAAACTGCTTCCATTTTAAAATATTCCTTAAGTGCCAAAAGTGTAAAGAGCCCCTTTAAGAAGGAACAAATTTGGCCCTGAACTCAGATTTACAAGCCCCCATCATTCCCAATTAGGTTTGGCAAATGGCAGAGCAAAATTAATGGTGCCAAATTATCCATCTATGCAGTGTGTGATAGCTTAACTCTTTGAGCTGTTTCAGTGTTGTAAATGATGGGACTGATAATACACTAATGTGGTCCTTTCAGGCTTCTCGTTTATATTAATGAGTTTTAGTCATCTAAGGCAAACTGATAACCACTGATTAATAGCTCAGCCACTTCCAGACTGGCATCAAAGCCTGATCTTTTTTCTTTTTTGTTTTTGTTTTTTTTTTTCCTTTAACTCTTTGATGGGTCAGGAGTTAAGACAGTTAACAATTAACTCTGAGCTTAATTGAAATCCAGATGTTCAATTCGTGATGGAAGTTAATTTAATTCTGATTGTGGTTATAGCTGATTTCAGTCTAATTTTCTTTTTTTTAAAGTAACTTTGAACTTGCAAAACAAGACCTTGATTTACTTCACAATTATTTATTTATTTAGCATTTGCAGTCTGTTGAAGAGGGCTTGTTAAACAAACGTGGAACAAAGATAACTTATCACAGAAGCATCAAATCACTGCTAGAAAAAGCAAAAAAAAACCCTCAGAAAAATGCTGGATTATCAAAAAAAGGCAAACTGCTTTTCTTGATTCTTTGAGCTGATTTTAATTTCTATGTATTTGTGTGAAGAACAGACAGAACCCTTTCTGGTCAGTGTTGTAGTGGTAGAGACCAGAGTAAAGGGTTAGTGTGGGAACACAAATAACCATCACTTGCTTAAGAAAATGGGTTGGAAAGAAAAATTATGGAGAGTGAAATAACAATCCTGAATACAGGACTGACCCAAACTGTTGGAATAGTCAGCGCAAACGAGATCCAACATCTCCATGACCCTTCCAAACATCCCACTTCTGAAGCAGAGTCTTTCAAAGCTGAGGAGACAAGGACTTAGAGGAGTGTTTGTGCAATTACTGTTACTTTTCCTGGCCTGCTTGCTAAAAATTACACCAAGCAGTTGAAGTTCTTGCCCTGACGTTGATAATCCGGGTCAACCTCTGCTTTTCAAGCAACTCCTGTTTTCCAGGAGGAATATTGCTACAGTTTCCTAAATGAGCCATTCCTCAAAATAAGGGAACCTGATACCCAGAGAAGTCTTGGCCCAGAGATCACAAATAACGTTCTGTGATGAGTTTTTCTTCAGGATATAGTGATGCTGCCACTTCCTCTCCCTGCCTGGGGTTTCAGGGCTGTCCCACAAATGACTTTGTGTGAAGTGATGGGGAGGAGGTCTGCAAAATCCCAATCTCAGTGGGGGAAGGGGGGTGTTGGTCCCCATTTTAGTCATCACTTGAGATCAAGACATTTTACAATCGCTGGATACTCCACACAACATCTGCTGGAAAGATCAATCCATTGTAGTGGAAATGAAATGCATATTTTAAATGCAGGCAGTTTTGTATTGTATTGTCAGCGATGCAGAGGCAAAATAAATGTGAAAGCCATTTGAAAAGCTTGTGTAAAATGTGCCTGTGTGCTGAAGGATGTTGTCCTTTAGAATTAGCCCCTCACATCTGACTCACTTGTCAGATTGACTGGTTTGCTTCTAGTCTTAACAGTCCTTTTCATCCTTAGAAATTGAGTTTAAAGAAAGAACTTTAATATTCTGCAGCAGAATTATGTGTCTGAACAATGAGCATCTGCTGCTGTTTGGCATTCCCTTTTCCCTTCTCTGGTTCAGAGTGTGCTGATGTTGATGTGCTTCTAAAATTGGGGCTTGTTGTCACCAGTTTTACCTTTTGAAAAGGCCAACCCAAATTTTAAGTATGATCTAAACCAGGCAGGTGCTGTTTGACCAGAAGCTGGGTTGGGTTCCTGGACAGTGTCCAAGTGAAGACCTTCCTGGCAAAAATAAAACCACTACAGTGTGAATTCTTACAATTCAAGTTTTCTTCTCAGAGCTTGTATAAGATGCAAATACCCAAATTAGTAATGAAAATAACAAATTGGTAGTATACAAGAGTTTTAATGCTTATAATTGGTGTCCTGTTATTATTCAAGTAATTAACAACGGAAGAAAAAAGCATTGATAAAAAGAGTTTAATATAGATTACTGAAGCCTTTCAAAGACAGCTAATTTAAAAGGGCCCTTCTAGCAAAAAATACATCATATGTTGCTGTATGAGAGTAGTCCTGGAATGCTGAAGAGTTCTCACTTGCACTGGTTCCTCCAGCACCTTCAGTATTCCCAAGCCTTAATGGCCTATTCAAAGTTCAGAGCATGTTTTCTAACCCTAAACACAATACCTTAGTTTTGGTTGGGTTTATTGGCTGTTTTTCAGCCTGCGGTGTTTAACTTATTCTCCTTATCTGTGAGGAATAAAAGGATGGATGTTTGCCCCATGTTTTTGTTCTAAGGAACATTGTTCTGCTCCTTTAACACTAAAGCTCTGGGAATTGTGCTTGAGGATCAGAGAACCTCCACAGTCTGCAGTAGGGTGGCAACTACTGGCTGTACTGGAGTCTTGGCTTTGTGTTGAAGACTTTTGAGATCTTGCATAGCCCTGACAGTAATAATTTGGGTAAATTTTGCTTTTGCTGGGTTTTAGCTTACATGGGAAGGTGGGACAGCGTTGGCACACAATGTGGACAAGGTTTCATCAGAGACGCTTCACAGTCCTTTGCTGTTCCTCTATTCACTCTTGAGCTTTGAGCCAACTTCTGCAACCACTTTACACACAACAGCTGTTGTAGCAAAATACTCAACATCTATTTAGTTTTCTCAAATGGGAGGGGAAGGAATCAGCTTCATGCACAGGCTGCTTCTCTGTGGTTGTCCAGAGATAGCCCCTGAGTGTCCTGTGAGTCACAGAACACACCTGGGGAGCAGCCTGACAGACAGCTCAGGGTGCAGGTGCTGTTACACCGATCTCAGGGTTGTGTTACACCGAGTCCAGCCCAAGTTTGGGCTGCCAGCGAAACGAGATCCTGTTCTCCCTGGCCCAGCCATGTGCTTCCACGTTTTGTGTTTGCTCTGGCAACTCTGGCTGTGGGCAAGTTGGAGCAGTTTGCTGACTTAATGGAAAACTTGCTTTAAAAGCAAGTTTTCTATTGGGTTGAGTTGACCTGAGACATAAAGCTGCATAATTCTGTGCAAGCTGAGGGGGAGAATCTGTACACTGGGGGACAGAGAAAAAGAGGATTTCACTTTTCAACAGCAGCCAGCATCATACAAGCTGTGACCTTATAGACTGATTCCATGTAGGTGAAGTATAGAGAATACTTAGGATATCTTTAAAGTATGAGTTGGTGCCTAGAGGTGAGAGCCTGTTATTGGGTGTGAATTCCCCTGTATGGCTGTAGCACTACACGTGGTAACACTGGAATGGGTGGAATTTGAAAGGCAAACATCCCATCCTTGCTGCCACTGACTCACTCCTTGCCAGTGCAGCACCTGAGCAGCTCTTACATCATGGGTATTTCCTAGAGAAAGAGGAGATAAACATGAAGCTTCCCTGCAGTAGTGTAACCTCTTACAGGGTGTGGAACCAGTATCTAAACACCTTTATTTGAGTTGGAGAAGCAGGAGGAAGCCAAAACACAGCCTAGGTCAGTGTTCTGGGTGACTGCTTTTGCTCTAAGGGCTGGTGACTGATTTAACCAACAGGAAACTACAGTTTCCAGCGTGAAAACAAATGCTTTATCCTCTCATCTCCCGTGGACTAATCTAATCTTCCTAATTTGTACTGCATGAAGTAGTGGATGCAGTTCTTCTTTGTTAAAAGCTTTAGGCAAAGAGCTCTTCTCATTCTGACCCACTTTGTTTCCATCCACTCTGATACAGATCAGGTGTAACTCCTTTTTGAAATCAAGGCATTTATAGAGCATGATTAACTTTGTAGAGATTGCTTTCACTACAGGTATGTAACCTGGTGGGATATGCAGTGTGGAATCCAACCTTAAGTCAGTGAAAATTGTGGTTTGTTGGACCAAGTTTAAGGTGGGAATAAGTATAGTAGTCATAAACATACTAAAAGTTATTCTTTTCAATGCTCTCTGTATCACTCTCCCACCCCTTGACCAGTGGAAAGGAGAATAAATAACTGAATTTTCTCCCTTCAGGAGAGCAATACTCCCAACCAGGTCTGTCCTTGTGAGTAAAACCAACATGGGGTAGCTGCCCTTGGGAGTTGTTATCCCTGGGAAGAGTGAAGTCACTTTTAGGAGATGTTTGCACGTTTTTAGGGGGGCTGTCAAAGAAATTCCCTTTGCTCTGTGCACTGCAGATCAATGTTCTTTATTACAGGAGCTAATAAAAAGGGCTTTATCAGGTTACTTTGCTTTGTAGCTGGTTCTTATATCTGTCTCTTAAGCATTTCCCTGTTTATTGTGAGGACAATTCCAATCTTGCAGCTGTGCAGGACAAACAGGAGTTTCCATGGAATAACTTTACCAGTAAATTCTCTCCTCCCAGCTATTCAATGATGCTGCACGTTTCCTCTGCCAGAGCACTCCTTTTAACTGGCCTGAGCACCTCCACAGTGGTAAAAATTGGTTAAAAATGTCAAAAATACGAGCTGACCATGGGAAATGAGAATGTGCATTCCCAGCTTGGTGTATAAATTGTCATGGCAAAAGCATCTTATGGCTGTGGTACAAATCCTTATGCTTACCTGCTTTTTTCAGCTACACAATCAGGGGTAACAATAATAAACAGCCTCTTATGGCTTCATGAAAAACGCGTTTTGAAGCTGCATTTTAATTAATATACAAGAAACAAGCGCAAATATGCACGCTAAACTCCAGGCTTTTTAATGAAAATTGAAATTAGAGCCACAATGCTGTGGGAAAAAGCAGAGCCTCTGCCCTGACTCTGGAAAGAGAGCAGGGAATTCAGTTGGATAATTCTGGTTGGTTCTTTGCATGTATCAGAAGATTGGGGGTATTGCTTGCCAGTCCTGCATTTTACTGTAGCATTCAGAAAATTTTATTAAATACTGTATAAATTTAATTTTCCTTAATTTTCTAAGCCTTCTCCTTACAGTTATTAGATTTCTTAATTTCCAGTTTTTAGGCCTCATCAAGGAAAAGGATAGAAAGTGGAAAAGTTGTTTCCATCTCTCTCAGTGTAACCTCTGGCCAGAAATACGTGATATTGCAGAATAGGAAGGAAAAAAAATGGGAGAAACGTGCAAGCCCTTGGTGTTGTAAGTGGAAGCCCTGCTCCCTGAAGGATAGAGCTATTCCATGTTCCCCATTTCAAATGGAGCATTACAGCAAATAATGCAGCAATTATTTTGGTGGGGAGGTGTTTCATTACCAACCTGGGCCTGGGAGGTGATGAGAGAAAATTTGTCTTGGCCTTCCAGGGAAGCCATAAAAGAGAAATGATGTCTAAATAATGAATGGCTGGGAGAAATGTGGAATGCCTTACGGTGCTGCACTTGGCTTCCATGACATCTGTGCCTTGTAGGATAAAGAGCTGGTATGTGCATCATTTCAAAAGCAGGAATATTTTCTATTGTTACCCTGCTTTTTTGACCTTCCTTCTCCTGGTTCAGTCCGTCTCAAAGATGTTTTAATTTCTTTTTTTTCCTGCAGGATGTGCATTTCCTTGGTTTTCCCTTAGGACTGGAGCAAACCACACAAAGCAGATTTGCAAAAAACCCTTTTTGATTCCACAGTGAGGGTGAGGGGAATCAGGTTTTTATTTTCTGTACTTTGCCATATGTGCAGCATTTGGGATTGGGAGCCACACAAGAATGAGTCTTGCCTTTTCCCTTTGATGATGCTGTGACAGTAGGAATGGTAACAGTGTGGAAGAGAACAGGCAGGATTAGCTGTGGGGACACATGGCCCTGCTTTGTGGTGGTGTTCAGGGGTAGGAGGGCAGGTTGTTCTTGGTCTGGGGTCTTGTGGGGGCTTTTTCTTCCTTCATTTTCCAAATTTAGATGTAATAGTTTTCAGGGGCAGCAGCTGAGGTGGTTGTCATTCCTAAATTTGGAAATTCATAATTGTCACTGTGGTGTTTAGGTCCTTGTTGAATCTTCCTAATGCTTTCTCTGCTTCTCCTCTTTCAAGTTGCTCTGACAGAGGCTGATTTCCTCTGTGAGGTATCTATGGCCCAAGAATAAATGATCCATTGAACCATCTCATATTTTAAATCTTTCCTTCTAAACAAATACGAGCACTGCCACGTGTCGTGGTGTTCTTATTTTATACTCCTCTGGATCTAATGGGGATTCTCTTTTGCCAAGCAATGTAATGCCCCCAAAGAGTTGCTGATCTGGACAGATAAATGATCATTATGTTGAGCTTTAATGTTCCCAAGAACCCTTTTGTAACTCTATCCGCCATCAGAGTGTGGGAGTAACTTCTGATTGTATCTGGCCTGAGTGACCTGCCTCCTTCACTGAAGTTTTAACTCCTCCAAAATTCCAGATAGGGATCGATCAGCTGGTTTTCTGTGGGTGCTTGAAGGGTTTCTCTTCATGGCTCAGATTCTTGGACAGAGCCAACCCTTTTACCCACTGTTTTATTTCACCCTGACTTGTGCCCACAAGGTCTCTGAGACTCTGTAAGACCTGGAGCAATGTTTCTTGACAGGAAAGGTGACTAGAGGAGGTCAAAGGAGAGTGTTTAGGCAGGTCTAAAGCAAAACTCGACAGCCACGTACTTAAGCTGTGGCATCTGAAGTGCAGTGTCAGTGAGGGCAGGGGCTGCTGAGCTCAGAACAGCACTGGTGGAGAGCCACTCCCTCTTGCAGAGATAAGAAACTACTGATAAGGAAATAAGCAGGATCTTCCTCCTTTTTGAAGTCAGTTTTTAGCTTTCTATTCCCACTGGGAAAGAAAAATCTAATCTGATATGTTGTCCTCAGAATGTTGCCTGTGCTAATTCGAGCTTGGAATCTAAGGAAGCCCAAATGAAACCCTGTCCAAAAGCCTCTCCTTGACTTGTGGAAGTCACCCCCACATCGTGTTTGTTGTGTTTCTGAGGTTCTCCTCCTCCAAACACAGCTACTCCTCTCTCCTCTCCCTCTTCCACTTCAACCTAAGTATTCCACAATTGGGAATTTTCGGTGGCTTCCCTCAGAAAGCCTTGGAGAGCTCCAAGCTTTCCCTAAACCCTCTTCCTATTCTTGAGACTTGCTCATGTTCTGTCATGCAGGCCTGGGGGCAGTGAGAGTGTGATACACTATTTGTAGTAACAAACTCGATGAGCTGAGAGGATTTATCTTGATTCATCTGTTCGTGTCACCATCACAAACCTAAAAAAAAACAAAACACCCAAGGAGTGGCTGTAGCTTTAACTGAGCTCAGCTGAGAGGTGGTTTTGATCCTTGGGATTGGTGCCAGTTCTTCTCAGGGCTCCTGGAGAGCTTTGGTACCCTGTTGACATCATGGTGACTGTAGATAAGAATGTTTAATATGACTGTCAAATATATGTGTGTGTGTGTGTATCTGTACATACAAAGAAGATTTCAGCTTCTGATCCTTGATCTCGTGACAGATGTGTCTTGCTTTACTGTGTCTTGAACAGTGTCACTGCTGGCACGTTTTCTCTGCTCTTTTTACTGCCTGTCAGTCCCTTGGTTTTGCCATAAAGTGGTGGTTTTTAAAAAAAATAAATAAAAATTAAATGCACCGATGTGTACATTTAGATGATCATGTTTGTTAATGTTTCCTGTCAGCAGATAGTTGAGATAAGCAAAAGCATATTCCAGATTTAAGCTGGATGGAGAAATTATTGCCCTTCAGCATGGCAATGGCAAAAAAATGCTGAAATTCAGAAAAACCGTGTGGTTTTCTTAATTCCCTAAAATCTAAGTCCTGCTCAGTATAATGGGGCTGCTCAGTAGGGGGTTTGTGTGGTGTATGTACTGTGAACACAAGGATGGTTAAGATACAAAGATGTCATTCAAGTTTAATGCTGATTTGCACAGAGTTTAGGAAGAATGAGTTGAAGTGCTGCTTGTCCCAAAATGACTTGCAGGTTGTAGGAAGAAATGCTGCAATAGCTGTGAGTGTGCTCTCAGCAAAGCCCTCAGAGGGAATAATGTGGAAGTTAATACCTGCTTTGGACAAGAATTGCAGAGTTTCCACCCAGAACGACTGTCTGGGGGTCTGTCCATACCTGAGGGGGATGCAGGAAGCCAGTGGGGGCAAAAATGGAATTGTGGGAAGAGTGAAGATGGCACCACCTGGTTTCAGCTCTGGGATGTGGCTCCTTTATCTCAGAAATGCAGCAGCAATTCTGGAACCCCCATTTAAAGCTGAGGAACGAATTCCCCCTCTTGCCCCCTGCGGAGGTTTTCAGGTGCTGTTTTGATGCAGAGTATGATCCAGGATCTTTTCCTGGCAGGTAAACCCGAGTGCCGATCTCCTGCAGGATTGCTGTGAGAGGTTTGTCTCACCTCTAACCAGCTCTATGCTGGATTTAAGCATCTGTTGGGGATTAGGCTGGTTCATGCAGACCAGCCCCCCTGAATTTTGATTCCGTCCTTCCTATTTTTCTGGGCCTTTTTGTTGGCTGTTGGGAAGTGCCCCCACAACATGAGGCTGCTGAAGTTGGGTGTTCCCCCCGAAACCCACCCTGGAGCACAAGATAAAAAAGGTTCTGTGTGTGAGGGATCTTCAAAGGAGGGATAGGAAGAGCATCCCTTGGGATTTCACTCTTCTGGTCGGCTAAACAAACATGGGACCACTTAAACTCTGTGCCCCACTGGTGAGTTCACAGCATCTCTCAGTTGTTTCTGACTGAATCCAAGTCAAAACCCCCAAAAGAAGCATTAAATGGATCTTCCTGGGGTGTTTGCTGTTGATTTGTGGTTAAAGCTTTAGCTGATGGTGCAGGAGAAGTGGCCAGTTGATCTTTGGGATACCAGCCAACATAATTTCTGGATTTATGTCACATTGCCCACTTGGGCAGGTTTATCTGTCAGGGCTGGTGCTTCCCCTTCAGTGTGGTTAATTTTGTCTCTTTCCAAACAGAAGGGAATCAAACTCAGCCTCTTTCTTCTTTTGTTCCCCCTCCATTGCCCATGTTAATTTAATTTGACAGCCTGGCGAATAGGATTTGTCAAATATTGTAACCTTAAGCAACTCAGATATTGAAAACTGTGCTTTAAATTTATATGATCCAGATGTGAGGGCCAGTAAAAAGCTCAGATAAAATAAAATGCCAGGCTTTGTGTGGAGAGAAGGGGAGAAATACTCTTTGCCACTTGTTTTTCCATGTGGTGTGAAGTGCGGGGTGGGTTTCAATCAATTACATTGGTCTCCAGGAGGAGAAGCACTTTTTGTCATTTCAGTGCTGGTAGCTCATAGGAAATATGTTTAATATCAAAATGCTGGATCTCACAAGATTGAGTAAAAACATCTTAGTTTTTGGGCAGGAAAAGATGAGTCTTTAGGGCTGAGCAACACAAGGCACACTCAAAGAGAGAACATTTCTCTCTGTTAGCAGTACTGACAAAATAGTCACTAATTTAAAGAATTTAGGCCTGTGGGCACCATCCGGGTGGGACAATGTCCCACTCTAAGCTCTCTTTGCATAAATATACATTCACATATTTGCTAAATCAGTGATTGACAGTGTCCTATTTGGGAGCTTCACTTCTACAAAATATATTCTCAAATTATACACATAAACCAGCTACTGTTTCTGCAGTAGTTGTTCTGCTGTATATAGAAAGAACCTGAGAGATGTATAATAATTATCTTAAAGTAATTCTCAGCTAAATCTTTGCTCTCTCTGGTGACCTGTCTTTGGCAGAAGGGAAGGAATACTGAGCAACACTGGGCTGTTATTAATCAAATAGTTCATTCCCCAAAAGTGCAATTTAATTGAAGCTCAGAATGGGTTTTCATCAAATTCAGAGCATAGGCCTAACGAGTAAGATTTAAGCTTTCCCAGTTTTAAACACTTCCCTGTTTTGGATTTAAAAGGCAAAGAGTTTAATGTCAATATGAATTAAGATTTTAAATTTGCCTGCATTTTGTATAAAAGCTGAAGAAACTTTCAATCAGAATGATTTTTTGTGGTTTAAAGTCATTTGATAGGAAGCCTGAAGTTGTACACATGGCTCAAAAGTAAATTGAAAAATAAAGTTGGGCTGCTCTCAGACTTATTTCTATTCCCTACCTTATGAATTTGGTGTTCAATAATAGATTAGAAATGAAACTGTATTTGAAGGTGTTTTTGTCTGAGAGTGGTGGTTTAATTTTTGAATGAAGTTAGACCTGAATGAATTCCACCATGTAGGATAATATTTTGCAAATCCCACTCAGCCACTGGCTTTGTGCGTCTGTAAATGAAGACTTGCTGTAGGAAAAAACCTCAAAGGTTTACAGGAACAAAAAAAAAAAGTATGACAAGATGCACTTGATGGAATTTTTATTTCTCCTGAGACTCAAACTTTATAGTCCACGATACAGAAAGAGTTTCTTCAGGCTGCTGGAAAGGCAAAGATTTTGTCCTCGTTGGAATGGAAGTTTGGGGCAAAGTCTGCTGTTTCTCCTGGAGTCTCCAGGTATCCCACCCTCCCCAAGCCATGCTTAGGGTATGAACCAGCTTAGAAGCTGTATTTGAGAGAGGGAATGCTCCCAAAGTTGTTCTGCCCCAAATTCTTTATAGGCTGTCACAGAGAAGGTTCTGCATCCACTGCAGCCAATTCTGTGCTGGAAGATGTCAGTGTGGGCATCTGAAAGATTCCAAGTTTGGGGTTTTTTTGAACAATGCACTATCTGTCTGGATTCTGGCTCTTTGAAGCCTTTATATAACCAAGTGCAGAGACCTAAAGTGTAGCAGAAGTTGAGTTTAGAAAGCTCAGTCCCATGCAGCTGATCATGAGATCTCCCCTTTGGGTTGGTTTGATTCATTCATTAGCTCTGTACTCTGTTTGTTTCTGCTGGAGTTCCATAAATCCCCTGTTTGCCAGAGTGGAGAGAGTTATCTGGGAGGATGGAAGAGCCCTTAAGTCGAAATGAGAGTGTGGTTAAAATGTTCACCCCACGTAGCTGAGGGGGGGATGAGGCCTGGCCTCTGGAAAGGCCAGGAAAACTCATCCATTTCCCTCCCTCTGGTTAAAGTAATAAACACAGCACTGGGTTATTCCCAGGAGGGGCATAGTGCAGCTTCCAAAAGTGGGAATAACTCTCTTCTGTCACGCTCAGCCTTGGCTTTGTGTGTTTTTCCTCGAAATTACAACATGGTTTTAATCTAAACAGACACTGGCACATCCAATCCCTACTGCAGGGGTAACAGGGTGGGAGTTACAGTCCCACAAAGGGACTGTGGGATAGTGCAGGGAAGAGGAGGGGGAACTGGAGGAAGGGACCCCCCCTAAAGGAAAGCAACCAAAAGAAAAAGAGGTTAATGAATGGAGGCATTGTGTTCAAGTTCGAGGAGGAGAGTCCCCAGGGAAAGGTTAAGTTCCAGGATAAATGAAATTTCCCCTCAAATGACGTTCTTCCCAGTTCAAATATAAATAAGCACCACAGTTACCTGTGAAGAAACAGAATGGGAAATATTTACCAGTTCTGCTCTAATTTACGTGTTTCTACAGGTGTCTTATTTTTGCCTGGGTTGGAAATGCTGTGTCATCAGGAGATTCTGCCTTTTTGGAAGGTATTTTCTTCTGGGATCTCTCGGGCATCTCCTCCTGTGGTTTTTTATTTTCATCCAGGTTTCTATATAGTGTTGGAGGAAGGTACAGACTTCTTCCACAGCCACTGCAAAGCTCTGTCTAGAGAACAGAGTCAACACTGTGGAAATCCCATCCCTTGGTGTCTCTTCAGCTTCTGGGTGTAGCAGATGAGTTTTGGAAGTGAGTCTAAATGGAGAAGTGCTGGCTTTGGAAGCCTTAGGTCTTGTGTGAGCTCACAAATTGGTACAGGCAGAGAATGTAAAGTGCACAAATGCCTTATGGACTGTTTCAGGTTATTCAAATCCTGAATTTGAATAAAATGAGTTGTCAAGCGTGTAGATATGGTTGTCTACTTAGTAGATCAAAGGTTTATTAAACCAGAATTGTCTGCAGCTGCCAAAAATATGGTGAGACAGAAGGTCTGTGATACTTGCATTGTTTTTAGAAGGTTCTGCTGAACTTTTTTTGGAAAAAAGCAGGTTGCAGAAGTAGCCATGGCACAAAAAAAAACCCTTGCAGAGAGAAGAGCCGTTCTCAGAGTGAGAGCGCAAAGGAAACAAGCTACGTGTAGAAGGTGCAGAAATGGCTTTAAAAAAATAAAAATCAAGCTGAAACATGTTGTCTTTAGTCTGTGGTCTCACTCTGCAGCTGCTCCTTCTCCAGCCAGGCATGCAAGTTTCCTTGCAGCATTCCCTAAGGACTTGGCATTGCTGAGTCTGTCGGGACCCACAACAGCACAGCGCTGCGCAAACACACAAAGCACGAGCTGGATGGTGCCAACGCTTCGTGGTGTTACCAAGTTTTCCCCCCAAACAGAAGGATCCTGCCCTGAACTGCTTGATGTTGAGTTCTTTTTACAGATCCACACCTCTGACTTGTAGTTTTTTGAGGAACACTTTTCCCCTCTCGCCGTGGTTTTTCAGAGGTGAGGCGTGTTCTCGGGCTTGGGCTTTGATGTTTTCTGTGTTTCGACATTTGTTTCAAAGCTGAAGTGGATTGGGCTCCAGAGGGTTGTAGGTTCAGACTGCAGTTTTAGATGGATGAGAATGAGGGAGGCAAGTCAAGTATCAAAACAGTGTCTGAACGCTGGGAAGCAAAATGGAATTTGGTAGCAGAGCCAATAGGATAATGTATGAGCAGAGTGCCAGAAGCAGAATTAAAGGACAACTGGGACTAAGTCAGTTCTTTCTGAAAATTTTCCCTTTGGAGCTCCTTCAGTTTGTTTTATGGAGCAATGGAAATGTTCTAAACTCAAGGCTAAGAGGAAAAACACTACGTTTCAGACACTGTTTTCACACTGACTCTTCCTTTGTGACCAGAGGTGAAATGTTTTGTTGTCTCCAATGTGTAGAACAGGTCAGACACTTCCCTTCCTCAGAGAGACAAGTAGGAATTAGCTTCTGTTTCCAAAGTATTTTAATGTGCATTCAGAATGGACTTTTAACCGTAGGGATTTCTCTCTGTGGCTCAGCAAAGACCACACCTGCCACGTTGCTCTCAGCTTTCTGCATCTGAGTCACCAGAAAAAAGGTAACACGTTGGCATGAGCTCAGAGGAGAGCATCCCAAACAACTCAGGGACTGGCTGCAGGGGTTAAATTAATCACACAAGATTAAAAGAGATAAATATATGTAGTTTGGTGAAAGCTGTTCCCCTGGAGTTAATTATGCTGCATTACTTTAAAGATGTAAATGTTGAAGGATTTGCTTAGTGTGCTCCAGAGAGGTAATTGGCAGGGGAAAGAGGATGCAAAAAAGGAACTTGAAGTTGAATACCAAAGGATTTCCTGACAGTGGATCTGTTGCTCTGTCAAGCAGATTTGCAGGGGGGGTGCTGAAAGCTCCACTGTTGGATGCATGAAAGTCTCCTACATGTGGAGGAGTCCTGAGCTGAGATAAAGATGAAACCCTGCGAGTTTTGACTGTTCCAATTGTTGCGATTTGAGAGACTGTTACCGTGACTGATACAGCAGTAATACCCCAGAGTTCAGATCAGATATACTTTTGCTGTCTGTCATAAAATGCGTAGAGCGATCTGGATCTAGACTGATGCAGAAATCAGCCTTGGATACTCCTCCCTTTTCTGCTCCTATCTGCCTTGGAGTACCCAAGAGGGCCACAACATACAGCTCCTTACACACACAGGCTGAAGTTCACAAACCCAAAAAATCCTGTCTCAGGCTTCCAAGGTCCTTCTGCTCCCATACTTGTAAGAACAACTAGTAGAAGATTCAGAAACTACAGAGGAAACTAGGAGGAAAAGTCCAGTAAAACTTGTTTAACTTCCCAGATAATAACGAACACCTTTTCCATTTCTTAAATATTTGTGTTTCTCTCAGATTCCAGGTGTTTGCTGTGCTGCAGAGTTGACCTGGATATTTGAGGAAGGACAGCTGTGGTGCTCTGGAGTTCCTTGCAGGCAGATTTATCCTAGGAATCCTAGCAGGGTGTATTTAGCCATATTTAGTGCTGTGCTATTGCAATTACTGTGCTTCCAGTGATTAAGCCAACTTGTTTAGACTTATCACAAGCATCTCTGCAATGCTCAGCAGTCAGCTGAGCCTTTTTTCTAGAAAGCAGCATCAGCAAAAAAAATCAGTATTTCTGCCAGTTAGGTAAGTTGGAGTCCTAAAATCAGTCTATGCACTTTGTTTAGACCAGGCAAATCCTGAAGTCAACTTAAGTACTCGTGACTTTTATCTTGCCAGACACTGGGTTTGATCAGAGAACTGGGTCCAATTGTCCTTTATAAACAAAACAGTGCATTTGAGACCACGTGTGAGAAATTACAGCTAGGAAGCCTTAATCATATTGCATGGGAAATACCAAAGTTGGATCTTTAGTTGGGAGCACTAAAAAGTCTGAAGCACAAAATCCTGTGTTCTTTTTACATCTGTGGTTGTGAGCACAGGGGATCCTCTTCTGAGCTCTGTTTCCTATGCAGGGTTTTATTCCCAACCTATAATACAGTGATAATCCAGGAATGGAATTCTGGTTCCATTCCCTTTCCCTGTCAGCATTTCATTGCTTATCTGCAGCTTTCTGCCAGACCGAGCCTCAGCCACAACAGAGCAACTCTACATCTCAGCTAAGATTCATGTTTAGCGGTACATTGTATTTGTGACAGTGGATGAAGCTGCAGGGCACCTCAGAGGGAGGGCCTAAAGTACAGGGAGATGTGGGGGTGGAATTTCAACCTTTCCACATCTTCATTTTTTTAGGGTGTCTCTGTTTTAGGGTCTTAATTTGGAAATAACTAGGTTTTTTAGAAAGCAGTACCAGTGGAATTGAATAAATGATGTTGGAACTCCAGGAATTCCCTGGTGTTTCTGTGCTGGGTAACTCCAATACATGGTCACTTTGAGGCAGCATTTTTGTCAGATATGTGCTGCCAAGCACTTAACAAAATGTGGGAAAAGATGGGATCTGGAATTGAGTACATTTGCTCTGTTCTTCCAAAATACAAACATGCATGACACGTGAGAGCTTCTGGGGTGCTGGTGTAATCATGGTTGATAGAAAGATTGAAAACTTGTATTCAAACAGTACTTTTAGGTTTGTTGACCTCTTCCCTTCAGACTTGGCTGCTTACCAGGAGACAGGAGGTGTAGGCCCTCTGCAATTTAAAGCCAAGGTGACAATTCTGTTCCCAGGGCAGGGAGCAGGGTGGCTGGTTTATCCAGGCTGCCTCAGCTTTCCCTTATCCGCTCCCTGCCGCCGTCCATCAGACTGCTCCCTGCATCCCATCACCAGCACTGCTCCCGAGGGAAACGCCGCGATAGCGAGTGGTGACTTGGCCATAGCACTCATTACATATTGTGACTTAATGATAACATTAATTGAATTGGCTGAGTAAGTGCTCTTTGGGCGAGGTGCCAGCGCTGCCGGGGGGTTGTGTCCCGGGCGTGCTGCGCAGGCTGGGAATGGGACACGAGGCCCCTCTTCCAGTGGGCACCGACTTGGCGTCGGTTCCCGTGGTTCCCATCATCTCGTGGCTCCAGAGGGATGTGGGTAAACACATGTGGCTGCTTGTGCTTTGGGGCTGCTGAGCACTGGGGGGGTCTCTGTGTCGCGGTGACAACAGTCGGAACGAGCGCTTGGCAGGCGGGATTCCCTGCACGGGTGACATGTTCAGCGCCAGCCACTCTTTCTTCTCATTTGGCTCCTTTGGTCACTGTTTCTTCTGCTTCTTCTTTTACCTTCTGCCCTCTCCATGTCTCTGGCATAGGAGAAATGAAAGTCAGGAAAACCTTTTTCTGTTGTGTCTCAAGAATTGCCAGCTAGCTCTTCCTTTCCATTTCCTTGCCCTTTGTGGTGTTGCCCATTCCTCCACAGGATTCTTGTTAGGGAATGCTGCTCCACTTTGGATGCAGGGCTCAGCCTTTCTGTGAGGCTGTGCTTCAATAAAGGCTGGATAAACTACAATAGTTGCTGTGCTGTCATCAGAAGCTGGACTTCCATGATCCTCGTGGGTCCCTCCCAACTCAGGATATTCTGTAATTCCATTTCTGGGATAACTCCTTCTGATCCATACTAATGCATAGTGCGTGTACACTACCAAAATATGAGTTATTTTACTATTTAATCATTATTTTTGTTCAAAGACAGGTATATATAGTGGGGGCTACTTCACTTCAGTATTGCTTCAGTTTGTCAGATGTATCTTGGCCTTAACTAGAAATCTTATATAGAGGCAAGAAGTGTGTGGGTAGGTTTTTTGGGGGTATTCTGTTTTGTTCTGAACACAAACTTCTTTATTCCCCTCCTCTGTCCAACTCTGAGCTTCAGCAAGCTGATTCTAACCACTAACATATGTCTGGGGGTGGGGAAAGTGATGCAGGAAGGAATACTCTGAGGAGTACAGTAGCATTTCTATATTCAGCAAGTTAGTCATCAGCTCCTTGACTTGCAACACACAAAAATAAAATGAATGGTCTGTAAAGGAGCTGTAAATGTGAGAGAGCAGATCTGTGCTGTTCCTCCAGCCATGACATAGCAGATCATAACTGTACCTACTGTTTTTGGTACAAGGACCTCAAAGCACTCCAGCACTTTGAAGCAGGGAGATGTTTATTGCCTCCACTTTACAAATGAAAACACCAAGTGCCAGACAAAGCCAGATCTTGAATTTCTTGATTCTCAACAGGCATTTACTGTTCTCAGTGTGAAGTGCTGTTTGGAAGGAGTTTTGACAGTTCAGCAAGTAGTGATGGGGTGGGAGATGAAACCGTGTCTGAAGTGGGGGAGCACCAAGATCTCTTGCTGCTTAATTTGTTCTTTGAACCCCAAGATCATCTTAACTTCTGTCTTCAAAGTCAAGCTCCCCTCTATCCAACAGCAGCTCCAACAGCTCTAACCAGACAGGACCTGTCCTTGCTTGACCTTTTTGAAATCTCCCTTTTGAACCTGTCCTGTCAGAATTTTTCTCGTAGTGCTTTGGCCTTTTGCTGTACAAGCTGTAACTTGGGGTTCATCTCACCACCTCATGTTCCCACCTTTGAGCACTTGAAAATGTTCTTTCTGTATCGAGTCCTCCCAAAATAAAACCTTTTTTTTTAAATTAAGATTGACATCCCCATCCCTGTGAGCGTTCAAAACCAGGTTGGATGGGGCTTTGAGTAACCTGGTCTAGTGGAAAGTGTCCTTGCCCATGGCAGGGATTGGAATTAAATGGCCTTTTAGATCCCTTCCTTCCATTCCAGGAATCTGTGATTCCATGACATATGTACTTATTTACTTTAAGTCCTGAAGGATCATAAAGTTGTGAGTTTTTCTGTCTCCTTAGTATTTCACAGGAAGGGCAGGTACTTGAGAAAGAAAAGCACTAATAGTTTTCCTTTAAATCAAATTACTTTAATGTATGGTATGTGTGTGGTCAGCATCTCCATTAATTTTTGGTCTCAAATAGGAGCTGCCCATAAAACCTCTATGACTATTGCTGGGAGTGAGCCAGGAGGAAGAACAGCTACGAGAGGAGTAAAAGCACATCTTCCCCACATAACTGCAATCACATTTGAGTCCACTTGTACTGCAGGTTTAGCCTTCTGCTTCTGTGCATTCCTTCACTGTTATCACCTGGAGTTCAGCACTGGGCTGAGGCCTGGGTTCAAGTCTCATCTTGAACACATGCTGTCTTTTTTCTTTTTATTCCCCCCCCCTTGTGTTTGCTCAGACTCAAAACTTTGGTTACAAATCTCAGCCAACGAGTCCTTTGAGCTACGCCAATTGTTTCTGGAAGCTAATTATTGTGTGTTAGTAAATGAACCAGGTAGAAGGAATGTTAAATATATCAGACTTGCAGCAACAAGTCTCCTGTCAAAAGGCAGAATACACACCTCTCCCTGCGTGATGAGAGAGCAGCAGTTACAGCCACCAGCTGGAAGGAAGGTGAGACACAGAGTAAGCCAGGAACAGGAATAGAAATGTAATACTATACAATGAGCTGCTTCATGTAGAAAAACGTTTCAGAAGAGCAGAGAGCAGAATTTCCTGTAGCACACATGTGGTTTTGTGCTGCTGCTGATGGTGTAAGGAAAGTCTCTTGCCTCTTTTTTGTGTTTCCCCTCGCCCTTTCCAGGCTTGGTAAATGCTGCAGCGGAGCAGGAATTTGAATGCTGACTCAGAGGCATCAGCACGTATCCCATCCTGGTTGGTTTCATTCCTGCTTTTCCAGCTATAGCAGGATTTCTGCAGATGAAGTTTCAGGCTTTCAAATGCATCCACTTGCCCAGAGGGGAATAATGAAATCCAGAACGTAGCGATTCAAAACATTCCCATTTCCAAACCAATCCCCTGGGTCACAGGGACACCGTTCAGGAGTGAGCTCAGTCCAAAACAAACCTGGAGTTCATTATCAATTTGGGCTGATTTAATCTCACAACCCTTTTATTATTATTTTTGAGGACTCTCTCAGATGAAAGTTGGATCCTTCCACTGTAGAAAGTGCCTCATGTCAGAGCTGTGCAGCACAGCCTGGCAAACTCCAACCCAAAAAAGCTCAGCCTAAAAGCAGGCCATGGTCAGTCTGCCACGAGCCAGTGGGCTCCTTGTGCCTCGTTATATTGATCCATAAAATGCACATGGTAA
Source organism: Serilophus lunatus (assembly GCA_013399895.1). Classification (NCBI taxonomy): domain Eukaryota; kingdom Metazoa; phylum Chordata; class Aves; order Passeriformes; family Eurylaimidae; genus Serilophus; species Serilophus lunatus. The sequence goes on along the minus strand of VXBA01003455.1, from coordinate 95,026 downwards.
ACTCTGGAGTGCATATTTTTAAACGAAATACACTCCTTTCCCCTTTTTCCCTGTATCTGGGCTGTGCCACGGGAGGGGATGGTTGGGCAGACACTGTTCCAAGGGAACAGATGCTGAGGCAGTATCAGGTATCTCCAAAGTTCTCTCCTCTCACAGAGTCTGGCCCTGTAAGAGCATAAATGATGAGTCGATCTCAGGTGTCAATGACTGTGCTACATAATTAATTATGACTTTATGTGGCAAAGAGAGAAACCATAATGCTGGTTCTGTGTGTTAATGGTAATAAGTTAATGGTAATAAATGGATCTGTTTACTAAGGATCTATGTCACTTTTCAGTTGTTTTGGGTTTTTTTGACCCTTCTACTGGTTTATCGTTTCATCCAGACATTGCCATTAATTAATTATGTTGTAATTAATCCTTGTTGCCGTTCATATCTGTTCCATCTGAATAAATTTGTCTTACCTAGGTGACTAAGAACAGAGGCATTTGTGAACTATCTGTGCAGAAAGTGACCCCAGCTAAACTATGCCTTTAATCCTTTGGGTATCAGTCACTTCTGCCCTTCTGAAAGACATGTATTTCTGTTTTTGCAATAATAAATCTTTACACACATGCTGTGAATTTCCCATGCTCTTCTTGAATTGAGACGACAGCTAAAATACAGAACTGTTTCACTTACAACCTACACAACTGCATGTTTTCCAGTTGTAACCTAAGGATGTCATTTAATCTTGACACTCTCCAGCTGCACAGTGGCAGCTCAAGTGAGTTTTATTTTCAGTACAGAGGGGAAGGCTGTGTATTATTCATGATGCAAATGTAACACAGTAAGCAGGTATTTGTATTTTCATTCAGGTCAGTTATTTGACTCTCTAAAACCCCACCAAGTACTAGGTTGGGTTTTCCTCCCCCCTGTTGATTATCCTCCTTCCTCATCCTCTTCTTATCTATTCTTAATTCTCCATAGAAATGCTTCACTGAACGTGTCAGATGTTTAGTATTCTGGTGTTTTCTGGATGGGCCCAGGAATTTTAAGCAGTTGCTTTCGAGGACCTGTAAAGTGACTTGCTAAACATGAATAATCTTATCTTCGATTGGTCTGCCTTACGGAAAACAAAGAAACGAGGGTTGCGAAGGAAAGTTCTTGGTTAAAACTGAAACACGAATCAGAAATTGCTTCTGAGGATATCTTGAGTTTTGATTGTTTCTAGTGCAGATGCTGCACAGTCAAATTTTGATCTGATTTAAAGCTCTGGCAGGCCTTTGATGTCAGTGAGGGTTGTGCAAGGCTGGCTTTGCAAGGCTCTCACCGTTTCCTCCCACGAACACAACCCAGACTCTCGGTCTGTGCAAGACAAGCAGATGGTTTGCTGGGAGATTCACTGGGTTTCAACTTGGGAGATTTTCCCAAGTTGTCATGTGTAAATAAGGCAGAGATGAGTGCAGGCCTTCAAAAGCAAGTGTGATGTATTAACCTGGCAATACCTGACCTGGGAACGAGCACTGGCTGAATGCCCAGTGGAGGAAGGATGAGTGTCTGTGCCTGTGCTTTTGCTGAACAGTGGGGTGGGGGATTCTCCCACTGTTGCCAGGAAAGGAAAGGACAACCTTAACTCATCCTCATTTTGTCTGGCCAGTGACAATTGCCAAATTACAGTGAACGTTTTTGCTGTTGCTTCTCCAAGGTGGGAGCTCTGGAGTCTGCTGGAGCTTTAATGAGCATGTCTGTAGATACTGGCATGGCCTGCATAGCTCAGCTATTGCCTGGGCTTTTCTTGTAAAGCCTTTCATCTGCCAGAGCAGTGTCTGAGTCTGTCTCTTTTTGGTTGTGCTGGTGGTTGGTACATCAGTTGTGTAAGTCACTGGCATCTCAACATCCTTCTGGAGGCAAGAGGAGAAACAGGTCCTTGGTGCCTTTGTTACCTGTGAGAGTCTCCTCAGCATTGCAGTGGGCTGTGTTCAGGGTAGCAATCCACTGCAATTAGTAGGGCTACTTAAATATGGCCCTGGTTCCATTTTGGGGTAGGTTTGACAAATATCTAATAGTCCATCGTGCTCTGTTGCTACAGTGGGGAAGGGGCCATTGGTAGTTTAACTTCATATGGGAGGAACGGTTGTTGAAGGGTCTGGAACATAAATCCTGTGAGGAGCAGCTGAGGGCACTGAGGTTGTTTAGTCTGGAGAAAAGGAGGCTCAGGGGGGGAACCTCACTCTCTTCAGCTCCCTGACAGGAGGTTGTGGCAAGGTTGCAGTCCATCTCTTCTCCCAGGTAACAAGCGACAGGATGAGGGGAAACGGCCTCAAGTTGCTTCAGGTGCAGTTCAGATGGAATATTAGGAACAATTTCTCCCCTGAAAGAGTTGTTTGACATTTGAACATGTTCCCCAGGGAAGCAGTGGAGTCACCATCCCTGCAAGTGTTGAAAAAAATGAGCAGACTTTGTGATAAGGATTAGTGTGGGTATGGTGGTATTTGGTCTTAATGACCTTAGAGGTCTTTTCCAACCTTAGTGGTATTGTGATTCTGATTTTTTATATGATGAGCTATTAGGCACTCAAAGCAGGAACCAGCCCATCATAAGCTTTCTCCCAAATCCAGGGCTCTGGGCACTGTTCCTGGGCATTAGACTTACAGTGCAAGGCACTGAATTTTCTGTGTGAAAGAGCTTTCTGTCTGAGATGAGCTCTGCTTAGCAGCTATGACAGCCAGGGAAGGAGAAAGAAGGAAAAAAAAGGTGAGTGGAGATGAGAGGAAGGAGAAGAGGGGCTGCATGTACAGAGAACTGGCCTTACCTTAGGGGCTGACAGAGGTACTGTGTGAACATTTACTTTCTGCCTTCCCTTGGAGTGCACAGATGTTATTTCAGAGGAAAGTGCAGCTACACAGGTTTGTAGAAATCACAGACTCTGCTGTTTCCTCCTCAGTCTCGTACATCTGTGCATTTATAGAGTCTTGTGCCTCAGAAAGGCTGTTCTTATCGTTTCCACAAATGAGATTTATTTTCTGGGACTTACTGGAAACATTACCAGAGAGTAGTTGTAGCTAGTGATCCATCTACATTGTGTTTTACTGTCTGTTTTTTATTATGCTTGTGGTTTTCACTAGATTTGCTTCAGCTGTGATTTATTTTCATCTTCTACTCTGGCATTTGCTGGTTAAGCTTGCATATTCTTTGCATTTTGTTGGGTTACTTCTTTTCTCTTCTGAGTTCTGTTCTGAGTTGTGGGATTATTTTTAGGTGACATTCAGGCCTTTGTCTTTCTCCAGAGATTTTGGTACCAGTTGTCCAAAATCCTGATCAGAGATGGATTCCAGGTTGGTTCCACACCTCCTGTTTGACTCTGAGTCATTGCTGTCTTTTTTTGGATTTGCTTTTTTTTTGTTACCATTACTTTTCTGAACCTAAAATAAAGTGCTAAAACTGATGTTTAATATAGTAAGCAACAGTTTGTATTCAGAAGTATGAGAGAGGATCTTAAAATCTGTTTAATTCATTATTACATAAAGTTCTAGGGCAAGTTTTCAACAGAGAAGTCGATGGGGGGGAAGTAGGAGCCAAAGTTTTCTGTGTAGATTGGAGGCTCTTGACCATTACAAAGCCATTTTTTTTTTTGCTGTTCACTGTGTCTTGGGGACTTCCCTTTTCTGGCTTTGGATCTGTGAGCTCAGGGCTGCTGCCTACACGACCTGCAGTCCAACACTGTGTGTGCATTGTTGGGGCAGGAACTTGTTGTTTCACTACCACATGATTCAGAGTCTTGCTGTGACACTGGCTTATGTCATGGGTATCCTGCTCCCACACCCACAGAGCTCACAGAAATCCTCTGCCAGGTTTATTTTGTTTCTTCTTTTGTAAAAAGGGTGGCTGGAAACCTCAGTTGTGGAAAGCAAGCGTGGTCAACTCCGACAAGGTTTTTTGGCTTTCCTTTCTCTTTTCCTCAGTGTGTGTGTGTGTGTATGTACACACAGAGCACAGCCTTGCCTTCCCTTCCTAAGCCAGGACCCAATTTCACTCTATCCCTGTGCTGCTCCTTCTTTCCTCAAATACCAACCCAAATGCAGTTATTAATACAAGCATCCTGCATGTTCTGTACTTTGCTTGTGTGAAAGGTGCCATTCCCTGTGCCAGCTTCCAAAGCCACCACGCTGGTGCTGCCATCCTGAGAGGGCTGATGTGACTTAGTCTGTTCATTTAAACAGCCCCTGCTCCTCTGGCATCCAGGCTTTATCCTCAGCCATTCCTGTGCAGCTGGGAAGGGTGGTTTCTCACAGGAATGAAACACGAGGGTTGTCTGTCACTGCCTCTTATCTTGGGGTTTGAGGTTGTGCATGTGGGGTCGGATCCTGCTCCTTATCTCCAGTCAGCCACCTGGGAGTCATCAGGGCAAATCTGAGCTGGAGCTGTGGCCCTGCACAGGCAGTTCTGGTGCAGCTGGAGTCCCCTGGCCAGGCAGTGTGAAGGAGCTCTTAGTGGAGATGCTCTGGGTATGAGTCTCTAGTCCAAGGGGAGACTCGTCTCCACGGCTGATCCCTGTTTTCCAGCTGCCTCAGATGGAAGGAAACCAACCCAAACCCTTGGTGATGTGTTAGGAGGGAGCACTGTGCTCAGCATGGGCGCTGCTGTGGTCTGCCTCGTCCACCAGGGAGCTGGAACTCCTGAGGGGACCCACATCCAGACACAGGGCTGAATACAGGTGATTCTGGTGGCCCAGTGTGAGCTCCCAATTTTCCTGTGCATAATCTTTTAAACCACCTTATTGTTTGGGAGGCCCTGTCCCTAAACAGAAGTGCAGAGAAGCAGAAAAATGTGGCTGGTAAACCAAAAAAAGTGGAGAAGAACTGAGTGTGAATAAGCCTTTTCCTCCCCTTTCCACGAGGCTTCAGTCTGATGGGATCTCACGAGCAAAATACAGCAAGTGCTAGTTGTGCAGGAGGGTTTCCCCCCAGTTTTTTTTTAGGTGTAACACCTTATTTTAACCCTTCAATTTAGCTGGTGGGAAGAGTATGTGAGAAGATGATTTGGATTTCCCTGGTTGGTATGAATTAGAAGATACCCCAGTGAAGGTGGAACTGTAGGAATGACAGCAAGGGCTGTCTGCTTGCAGCTTCCTCAGCCCTTTCTTCCAGTAGTATGAACTACAGGTTGTAACTGGGCCTTTTGTTGTTTTCTTCTTGGTTTTGTTTTTTCTTTAAACAGATAACTATGCAGACTTTGCACATGGCAGGATCAGCTGCTTGCAGTAATATGCTCTAAAACAAATCAATAATAATAAAAAAGAAAGTTATTTCAGTCTAGTTTGTGGTGTGATTTATGAACATTCCAGAATTGCTCTGCTTCCAGAGTGCAGGATCAGATGATGTTAAATAATAAAATGAACAAGGAATGTTTCTTTTTACAAAAAAAAAAAAAAAATAGACTGTGGGGAAGCAATTGCATTCTAGTTGGACAGGAGGTTGGATGAGTGTAGCAAAGAGATTAAAGAGGCACGAGGGTGAGCCAAGATGTTACACTTTTTAAGAGCAGGGAAGGGAAGTTTATCCCTTTCACAGCCTGGCTTTAAGCCTGCCAGCCCTTAGTCATGACCTGGGGAAAGGCAGCAGAGAAGCTGCACTGACCATTTACTTGTCTTTCATATTTGGAAGGGATTGGTTTGGAATTACAGTAAAAATCAGTTTTTTACATGATGAAATCAGCCTTTTTTTTTTTTTTTTGGCTGTTGCTTGAGGAAGGATGGCTCTGCCTGTCACAAACTTGTCTGGAATTGAGGGACAGCACAGGGACCATGTCATGAGTGTCAGATGAAGCTGAAATTGCTCAGAAGCAGGCAGGGAACGTGGAAAACTTCAGGGAAAGAAATAACTTCCATTTAAAAATGACAGCTTTAGTCACAGGCAGAGTGAGGTCGAGGGTAAGTGCAACTTTCAGCCTGGACTGGTTCCATGCAAGAGGGTGATGGTGGAGCACGTGGCAGAGCTCTGTCCTGAATAGCTGTTGATACAGCCCAGTAGGGAAAGGCCTTTTCCCTCATCTGGAAGATTTAATGGGTCACATGCTGCAGCTGGAAGCTGTGTGGATTCATTACTCACTGCAGAATTATGGTAAACTGTCCTTTCTGGAGCCTCTGCTCTTCCAGGCACCCGCAGGATCCTGTGGGACACACTCTGATATGTTCTCCCCTATTGAAAATGTGGATATTTAATAAAAGTGACCATATTTTTTCCCCAGTTCCTGGGCATGGGAACGGAGGGATGAAGTAAAATGTCCTAAGTGTGGGGATATAATCCCAGAAGTGTAATGCCCTGTGTCTGTAACAACACCCTTCTGTGCTCTACCTTGTGACATCTCTTGCTGCAAGGCTTCAAGTCTCAGACAAAGTGAAGCTTTGTCTGAAGCTCAAAGTGACTGGTGAATCTGGGTGTCTTTTAGTCTAACCACAACAGATTGATTTATTTTTAATTACTTTTTTTTCTTCTCCAGTCATACACTGGCAATAAAGGGGATTTTCTGTGTGTGACTGGTGATCTTTAAGTCATTTCCCTGCTCCCACTGACATGCCCTGGCTTGTCTTTCATCTCCCTTCAGGCTTTAAAGGCCCTGGGAGAGCACAGATAGGTTTAGCCTTATCTCATAATTTCTTGTAAAGCAGCTTCTTTGCTGAATAATTTGGTTTGGAAGCGTTCTTTATCAATATAAAAGGATTGCATTTCCGTCAGAACACAGAGGTTGCCAGAATGCAGAGGCAATGCTCAGCCCATGTGCTTTTGTGGTGGGTCTGGACAGAACTTCTGGGCTGTTCCTTTGCTCTGCCTTGGGAATTAGGATTTTAACTGTGAACACCAGAAATCTGTAATTGCAGCAACACCTGCCTTGCCATAGACAAGAAACTGCTTGTTTTTCAGGTTAGTACTTGTCTTGAAGCAGCTGCTCACTTTGTCCCGACTGTGTTTGCTCAGGGTTCTGCTGCTCTTTGTTGGTTTAAGGGTTTTTATTCCCTCAAGAGTTCTTTGGAGGAGCAGCAGAAGGATGAAGTCGCCTTGCTTTGGGGCTGATCCACAGTGTGTGTTTTATATATGGTGTTATATTTTATGTAAAGCAGCAGACTGATGCTCAGCCTTTCCTCTCAGTGGATCATGAATCTAGTGTTTGCAACAATCAGATCTTTTCCCCGTGAAGACTGAGAGCTTTGTCTGCTGTACCACTTCCTTCCTCTGCATCTCAGAGCAGTTTCCAAGCATCTCTGAGGCACCGTCTGTGGGAAGCGGGATTGTTAACTGTTTAACAGATGAGAACACTGAGGGAAGTGCCTCAGTCACATGATTTAGTGGCAGGCTGGAATAAATTCAGTATTTCTGCTGCTGGGTCCCATGAGCAATGCACTAAACCTACTGTTGCCTTTGCAGCCTACCAAGGCTTTTCCCACTCTGTTGCAGCACTGCTTATGGGTTATAATGCTGCCTCAAAATAGTTTTCCTTTTCTTCTGAGAATAGAGAAGTTTTCCTTCAGAATACCTCCCCCTCCCCCCAGTTTTTTTTTTTATTTTTAATCATTCCCTGCTGAAAGCCTCCACATCAATCTGATCTCAGCTTGTCCTTGCAGCAGGAGAGAGGGGTTTGCACAGGCCCCATCCAGAGCTGGGAATGTCAGCACCTCTCTGGGTTATTTAAGATACGTCTGCGATGCCATAAATCTCATCTTGTCGTTCTGATGGTACAGTAACTTGGAAATGAAAGAAGTCAGCTGGGGGAATATGTGTGTGCACTGGAAAAATCATCTAGAATACTGTGCTGGAGCGAGGCTTTGGATGTTGTTGTGGAAAAGTCTTGGAAGCCATTGGTCTGGTGCACAGAAGCAGCAGAGCAAAACAGTGATGCTTGTTTAACAAGGGTGAAAATATGAGAGTGGCAGAATTAATGTGTCCATTCCTTCTAGACTCTCCTATTTTTATATTTTTTTTTTGTAGTGGTGCAGATCTTGTTGGCACTGTCCCTTAGGAGAAAGGGAACATAAAGAAAACAAGGCAGAGGGTAACCAAAACAACACTGAAATACACTCTAGCATTGAAATGATTTATTTTTCTGTTATATTTCCCAACTGGAGGCGCTAAGGAAACTATATCCATGTGGGAATGCCTTGAGCTTTTAGGCTGTAAACCAGGTACCATGTAGGAAGTTGCATAAATCTGCTTGGGAGGGGGGGGAGATGGATTTCACCTGGACACGGCATCAGCTGCCCTGTGGTCACCATAAATGTGCAAACAGCAAAGGAATTATTGATAGCCTCATCCATTCTCCCACCCTTTTCCCTGGAGCGCATCTGATTTCCATAGCACTGGGTTTCCTGCTCCACCACGGTCCTGGAATGGTGCTGGGCAAGGGCTTTGATGCCCGTGCCCCTTTTCTCCTGCTGGAAAACAAAGACAGTGATATGGATCTTTTCTTTGTGCCAGGGTAGCTGAGAAAAATGTTCTGTAGGTATTGTTTGACACTTCAAACTACTTTAAAAGGAGGAAGGGCCAAGTCCATTCAAATCCATAAATCAGTGTGGTTTAGGTCTATTCATTGCACCCCAGAAGAAAGGAGGAATTCTCAGTTTGTTTTTTCAGTCTATTTGATGAGAAGACATTGAGAGACCTTTTCCTTCCTACCTAAGAAATGCAGGATTGGAAGCAATTCATAAAGGCTCCAGCTAGACCCAAAGCTCAGATCAAAAACCTGCCCAACAACAGCAACAAAACCCACAAAACAAACCCTAATTAACAAACCAAACCCCCCAACCCCCAGCATTTCCCTCCTCAGTGCTTGCTGAGGAGAAGAGAAACACTGGATGTGTCCAAAGTGCTTTTCCTCTCGTTTCAAAATTAAATTATAAAAAGTGAAATCGGGACTGAAACCTGATGCAACAAATGCGCTTTTATTTGTGGAGAAGACATTTGGCAGCAGAAATAAAAATGACAGCATAACCTCTTTGAAACAGATGACCTCTGTTTGCCCTGTGAAATTTCCTGCATTCTGCTTTTCATTAGCTATTTGCTTATGAGGTTTATGTACTGTATAGATAAAAAAATTTATATATATATAAAATATGAACTCTACTGTGGCTTAGACCTAACCTGGACCTTATGGATGATGTGATCAGGTTTGTAAGAACTGAACATGGTTCTTACTCCAGTCAGTGCAGGGGATTGCTTAAGTCATAGTTTTCCATCTGGGAATGCTGTTGGTGGATTCATGGAGGGATTGGATAAAGGGGAAGCTGGTTGATAACTGGGAGGGAGCCTCTTCATTCTGGGCAGGTATTTGGTGATTTACTGAGGGCTTCAGCTTAGGCACTAAATGCTTTTGATTCAGTGTTGTATCCTGGAACTTCCCCCAGCCCAAAGGGATTAGAAGGTGATTATATTTTTGCCCCAGACTGTTGACTCTTGTGGGAGATTAGTGGAGATTACTGTAGCTTTTTAAGAGGATTCACCATTGTAGGAACTGCACGTTCAGAAGATGAACCTCATTTCAGACCTGCCTTCATCAGAATATTCCAGTGTGAGGGTAGAGAGGGAAAAGGGAGAAAAAGTCTTCCAAAAAAATTCCTTCATTGCAGAAGTTTTATCTCCTTCTGCAAGGTAACAGTAAAATTTGTCCTTCACAGCATTTAAACACATTGAAAGATGGACCACTTAGTCCAGGCATCTGCTTGAGTATTGCCAGGGACACTCAGAGATTTTCCCTAAATGCCCTGTGACAGCAGCCTTGGGGCTGAATGGGGCAGCTGCTAAAATCCCAAAGCAGTAACTTCACAGGTCAGCCCAGGAAAGGAACAGAAACTTAAACTACCCTTGTCACAGTAAGTTAAAGCAGTTCAGGAGATACTGTTCATGTTAAACTACATCAGGATGTTGGACTAAAACTTCAGCCTTCATAAAACAAAAGCTTGGACAGCTGTACCAGTGAGAACGTGGGATGCAAAGGCACCGTGTTAGTAAATAAATGAATTGTTCAAAACTGGGGAAAAGCAACCTGTGGGTTATGTCTAATTCTGTGGTGTTTGAATCTTCAGCAGGCACGGCCAGGCTGAGTCCCATGTCTGCACAATTACCCAAAAGTTCTGACTTGGATTTGAAAATGATGGTGTGAGAACAAACTTCAGGTTGTGTCCTCAGGAACACGTGTCTCACTGAAGAGAGCCTGAGTGAAGTGATTGCTCTCTCCTAAGCTTTTTTGACCAAGACCAAGACCTTCAGAGCACTGTCAGCACACTTTGGTGGTGTTGGACTGCCCATGACATTCCAGGCCACCCATCTGGCCCAGCACAAGTACTGTGACAGTGGACATGGGCTCTTCCATGCTTCCCACCTATGGGACTTTTTATGGGGAAAAAGAGAGAGGAGGTATCTTGAACAGACCAGGGTTTTAAAGAGCTGTGACACTGAGAAGTGCTTTGAGCTTGAAATAGTCCAGACCTGACTCCTCAGCATTCCCTGGGTAGTTCATAAATCCAAGCACGTTATATATTTGTGGATAGCAGTTTTCCTGTATTAATTGGTAGGACAGCATTGCTCTGTGTGGGCGGCTACTGGTTTTCTCTTTCCTTTCATCCAGCAGTGGCTGCATTTCCTCTTTCCAGGAAGCACTGCTGATGATCTGCCTTGCTTAATGTACAAGAAAGTTCTTCTGGATGCTTCAAGATAAAAGGCATCCATAATGCTGTCTCAGAATTAATGATGCCAGCTCCATCTTGGCTTCTTAGACTCTCATAAAATAGGTAATTTATCAGTGGTGCTAAATGAGAGAAATTCCCCTCCAGCTGCAGTGGGGAACACTCCTGCTTTGATTGCAGAGGAAGAGAAGGTTATTAGATGAGCTGTCATCTTATAACTACTCAGTGCTGTTTTTCATTTCAGAGTGAAATTGTCTAAATATTGAAAAGATGTTCTCTAATTATGATTTTTGAATTGCTCAACTGACTTCTTTGCATGTATTGTGTTTTCTTTTTTTTTTTTTTTTAAACATGGCACCACACAGAATTCCTTGGAATGCTGGCACTGTACTTAAGTCTAACTCACCATCAGCACCAGTGGCTCTGTGGCTTTTGGGTTGGAGTTACCTTGTGTTCAGCCATCCTTCAGCATGAACCAAGAAGGCTCATGTCTGAGAACAGGAAATTCTGGAGGTGTTAGTAGGAGGTGCTCACTGTCCTAAGAATCTTAGTATTTTTTAAAAAACAAACATCATTCCCCCACCCCCAACAAAAACAACCAACCAAAAACCTCCCTTAAGGAGTCAAGAGAAGAAATGCCTTTATTTGTGGTTACAGGGGTTAAGTTTAGAGGCAGAAGAGCAGATGTGCCCATTGTCCCTCACAGAGCTGGGGACAGAACCCAGACCTCCTGCAAAGCCATTTCTCCCTGCCCGTGGTACCAGGCAACTTGATAATTTGAGAGCAATATTGTTCCAGTTCTCAGGCTATCTAGGCTGATGTAATATTTTTGGCTACAGTCAGGTGGATCATAATAAATTTTCTGGAACTATTTCCAGACCTCTGTTTCTTTTCTTATAAACAACTTCTTGCACTTGGCACGTTCACTTTGTTTCAGAGGCCAAAGATGCGGATTAAGTTTTCTGCTAATTTCTACAAGAAAGTCTTTCACTGTTTTCTGTGAAAGCAGAAGAGATTAAATTTAAGGGGCTCTACTTAATTTATGATGTTCAGTATTTTAGCAGTTTCTATTATTTCTCCCAAGTCGTGGTGGCACTGGCAGGGTGTGATTTTTGTGGCAGCTTAAGCTGAACTAAATTGGAGGTGCTGCACTTTGACCCATCATCCCCTTTTGCTCCCAAACATGTGCTCGCTGCCCCTTTTATGCCTGCACTTGCATTTGTGTGTTTATACAGTGCTAATGTTGAGGCAGGGAATTGATATTACCAAAGCTGAGCCTACTGAGAGAGGAGATTCCAATTCTGGCAAAAGCAGGGGCTGGGAACACAAAGTTCAAGTCATCTTGGAGGTGGTTCAGTGGAAGTCTGAAACAATGTAGGTGGTAATGAGAGCACCAAGCCTTCAGCTCATTTTTAATGCCCCGAGTCTCTTTGAGATAGTGCCTCTTATCTGTGTCAGTCTGCATGGGATGGGTAGTGTGGAGACACAGGGGTGGAATCTGGCCTGAAGCACGTTGTAAAGATGATCTTTCATCAGGCCAGCTCTTCAGAGGGGGTGAGAGGTGACTCAGAGTCCAACAGGTTAGACAAGAGCCAGTCACCTGTGGGGTGGCTTGATGGCAGAGCTGTGATTTGAGCATCCCATGCTGTCTGCACCCGGATCCAGAGCGAGCCGTGGGAGGAGCCTGGGCACAAGAACCTTGTTTTTACTGACCCAAGCGTCCAGGAATCCACAATATACCACAGGGGCTCATGTTGCAAACACAAACACAGCAGAAACGTCGCTCTTTTTGTGGATTTTTTTTTTTAATTTTAGTTAGTTAGTTTGTTTGTTTGTTTGTTGGGTATTTTTGACAGGTCACAGACAACCTCTGCATCTGTAAAATGCCAATAGCAAAGGCTACCATAGCTGCAGGACTTTGTTGTGTTTCCTGCTCTCCAAACCTGCAGCTTTTGCCACCTGCCAGCTTTTGCGTCACCAGTCAGTGATGTGATGGATTTTTAACCACAACATAATGCAGCTCTAACCACTGCACATGGCCAAAACTGAGAGGTTTGGGCTTGACTCCCACTCAAGTTTTCTCTGTGTGCACTAATTTTCTTTTTTTTTTTTTTTTGTTTTGCTGTCATCTGGTTTTGGCAAAACTGCAGTTGCCAGATTTAATCCAAACATCTGCTTTTCGCTGCTGGCTTTGTGTGGTTTTATGCTTTGGCAGCATCACCAGGTATCAGAAGAGATCCCAATTGTGGCCTTTCAGGACCTGAAGGGACCCTGCAAGAAAGATGGAGAGAGACTATTTACAATGGCCTGGAATGGCAGGACAGGGGAAAATGTCTTTAAAGCGAGAGAGAGTAGGTTTAGAAAAGATATTACAAAGAAATCCTTCCCTGTGAGGGTGGAGAGACCCTGGCACAGGTTTCCCAGGGAAGCTGTGGCTGCCCCATCCCTGGAAGTGTCCAAGGCCAGGTTGGACTCTTTGGGATTGGATTAACCTGGGAGAGTGGGAGGTGTCCCTGAACATGGCAGAGGGGTTGGAATGAGATCATTTCTGTGATTCTGTGAGATACTAAGAAAGCTTTTCCATCCAGTTCTTGGCTAGGTAGGCGCTATCTATAACCTGCTGGTTTATTGGCAAAAAAAAAAAAAAAAAGAGATTACAGGGAGAAACTCAGGGAGTGGAAGAAACCTTTTATACTCTAGAGTGTGGTGGGCACTGCAGTGGTGTTTCTAAGGTGGATTTCTCACACCTGAGTTAGGCACCCAGCAAAATACTAACAGACTAACATACTAATGCTGCAGCTGGAGAACAAGATTCCTTCTGGCTTCACACTGCACAGAGATTTCCACATTAGTTGCTGTCAGCCTGGAGACCCCTTGACATTATTAGGTCAAAGAAAGGTGCTAATCCATCACAGAAAATGGCTCAGCACTTGATTTATATTCATTTATCTTTGCTCTGCACAAATGCTTTGTTCCTTATCCTGCTTTGAATCAGGCCACCCTAATATATTGGCATCTCAATCATCATTTGGCTCCCACTGAGATGAAGAAGCAGTGGTGGGGCCTGCAGGGCCCTACCAGTAAATCAGTGATTTATTAGTGAGAACAGGGCAGGAAGGTGAGGATCATCTTAAAAATAGGTGGTTAGGAGAGTGTAGCATTTCTCTGTCTGATTATGTTGATCTGAAGAACTAGAAACCAGCAAAACCAAAACAAGTAACTTCAGTTTTTGAAGAACAGGATTAAAAAATGGATTCCTTTATCTTTGTATCTCACTGTGGTGACCTTGAAATAAAGGTGCATTGGAAGCTGGATGCCTGTGCACAGATGGCTGCAGTGGTTATCAGGTTCCCTCAGTGTTAGGCAGAGGCCTGTCCAGCTCTGCTCCATCACCCTTTGCTTGTTGTGCCACTTCTCAGGGAATGAGGTGAGGGGAAGGGAGACAAATGATACCCAGGACTAAAGGACATAAAGTGTTACACGTTCCTCGAGACCCTGAAAATTTTTAGGAAAATAAAATATTTCCATTTTCTCTCCCATTCTTTCACTGGTTTCTTCATCAGGGAAAGTTTGGGGTTTTTTTTCTCTGTTCTTTTTCCACCATCCTTCTTCCATGTGCCTGTTCCCAGCTTCTCTGAGTCTCCTGTGTGTTCCATTCTCTTCCCTGTTACGGTTTCATTTCTTTTGGGGAAAAAAGTATTCTAAAATATAATTTGATCTCCAAGTAATAAATTTATGTTGTGAAACACCTGAGTTTCAGATCCAAGTGATATTCTCTCTCCTATTCCAATCTTTACGCCCATCTCCTTTTTGAGATTCCCAAAGTGGAGCTGCAGGGCTCTGGTTTTAGCCTTTACTGTTTTAACAGGACAATCTCTTACTCAAATTGTTCAGTAATTTGGTGAAAGGAACAGAAAAAAGTGTTCTTAGGTAGCTGAGCCTCCCCAAATCTACTGCTGTCATGGTTCTGGCTTTTGCTTTATTCCATGACAAGTTTAAGTTTTTTTTCTTTTCTTGACAATAATCAAAGCTATTAATATTGTTGGGATATAGTGGTTGCATACAAACAGCTGGATCCAAAAATCAAATGAATTGATTACTTGTGTGGAATGGGATTATTTATGTGGGATGGACCTTTCTTTTTCGAGTTCTCTGCCTTGCAGCAGTGGAGATGCTGCATGTTGCCACCAGAGAGAAAATCACAATGTAGGCCAACACAGAGCCAACAAAATAACAAATTCTGATTTGCTTTTATATGCTAATGACTATAGAAGTTTTATAGACAGAGATAACACTGTGATAGTTTATTAAAACGAAAATGTCTGTGTATCTGTGTTTTTTGTCAATACAAGGATCTTCCTGTTGTTCATTATTTTCTGAAGAACTGTAGGAATGTTCCCTGTAATCTTAATCTTCACCACTAGTGAAGTCAACTTTTAAGTATGTTTTCATTATAAACCCCTTGATTTGTGTGTTTTGTCATAAAACCTGCTTCGACAAAAGGGAGGAGAACGTGGAATCATGGAAAGGTTTGGGTTGGAAGGGACCTTAAAGCTCATCCAGTCCCACCCCCTGCCCTGGGCAGGGACACCTCCCACTGTCCCAGGCTGCCTCAACCTGGCCTTGGACACTTCCAGGGATGGGGCAGCCACAGCTTCCCTGGGCACCCTGTGCCAGGGCCTCCCCACCCTCTCAGTAAAGAATTTCTCCCAATATCTAACCTGAACCCACCCTCAGAACATTATTTTGGCTCTGTCTTTAGATGGACACTAACCCACAACGTTGTTTTTGCTTATTGTCCATGAGAACAGCCACCTATGGCTTTGGAGCACTGGCTGGGATCTTGCCAGAGCTGTTCTGGAATGTGTGTGCTGCTCCCTGTCTGATTCCTCCTGGGGACGCTGTCAGTGTCCCTGTGTGTGCACAGTATCATAAAGCAACAACAGCCTGTCTTGCCCTAAAAAATTACTTAATTTTTACTTCTGCTGAAGGCAATTTTTCCTGGTTTTTTTCATCATTTCGCCTCTACAAATAATGATGATCCAAGTGTCAAGAAAATAATTGCCTGCTAGGAAATGGTGTAACTGGAAACTCATGTGCAGGAAAGCTCTTAAGACAACAGCACACTGTCGAAATCAATTGGATTGAATTCCTAAATCCATTATGGAGGCAGGGCATGGGTGTAATAAAGGTATCAAAATGTATTTTTAAAATAAAACACAAGTTTGAGATTCTAATTATCATTCTCTACACAGGTAACATGTGAAAAAACAGAAATATGTGGTAGTGTTCCCAAATTCTTCAGGAAGAGCCATGGCCATCCAGTCTGAGCAATTGCTGCTTTTTATGGTTATCCAAAAAAAAAACCAAACCCCAATAAAAATAGAAATAAAAAATAGAATAAAAATATAGGCAACCAGGTTTTCTTCTGAGTTATACAACAATGCTGAGGATCCATTAATCAGAATGGTTTCCTGACCAAGCATTCAGATTTTAATGTAAATGTCTATAAATAATATAGTGGCTGCAGCATTCTTTTGCAAACAGAATTCAAAGGGTCACTGTTTGAGCAGTGAGTACTTGCTCAGGGCAGTTATATTTAGGGCTCTAATGGAAGTGTACAAGTTATGCTTTTTATACAAACTATAAATGGCTTCAACCAAGGGACTCTGCCTTGGAAATGCTTTTGGCATTTATGCCCTGAGAGAGAGAGGCCAGAGCCTTGTGCAGTTGCTGGGTGGGTTTTTTTTTTCTGCCAACTTTACAAATATTGCCAAATTCTTACGGTGTTGCTACCCCTAAAGACATTCAGAAATAGATTTACTCTTGTTGAGCCCTGAAAGGCTGAATCCTGGGTTCAAGTGTCTGATGACGATAAATAGGTGATGGGGGACAAGGGAGATGATTTTAGATGCAGGAGTAGAGGGTGAAATCAGGGTTAGAAGCCAAGAAGGCCAAGCATGAATGAATGTAGATGGTATGAGATGGTCCTTTAGCGGCACACTAAAGTGATGTGAGAAATGGGCTTAAGTGTTGCAAAGATAGAGGGCAAAATCGAGCATTTGGTGACTCAGTGGAATTCCTCAGCTCCACTTCTGAGCCCTGAACAATTGGTCATTGTTGACAAGATCTCCAGGATGCTTTGATGTGAGGAAGCAGAAAGTTGTGAAATACTGTCATTGGTAACAAACTGATCTGCTGGATTCTGGGGGGGGGGGGGGGAAACCAGCCAAATACTTCCAAGTGTTTGCTGGAGGAAATGGAAATGAAAAGAAGAATAGCTCCTGTCCTGAGATGGGATTGCAGCTGGGCTTCGCCGCTATAAAAACAGTCCTCGAGAGCAAGCCCTGCTTAATGGGGCTTGTCAAACACAAACATTGTTATCTGTGTGGTGGAGGCTTGTGTGTTTGCCTTGTCCCAAAAGCTTGCACTAATACCGGGCTCGAGGCAGATTCGGGAGAAAAACGACAGCACTTGTGATTCACGAGTTACTCATGCACGTAAACGGTGTGAGCAACTCACTGCTCTGTGATAAAACTGGAGATTAAACCGTGGGTATCAGGCCCACAGCACACTGTCTCTCTTCTTGTGAAGCACCCAGGATACACCCACCCCAAGTTTTGTGTTGTCTGGCCGGGTGACTCAAAACCTGAATCACTTTTGTCTGCAGGCAGGGTATGGATGTGCTCATCCTACTGAGCCTCCAAGCCTTGCCCTCCTGAGGTCAGACTTTATGGGCTCAGGGCTGTGCTGTGTTTCACTTAGATAAAATTTCAATTTTATGCTGAGTGACAGATGCATATTTCATCCTGGCAAAATCCGGGCTGTGCATTAGCTGGCAGCTGATGGAGACAGTCCTTGAGTGTCTCAAAAAAATTCCAGTCCTTTAGGAGTTCCTATGTCCTCATGGCTTTCTTAAAATAAGCAGACAATAACCAACACTTATGACACTGATGTTTTAAGTCATTAACTGATGTAATTGCAGTCTTGGTGTTTATTATTAAGTGACCACAGCTTCTAAAATTTTGTTTTAATGGCACGTTTGCTACAGGAAGGAGAGTTTTACCAGTAGATTTTATCAGACCAAGGGCTCACCTGTATATGGGCTGGGGTCAGGTGAGCTCTTCCAAAGGATTACTGTGGAATAGCTGAGAAGGGATTGCATTGGATTGTTCTGGAGTATTCAGATTCTCCATCTTGATGTTCCCTAAGAAAAGGAACTGGGAGTGACAGAGGATATAAATTTACTCTCCTCTTTGTTTGGCAAGCATACAGTCACGGGGTGTATAAATAGAAGAATTGAAGGCAAGTAGAGAGAGGTCATTATGGTGTGTACAAAGAGCTCACTCAGACCACATCTGGGGAGCTGGGCATGATTCAAAGGCCATACTACAGGAAGGACAGTGAACAGTAAGGAATGGATTAGAGGAGGGTATTGTGGAGGCTGTGAGGCTGGTGCCTGCAGTTGCTTCAGCCCCACTGGTTGCATCAGATGAAGCTGTTTTTAATGTGAGAGCACCTCAGTTGGGGACTTCTGAAGAGCTCCAAGGGAATGGAGAAAGTGGTGTAAAGCTCTTCTCCCTAAGCTTTCTAATCCCTACAACAATGCCACTAAAGGACTCTTGGAATTGCCATTGTTTACCTGTTGTGCCTCTCTCCCACTTCAAAAAATAACATTTATTTTTTAGCTTTCTTATATAAGTGTTATTTCTTCTTTATAATTTCTCATGCTATTTCTGCTGTGTTCAGAATGTTGTATCCACATCCAAATCTCTGTTGGGCTAAAATCATTTTGCCATTCTAAACTTTCTCAGCTGGATAAAGCTCCTCTTCTGATGTCATAAGCTCCACTGAGGTGCAATTATATGCTGTCACAATATTGTGTGTCCTTTCAGCTCAGAAGTAGCTGTGTCTCAGGATTGTTAAAAAGGGCTCTGCAAATGAAAGATGGACTGTTACTAGGGGACCAAAAAATGTGCTATTGACAGATAGGGGAAGTGGAAACTCTGCTGAAACACTGAGCAGCATGAAAAGGGTAAGAGGAGAATGAGAAACGAAGCAAAAACACTGTTACTGTCATACCACCCTCAACAGGGATGAAGCAATATCCCCATTTTCCAGCTAAGTGAGCTGGGACATAGAGATTAAGTAAACTGGTTGGGCTTTGCACAACTAGTTAATTCTAAGTCTGTGGCTTAGAATTAGTGATGACAGTGGCCCGTTGGACCGCAGTCAATTTTTTGGCATGGGATTCTGGGTTTGTGTTTCTTTCTCAGTGTTCATAATAATTTGTCCCATGTCTCATAAAACTTTCTCTGTGTTTTTAATTGATAATTATGGCCCGGTATTGGGTTTTCTCTTGAGTTACTGGATCCTAAAAATAAGAAAGTAAGAGTCCTAGAAACATGGATTTATTGGTAATTGGTGGATTTATTGATGCAGATGTTACAGTGTCATGTGGCTCTTTGCCTGTCCTTGGACCCTGTGTAGAAGAGCCAATGCCTGGAAAACCACATGTGCCAAATTCTGGTGGCTCAGCCCAGTTTTTAGGGATGTACCTATGAACACAAACTCCTTTCCACAAGTAGTTGTGGACATGCCACTAGGAAGCACTCAGAGTTTATATTTACAGATTCTGTTTTCTTGTGTGATGGCATACAAAATGGGAAGCATAGCTCTACAAACCTAGACTAAAGCCACATAGTTATTCCACTTATTTCAAACCTCTGGGTCCAGGTTGTGGGAGCAACAGGTCCATGTTGGCCAGTTCCATGCAGGGAAGGTGTAATGGCACAGGGGTTCTGAGCTGGGACATTTGGGCTTTGCAAAATGCTGGCTCTGATGCATGAGGTTTGTAGTTGCTTTCCTTCCTTTTGTCTGTGTTTCTCCATCTAGGAAGCAGGAATGAGGACAGTCATTGTGCTGTGATTTTTGGCAGTCATCACAATGTAAGCCAAGGATACGTTCCCTTGTGCTTGTGTTCAATTAAGTGCTTGGGGCCAGGCCAGGTTAGTGGTTGTCCAGAAGACCACAGGGATATGGAAATGGGATTAATGACTCAGTAAATACTGACTTGGTACTAAACCAAGGCCTTTCTCCTACATTTATAGTCATTTGCAATCCCATGTATCACAGCTGGATTCAGACACAATACAGATACTTCTTACCTTCTCCCCTCCAACTTCCAGCCCAATTCCACCAGTTTCATAGCAAAAGGGAGGCTAAATGTTGAAGGTTTGGGATGAAGATGGGAAGAGTGATTTTCCCAGGAGTAAGGAGGCATTTGAGTGTTTGTAGTGACTGTCCATAGGCTCCTGCCCTTTCCTGGCAGTGCAACAGAAGGCAGGGCAATGTTGCTGTGAGCTGAGAGCTCCACTGCTTTCCCTGCTTTTGGACCTTGAGGTGCTGCACTCAGAAAAAAGAGAGAGTGGATTTTGAGAGTGCTTTCAAACTCTGTTTTGGGATATTTGGGTACTTCAGGCAAGCAATGCCTGTTGACACTGAGCTACAGGAAGGACTAGACTGTGTGCATTAATACAACTTATTTCTAATAACACTCCTACAGTCCAGGTAGGCTGTATTTTATTAGTTTGAAGAGGACATTGTCTCTTTGAGACTGAGGAGCCTAGATCTGTCCAGAAGTGTCCCATTAGGACATCACCTCTTTGATGGAGAGATCCAGCTGAGCACTTGCAGAAGATTTGAGGATCCCCTCTCCTCTTTGAAGCTCCTCCCTCCTCTGCTTTTCCTCCTGGTTTCAATTACAGAAGAACTGTTTAATGTGAATGAGGGTACAAGCAACTGTTTGATTTTTCTTACTGCTGACAAACTGAGAGAGATGCCTGCCTGCTTTATAGCAGAAGCCACATTATTTTCCTGTATGTTAGCAATTATGTGCATTGTTTCCTGATCACAAGCCTTTCTCACAATCTGTAGCATGACTGCAGTTGATTGTAGAGCCCTGGTATGTTTAGATTTGAGGCAATTCTATCAGGTTGCTGGTTTTTTTGGAGAGGTGGGGGGTGTTTGTTTATATCCTGTCAAAATGATCCCATTTCACAAATAGAAGGAGGGTTGAGCTTGTCTGGCAGCTCCAGGAATTGGCATTAATTCCTGGTGGTGCTCTGTACTCTGAATTGATTGGCAAGAGGGAGCTGCAGGGCATTGTGTCGTGTGGCAGAATGGGGAACAAGAAACAAGTTGAGCCCTGAATGCTCCTTGCCATGAAGAATTACAGGACTTTGTGCAAGGTGACAGCCACCCTGGTGTCGTGGCCAGATTCCACTGTGGGAACTGCAGTTGCAATGGGATGAGGTTCCTGCAAATCGGTGGGATTTGGCTGTTTCACTTCAGTGTAGTCAGGTCAGCACCATCCACCTTCAAAATTTTGGCCTTCTGAATCCCATCTGAGTTCCTTGGGATCAGTTAATGTTCTCACCCCGTGAAATGTTCCTGGTGGAATTTATTGCAAGCCAAACACTGCAAAAATACACTCAGTTCCCTAATACGTTTTTCAAGCAAACTCACAGCAGTTCTGATTTTGCATATGGGGCTTTTAGAAGCAATTTGTAATATATAAAGGTGATTGTGAATTTTCCAAGGGCTTTCTGGTCGGTTTTGCCAAATAGGCACTTTCTTTCCTGCTGTTCTAGTTTGCATTATGGAAGTGTTCATTAATAACAATAACCACTGATTGAGGTGCAATGCAAAGAATCCTTGCACAGAGAACCTGATTTTATTTTGGCCAATACTCATTGTGTTGTCTCATAGACTTTACTTGCTGTATTTAAAAAAAATTAAATTAAAAAACAGTTTTTCTGTGTATACCCCTGTCCTAATTATATTCCTGATCCTTTGCCTAATCTGTCCTGAATACAGTCAGTGCATTTCTGAAATAAGGGAGTTAGTACCCCGGGCGATTTCTATGAGGAATCCCAGACAGCAGAATTCAAGTGCTTTCCAGCCAAGTCTCCTTGGCCCTTTGCCACTTGTGAGTGGCCCCATCTTGACCTCTAGACATCATGTAAGTGTTTCAAAGTCATCAAATGGCTGATGAGGTAATCGCTGGGAGGTTGTCTGCCAACATCAAAGATCCAGATTAGGGGAAGGCCAAAGAAAATCATTACAGCAAGGTGAAAATGATGGAGAGTCCTTTTCCGTGGATGCAACATGGGAATGGTCTGAAGTGTGAAGATACCACGGGTACTTTAAAAATTATTTGAAATAAGGTTTTTAAACATTCCAATCTTAAAACAAAATTCAAGTAGAAGTCTGCATTTGCTTGTGTCTTGATACCAGAAGAGCAGAACTTGATGCCAGCTTCTGAATTTTGAGGATATCCTGAGATGGACCCAGAGTTCCTTACAGAAGTTGCCCTGATTGAGGAGCTGGATTGATTGCTCAGGGAATAATAAAACTATGGAATGACTTTAAAGATCATCTTGTTTTCATCCACCTTCCATGGGCATTGACATCTTCCACTAGATCAGGTTGCTCAGAGCCCCATCCAACCTGGTGTTGGATACTTCCAGGGACTGGGAATCCACAGCCTCTCTGGGCAACCTGTGCCAGGGCCTCACCACCCTTACAGTGAAGAATTTCTTCCTAATATCCAGTCTAAACCTGCCCTCCTTCAGCTTGAGGCCATTCCCCCTTGTCCTTTCACTCCAGGCCCTTGTCCAAAGTCCCTTTCCAGCCCTCTTGGAGCTCCTTAAGGCACTGGAAGGTTCTCCTGGGAGCTTTCTCTTCTCCAGGCTGAACACCCTCAGCTCTCCCAGCCTGTCTCCAGAGGTGTTCCAGCACATGCTGGAAACCACACAACACTTTTGCCCAGACCTGCCTGTGGGAGTTGTCACGTTACAGCCAAAGTCTCCACAGAGCTGCTGTACCTCTTAAAGCAGAAAGATGTCCAAGAGTGTGAACAGATTTTTCCCTGGGTCTTGCTCAGGCTGGAACCATTTTCAGTTGCTATTAAAGAGCATCAAATTACAGATAACAATCTCAAACTCTTCAGGCTAGCAGAATAACTTGAATTTAAGGAACTGCTTAACTGGAATTTCACCCAGTCGTGACTGCCTTTTAAGATGGTTGGCAGCAAGTGCTCATGAGCAGGTTTCATATTTAACTGAGGTGGAATAAATATGCCTTTATTTCCAGCTCCTGTTTCAAAAGCTATGGAAATACCAGAAACAAATTGTTAGCTAGGCATGCCTTAATCTAGAATCACACCATTCTAGAGAGGTGACTTCTTAGCTCCTCCTGCTGAGCTTTGAGCTAAGCCACGCTCAAATTCATAGATCAACTAACTCCCTAACTTCACCTGGGCTTGGATCCTGTACTTAAAATCTTAGTTATTTTTTTTAAAAAAAGTGACCAGAATGCCAGGATACAGCCAGGGATGTGTAGGAAATACAGATAGCCCACATGGGAGTAGGTGCTGTGCATGCCCGGGGTGGTTCATTCCTACACAGTAATTATGTGCTGTTCCACGTTGTTGTTTGGTGGGGGAAACACATTTTTCAAAGTCAGGAAATAAGTGGGCAGCTTTAAGGTGATCTCAGACAGAGGGTGTTTCGACATGGATTGGTTTATTCCAATTGCAGTTTTGCTTATTTGGCTAGTCATGATTAAAACCAGCGTTGCCACAAATGCAAAAATGAAGGAATGTGAGTGCCAGAGAGAAACTGCCCCTGTGGTTTATACCATGAAAACACCTTTTGACTGCAAATTCCTCAATTTGAGAGGCAGGAGAGCAGGAATCACTGTTTGGGGTACAGCTAGTCATCACAAGTCTGTTATCAAACAATGGGGTTTTTTAATTGATATTAGAGATTAAGTCCTGTTCCTGATTATAATACCAGTGAGCAGACTTGACTGCAGGTGTCTTTGTGCCTGAATTTCTGATCTGAAGAGCAAAGATGTTGCTTCTCCAACTCCACTGGAAGCGTATCAAAGAGGAACTCTTGATTAGGAGGCTGCAAGATACAATAATTGTGGGGTATGTTTCTATTTTGCTGCCCATTTAGTCACTGCTCTCCATCTGAAAATCACTGTTGGGAGGTGTGTCCTCACCTATGGAGACCTGCCAGACGTGGGGAGCCTTGGAAACCTTATGTCATGAGAGCCTGATTCATGCCCCTCTCCCATCCCAGGGAAAATTCCCGGTGGCACCATCGGGCTTTGGCATGTTACCAAAGTCTTGGTAACTTCCTTACTTCTCTGTGGTACACAGAGGGTGCTCCTCAGCTTGTACCAAGGCAGATGACAACATAAATCTTGCCCATGACCATCCTGTGTGAGTCATTTTTCCAAAGGTAAATAAATCCTCCCTGTTTCCTCACACCACCTGGCAAAGCATTAGCTGAAAAACTGAGAAAATGCTGTTGTGTCTGTGAGCCAACTCGAATCGTTGTACAAATCTTTATTTTTAATTCCTTGTTAGAAAACAGAACCAACTGGAACTGGCTGGCGGAGAAAATGTGCCCCATTTTTTTCCCCACTAATGTATCTGCCAGTTTCTGTTTTCACCCCTGTAGAATTATATGCCTCTATTTGAAAGTTTTGACAAATCAAGTCTATTTTCGTTCTCCCTGTGCCATAAATTCAATCCATATGTCTTTCAAACATCCTTTCATAGCTTTGGCATGGAAAAGGAAGTGGCTTAGGCTCTGCATAGTGTATTGAAAGCAATCTCTAGTTTGCATGCATGGCTTCTGGTAGTTCTTAAAGCCTCAACTTCCTAATTATTCAGGTTAAGAGGGCATTGGCAGAGTGTTCTCCATTAACTAACAGTGATGTACAGTGAAGAAGCACAACAGGATAAATCATTCCCTTATTCTCATAATGTCCAGGAGGTTTTTGATGCAGCCCTTGCCTTTACCACCGAGCAGGATGCAAAGAGGATGTGAAAAAGAGTAGGAGAGATCGATCCAGCGTAAAATCTCAAAAGAGAACATCAAGACAAAGAAACAAAAGGTCTTGCACAACGTGCTGCCGTTCCTCCGGCAGGGTTTTGTTGGGCAAGAGCACACAGCACCGATGGGACAGGAGGTCACTGCCACAGGAGCAAAGTGTCTCCACATCTGAGACTGAGCCGGGGTCGGGAGGTGAAGGGTGGAAGGAAATGTGGGTCGAAGCTGAAATGTATTGGTGTGGCTGTGCATGGATCAAAGTTAAAAATGAAAAATACCGGATGCAGCAGGGTAAAGAGCACAGGGAGTCGTGGCTGTGTATGAAATCATGGGAGATTTGGGCTGGGGGCACTACTGGAGTTGTGGGGTGGCTCTGTAATTAAAAATATGGCAGCAGTCAAACACAGCTGAAAGTGTGGCAGTAGGAGGGGCACA
The DNA here is from genome assembly GCA_013399895.1 of Serilophus lunatus. Lineage (NCBI taxonomy): Eukaryota > Metazoa > Chordata > Aves > Passeriformes > Eurylaimidae > Serilophus > Serilophus lunatus. The sequence goes on along the minus strand of VXBA01003455.1, from coordinate 70,027 downwards.
GGAGCATTGGCTGAGTGACTGCAGGTGGCTTTTTGGAGGCCGCTCACCCTGTGGATGAAGTGTTGTGCTGGGTTTCATCTGATCCCATGCAGGGTCACTCTCCCATTCCAGCCTCCATCACATACCCAGCTCCCTGCCTCACACCAGCTCCAGAGGTCACATTCCCCCCTTTTTCCTGTGCCACACGCAGCAATCATGGCCAAGGGGCTACAAAACTCGCTAATTTGAAGAGAAACTATTCAATTAATGGATTTCTGGGAGGAAAGCAGGGAAAGCAATGCTTCTCTTTTTTTTTTTTTTTTGGTCTTTACATTGCACTGACTTGCACGGTGGCTGCAGATCTGCCATGGTCAGCCAGAGATAAGTTGGGGAAGGTGAGTGAGTGCCCCTGTTAGACACTGCCTGCATCTTAATGCGTGAGTTCTTTGTAGCATCCCCTTCACTGCCATCCCAGCCAATTCACCCAAAAGGTCTGTGATGTGCCAACAGTGCAAATAAGTTGTAGGAAAATGCAGAGTGAGGGATGGGGGTCCCAACTGCCTGCAAATCCATCAATTGCTGCATATTAATGGGTGCAACAGGAGGAGGTGGAAGGAGCGTGTGTGTGGTAAATGCAAGTGTGCAGTGTAATTATCTTTCCTCATAGAGGGGTCACAGGTAGAGATGAAAATACAACCTCAAAACTCGTGGGCGTCTCTTGGCGTATCCAGAGGTAGAAACCGCAGTCTGAGCATCTGGAGCTGCACGGCAGGTTCAAAGGACTGGCACAGCCCCTGGTTTTGTTTTCAGAGCTGCAGAGATTGCAGCTACCTGAGGTGGACTCGAGGCCATCCCACATCTCTCAAAACCAGGCCCTTCTCCCCAGCAATCTGCATGCAGCTGGTCCACGGCGAGCTGCCTGTGCACAGCAGGGCTGTTGTATAAACAAGAGTGGAGCCTTCACTAAAGCTTTTCATGTAGTTTTATCTCAACTGCAACTTGTTCCAAGCTTCTAAAGGCTGTAGAAACACCCAGCCCTAGTCCCCTGTCTCAGGCCATCCGATGGTGTTTACGGCGCTGTTCGATTTTCTTTGAACTGTTTGGAAACCCTCAGGTCCCCCGAGAAAGCTGCTGGGCTCTCCAAGAGGGACTTGCTTTTCCACACCTGTAGCTTCACTTCACTTCTGACAGGTGTGTTGTCTGCTCTCCCCCCAGGTGTGCTGTCCCTGCCTGCCTATTTCAGCCCCTACAACGATGGCTCGGTGTGCAGCGACGGGCGGGCGGACGCGTACGCCCAGCTGGAGCTCCGGACTCTGGAGCAATCCCTGCTGGCAACCTGCGTTGGAAGCATCTCTGAACTCAGTAAGTTCTGGCTCTAATCAGCCATAGGTTTCTTCCAGTGAAGCAGGGGAGCCAGTCCCTCCTCTGAGGTCAGTGGGAGCGTTGCCATTGTTGACAGCGCTGACGCTGGGGAAGATTTAATTGTCTCGTGGTGCTGTTTATGAAAATCAGCTCTGTTCATTAGTCTGCTTTATTTTGCCTGGAGAGGTATAAGATGTGGCTTTTCTGGCCTTTTGGGTAGTGGTGTTAGTGCCAACTGAAGGTGGATGCTCTTGCCTTGATGCCTCTGGAGGATTTCTTGTGCATTCGTGCAGCACCCTCAGGTGGCACCTCCCTCAGATGGCAAAGAGGGTTCCCTTTGTGTTTCTGCAGTGGAAATGTCAAGGGTGCAGGATAGTCAAGGAAAAGCTTTTTGGTTACTTAAAAACAAAAAGTGGAGGGAGGAAAAAAAATCTGAGAGCACTTTGGCAACAAAAACTTCTTCAAACTTTTTTTTTTCATGCAAAGCAAATGAAATATTCCATTCCTAGAGTACTCACAAAGCCCCTTTAAAGTAAACAAAAATGATTTGTGTTTTCCTGGTCCTACTTTTCCCTTGCAAGGTTTCTGCTGGCATCACTTTCTTAGTCTGCCCCATCTGAATGCTAATGAATGTCAGGGCCAGCAAGGAGTTGGTGGGTTTCACCATTTATTTTGCAACCTGCCTTAATTTGAGGTTTTCAAATTCCTTTAACACACCTCTATTTATCCTGGAACACAAGGGAACATTTGTAGCAAGGGCCTAAGATTGAATACAGCTTCCTCTCTCTCTCTCTCTCTTCCCCCATCCCTGCCTTGGCCAACTTGGTCAGTACATCCAGTGAATAGATCTCCTGATACAGTTGCCTACTTTATTTATTTTTTTTTTTAGTGTTGGTGCACATTGCCAGAAAAATAAAGTGAGTGTGCAAAGGAGAAGGAATGTTATTCTGAGCTGGAAATTTGAATTCCAGATGCATTTCTGCTGTAACTGCACAGCCTTCTGTGTTAGCACCAGCACTGGAGGATTCATGATATTCTAATAAAACGTGAAGATCCTGGAGCTACAGAAGTGGAAAGACAGAGTTGTTAGAAGGAATTGGTTTTTTTTTTCATTCTGAAGTGGTTTCTTAAGCTGAATATGCTGCACAACAGCTTTAGTGGCACAGCTTTACATTGCAAATTGAGATTTTTTTTAATGCTCCATGGATCTGAATCGCTGATAATGCCATGTTTAGACATAAAGTAGACTTGTGAGGGTTTCTCCTGTGTAACAGTAGAACCCCAGGGGTTCAGCCAGATGTTGGTTGGCAAATTCAGTATATTGCTGTTACATATAAATGAACAAATAATAACTTCCTAAGGATTTCAGGGGGAGCTATTAATAATTCATCTGTGGCACAGCTAAACTCAGGGCACCTTCTCAGGAACCACCTTTGTGATGGGGCGACTATTTCGGTTCCATCCTTTCCCAGTATTGTGACTTTTGGACACAATAGTGCAACGTTTCCTGTCAGAGTTTTAGGGGACTGCAAAACATAAAGCAACAGAGGATTCTCCCAAGGAAAAAATAGATCCTGGCTAAGTATAGTCATCTATAGCAGTAATTCAGCTGACTGTAGTTCAGACTACTCAAAGATGTAATGTCTGAGGCTTTTAAACCTTTTTTTAGAGTTTGTAATGCACCAGAATACAGGGAGAGTAAACAGGGTGCTTATTTCACGAGGACCAGCTTTAGAGTCTTTGCTCTGTGAATGTTTTAAAACTCTGCAGTCTTAAAATCCTTTCTGAGTGAACTGTGTAATGCAGGTCACCTTCTTCCAGCCTTCCTCAGGTCCACTGTGCTCCAGCACTGAGGCAGGCTGGCTCCAGTTCAAAGACCAAGAGGACTGAGAAGCCCAGAAAGCTCCTGGATTGAGCTCCTTAGAATGCTGAGCGGAAAATTTCTGGCACAGCTTGTGGCAAACAGAATGATAAAGATTTGCTTTTTAACACCAAAGTCAGGTCTTGTTCTTCTGGAGAAACCTGCAGCTAGCATGAGAATGAGAGCAGCAGATCCCTAAAAGAAGGGATTTCTGTATTGGACATAATGTCATTAATTTGTCTCAAGTTCCTGGGCAGAGAGGTAGAACAGCGTGACCCAGTTGGAAGGAATGGGAGCAATCTCCTGACAAAAATGAGGGTAAAGTTTTTGTATTGGTGCTACTGGCTTTGCCTTGTGAAAGCTTTTGCTCCCAGATTGGGCAGAGGACGTTTTACAAAGATGTCAGTAGTTTTTGTAGGCAGGCAAGGAACTGGTATATGGGGGTGAAAGGAGGTGAAAACCATCAATAAACCAGAAAACTCTCTGCAAAGCTGTTGTTCTGAACGTGTGGTGACTGAGGGGAGTTTCATTTAAAGTTTTCTAACAAAGTTAAATTCCTCGTGCAACAACCCGCAGCGTGGCAGCCTGAGGACAGGCACAGCGTTCCTTGAGGGGGGGAATTATGTGCACACAAAAGACACTTCCCTCAGCAGCGAGAGGTGTTATTTAGTTCAAAAACTGCCCTCAAAGAGGCCTTCCTTTGTCCCCGTGCAGGTGATTTGGTCTCACGAGCGATGCACCACATGCAGTGCTTGAACACCATCCGCCCTGGAATGAGCCCTGTCCGGCAAACCCGGCAGCAGCAGCCCATCTCCTGGTCCCCTGATGCTCTCCACACCCTCTACTACTTCCTGCGCTGTCCCCAGATGGAGTCCATGGAGAACCCCAACCTCGACCCTCCGCGGATGACCCTGAGCAACGAGCGGTACGTCGGTCCGTGAGCCGGTGGCAGTCCCGGAGCTAGGCTGGGAAGGGCTCCTTTTTCAGGAGTGACTGTGTGGGTAGCTTTGTGGGATGCTACCTATCAGGCATCAGTTATTCCTTCAGTCAGGCCAGGTTGTGTTGCCAAGTTTACGAAGGCTTGGAATTGGAGCTGGAAAGTGAGCTGTTTTTTCATGCGATCTTTCCGAGCAAGGCACGTTCTGTGTGCTGCCAGCAAGGCTTGTCCAGAGACCTTGCCAAAAGTACATGTGGTTGCCTAAAGCAGTAAAGGCCTTACCAAAGAAAATGTTACCTTGTGAATGGCGCCAGTTAACAATTGTCATCGTTCTGGGGAAAAGCAACACGGAGAGGGTTGAAGGGATTTATGAACACCCTTCTTTAAGGATTACTTCAGTTGATGCTGTGTGTCTGGTGTGGAAAGGAATTTGTATGGGAAGCCAATAACTAAACAGGGAATGCAGCGGGTCTCCCTGCCTTCTGCCAGCACCATAACTGACTCTGAAAGTAGGCCCATTATTAGAGTGGTCAGAAATTTTCCAGTGGGATGTTTTTTCTGTTGGAAACCTCGCTGGTTTCCTTCCTGCCCAGCTCCTTGGCAGTCTGCCTGGCAGGCTGGTGGCAGAGGAGAGCTGAGGAGCCCTCGGAGCTCTGCCCACAAGCTGAGTTCCTTGACAGGTCAGGCAGCTCCTGCTCCCCACTTGCATTCTGCAGGGAGACCCAGGCTGCTCCAGACTTGTTTCCTCAGTTCCAATTGCAAATCCAAGTTACTGTTTATTTCAGAAATATTAAATGGGAAATTCTGGTTCCTGATTATCCATTATTTATACTAGCCTACTCTTTGGCTGTTCTTTAGCCTGCTGGACATCAGGCTGAGGGAGGGCTCTATCCTGGCCCTTTCCAAGAGCAGTGGTTGGGAAGTTTCATAGTGAGTTGATGTGGCAAAGCCTGGGAGGGGAGAGCACACTCACAAAACAAAAGAGCAAGGTTCTTGTTAGACAGGTGATTAGGGAAAGAAGAAACATCCCTGCAACTTTGTTTGTTTGTTCCTTCTTCCCCCTTTGAGCTTTACTGTACTCAGCTCCAGCTTCTAAAATTGGTATGAAATTGTGGTAACACACAAGTAATTAATGACAAAAGTAAAATAGATTGTCTTTTTGTTTGATCCTCCCCTAAAATCTTTTTGAAGAGAGCAGAACTCTACAGAGAGAGGGAACCATTGTTACATATATGAAGAATCAAGAGGAATTAAGTGACATTGAATAAAATAGGAATAGGAGGAGACCTGGCTGCACAATTCAGAGCCCATTGGTAGCTCAGTTTTTGGGGCTCTCTACCTTGATCAAACACCCTGCCTAGTGCAAGACTGTTTATTTTGCATTGCATATTTGCACACTGTGCAAAAAAATCAATTTTCACGAGGCCAGATCGTTGAAAGTGGTATCAGTGGTTCCTCCAGTTGTACAGCTGAAGCTGCTGAACAGTTTGTACCAGAAATGGAGATCAGGCTTCCCTTTTTGTGTCCTTACCAGTACTCCCAGTGTAATGATGTTACTGCAGCTACTTGTTTTGCACACTGAGGGTAATGAATGAGTTAAATGAGGAGTGCAGTTATCTCTCCAATTGCTCCCAAACAATGCTCTTCACATGGTTCACCGGAGCTTTTTTGGAATGCAGGCTGCAACTCTATTCTGCTTTGAAATCCGCACTAGATCCTGTGACAGCTGGTGTAAGGGAAATTTCTGCCATTTTTTCCTGACCAGTACTTAACTGTAAAGGAAATTAAAGAGGATATATTAAAATGGAGCAAAAACTGACATTAGGGGGAAAAAAACCAAACCAGAACCTCAGCACTACCAGGTTAAGGGACTGGCTTTGAAAAGCCTGTGAAAGCTGGAAATTAAATGAATACTGCCCAATATACCAGAAATGAACATCCAGCCCTACTTTTCATTTGTTCCAAGGTGTCTTTCTGTGTGGAGCTCTGGGCACATCATTTAGCACGGCCAGGGGGATAAATATTGCTGGCAGCTCTTTGTAGAGGAGGTGGTTTGCTCTGTCCTGGCTTCAGAGGAGAGGCAGTGGAGCTGCGTGCAGACTCGTGGCATGGGAGACAGGAGCACTGATTCACCTAATGTGACTTGGCAAGGCTGGGCAGCCCCGTGCCTTTATTGTCCCCTGAGCTGTGCTAAATCAGCTGCAAACTTGGCATTGCCCTTTTGTGTGTTTGTGCTGGCTCTCTAGAATATCCTTGGTCTGGGCACTGCAACCCCAGCTTGTTTTCTGCCGGAAAAATCTCGGTCACCAACAAGGACAAAACCACTGTGTTTGCTTGTGCCTCCTTTGTAAATCTATAAATCTATTGAACACACATCTGAGATTTAGCAAAGAGAGGGGTGGCTGTTAGAGCTGCTGACTTGGTAAAACCTGATTTCGGGAGGATCCATGAGCTGCAGTGATTCAGTGGCAGGAACTGCAGTTGTTCATCCAGGGACCTGACAATCTGCTGTTTATTTTGGCTTTCTGCTGTCTTTGAGTTTTCTCTGTGTCACACTGTGATGCAGAGTGCTGTGAAAATCATAACACTGTGGGGTCTGGAAGGACTTTGCTTCAACAGGAAGAATTCAGTTCTGAAACCATGCCTAAATGGGGGCTGTCCCATGCCATAAAGGGCTTTAAAAACCTTGCTGAGCTTCTGAACGTGTCCTGCAGCAAACGAGATAAGGTATGAAACACACACACACACTTGCAGAAAGGTATTTAAGGCACCCCAGTGAACTGAGCCAGTTTTAAACCCACACAAGTGGATTTTATCCATGCTAAACACCTTGGCAAAAGACCTGAGGTGAGCAAGCTGGAGCAGTGGGGTAGATGGAATAATCTCTAAGCTTGGCATGTAGAGGAGCTCTCTGTTTTAGCCTCTGGTATGTGAATGGTTTGAGATACCAGTGGACTGAAACTCTGGAAAGTTTGTGGGTTGGTGATGTTTGGTTCTGACACCTCCAGGTGAAAGTGTTGAGGCAAGAGAGGAGAGGAGGCAGGATTAGAGGGAAAGCCCTCAGGTATCTTAAGCAAAACATTAAACTTTATTTCTGAAATGAGTGCAGCTGTATGGCCAAGCCATGGCCCACTTAGAACCCCAGAATGACCTTATTTGCTGCAGGGACAATAAGCCATCTGCTCTTTGGTGTCAAGTAGGCCACCTGAGGAAGCATTTTGCAAACACAGAGTGCCACTTGTGCAATATTTTGGCAAAGGAATTAGACCCTGAGGTGAGCACGAGCTGCTTTGCTCAGTAAGGATGCACCTGAGTGCCTGAAGGCTCAGAGGTTTTCGGTGTCATCAGAGCACATCTGCCCTTGCTGCTGCAAGAAACTGGCTCTGCTGGGCAGTAAGACTCTTTATTTTCCCCGAAATCCTAGTCTGTGATGTGTCAGGGGACAAACAATGGAATTTTGGGCCTTGATGAAGAGCAGACACGTGGGCACTCCTGCCCTCTCTGCTCTGTTCCTGCTCTGGGATGTTTCCCATTGCTCATACCAGCCTGGCTGAGCTTGGGAGCACTCCACAGCCTCAGATCATGTCCCAGAGCTGGTTTGCTGGGACGGTTTGGGCCATCCAAAGGTAAATGGAGCTTCATTCTCCTTTTTAACTTTTTCCCAAGTGGAGCATAAAGCTTTTGTTTTACTTTTAATGGTGTGTCAAGGCAAGTGATGCTTGTCTTGGGGAGTATTTGCTCCCATAGAGCCCAAATTGAGGTCAATATTATGGTCTCATTTTACAGCTGGGTGGACTTGTCTGCCCTGGGTTAATTGACTTGGCCAGAATAGTGGACCAGCCTTAAAGCTGGGAATAGACACCACTGACTGTCCTCATCCTGCCTCTTTCTGGTTAACATGCGCCTACAGCATGTATTGTAGGAAAGTCCTCATGATCTAATACCCAAAAACAGGCAAAAAAGTTAGGTCCTGCTTCCCTGTGTAGCTGATTATCTATGGTTTGGGAGTCTCAACTTCCTCCCCTTCCAGCTACCCTATTAAAAAGCTCTAAATTGTGTTTGTCTATTGTTGGTACTTGGTCTGTAGAACATTCTAAAACTAATTCCAGGCTTGTCCATCAGTGCTCGTGGATCCAGCCATGTCAGGCCTTTCCAAAGCTGCCCATGTTGCAGCCCTGCCAAGTTTTACATGCTGTCTGAGTTTGCTGGGCCATTATTTTATTCCAAACACCAGTGAGTATAAAACAATTTGCATCAGCAGAAGCACACAGGCTGTACCCATGTGACTCTGTCAGTGAAAATCCAGTAAAACACTAGGGAAATTCCAGAGCTGGTGGAGGATTTGTCAGCTGCCAACAACAGGAGAACTTGGGGCTTGCCAGTTTGTTGGGAATTCACAGCTCTTCGGCTGGAAAAGCTGCAGATACTGCAAGAAATTCAGCTACAGTCACACAGGGGCCACCTTGTTCTGTTTGCTGTGTGCAGGCTCCAGACTTGCTGCTTCTCTGGAGAAATCTGTTCTGTGATGTGGCTGTAAACAAACCTGGGCTCACTCAGTTTCTTCCTTGCCACAGAAAATCCTTCAGGAAGGCAGCTGCTCATCCTGCTTTCAGCTCAGTGGCTGCTCTTATCCACAAGCTTGAAAAGCAACATAAAATATTTTCTACTTCCAGCAAGAATCTTCCCGTTACGTCTGTTACCCCACACGATCCAGGGCCTGTGGATAAACATGCAAACCATATTTTTCAGTAGGGACAAGCAGGAAAAATGGACTCCTCTGTGCCATGTTAGCTGGGCAGGGGGAGGAAGGACCTGAGCTATTTACTTGTGTCTTCTCTCTGTGGAGCATTTCCAGCAATGCCTGCTCCAAGACATTTCTTGTGGGAAAAGGATGAAAAATGCATCTGATTCTGAAGGAAGAAGATAGGATTGTAGCCCTTTTTGTGCTGTTTTTGAGTGCTATTTGCTGAAATGCTCTATTCTTCCAACATTTGAGCTCTTGGTTTAAATCATCGTTGCCTGGAACACTTGGTGGTTTTTTTGTCCTGTGGCCACCACTTTGACTAGCACAGAAAACAGAGTTGGGTCTAAACTAATTCTTCCTGATACAGTGTCAAAATCCTGTCCAAGCAGGATTTATTGATTAATTGATTGATCTATTTGCAGTGGTTGATGCAGGTGAAGAGCCCCTGTGCCCTGAATCCCCGGTGACCATCCTCATCATCACATCTCTTAAATTTCATGTTTTGAAAAAGCAGCACTTTGATCTTACTTAGTTCCTTTTTACTTGATTTCTAGGTGTATCATTAGACATAATTAAAGCCTTGAACTCCTTCCCTGGCATTTTGCTGTGTTCTTCCCCCGTGTTCAGAAAATACCTGGCACAACTAAATGTTCCCTCCTGGAACTGCTTGAGACAGGAGGGATTCTGCTCACGTGGATCAAAGTTGTACAGTGTTAATTCATACTAATATCTCAGTTATTAGTGTGAATTGTCTCCATAAAGTCTTGCTCTGTGTGGCATGGGCATCCAGCTGGCAGCAAAGGAAGGAAAATCAGGAATAACCTGAGCCTGCTGCTCAGAGCTCTGTTTGCTTGAGCTGCATCCTCAATGTCACTGAGAGGTATCACTGCTTTCAGAGCTGCTTAAGGCTTTTCAGGGTAAATCTCTTCTCCAGATGGATGTTTCCAGACTCTCACTGATCTGTCACGAGGCTTTTTTCCCCCCTCTACTCTTTTTAACTGCAAGTTTATGGAATTTTATTAAGTGTAATAGCTACATCATTGTCTGTCTTTTAGATTTATCTGTGGCCTCGCCTTTCCTAATTCGGATTTAATATATTTATGTCTGAATTCTTTTATTTTACAGCCATATCCTATTGTTTCCATGCAGTATCAGGAACAGAACTTGATACACTTGGTTCAGTGAGCTGTGCCTTTGAAAAGGTCTGCAATAAAACAGGTTCTGGGGTCACTTGTCTGAGAGATCTGAGTGTCTTTCCACTCTGTCTGCAGCTGCCTCACCAGTCAAAAATAGGTGTATAGGAATAATAAAAGTAAACCCTGATCCAGTCATTTGCCTTGAGAGAGCACAGTGAGCATACAGTTGTATTTAATGCACTCAGAATATCCCTGAAGTCAATGGGGTGGTTGCAGAAAGATGTGTCAGAGGGCATATTCCAGTCCAATCCCTATGTAAACAGTCCATTGATTTTCATTTTTTTTCCCCCAGGACTATTTTGATATAAATACACAGATTAAATACAGGGAAAAAGAAGGAAGCCTTGCACTGAACTGTGCCATTGCTTGTGCAGAGGGGTCACAAAAATGTGCCCCCTTTTTTAAAGAAAAAAAAAGAAGGCAGCTGTTTGCTACTGATGAAAGCTTAGTTTGGTAGTTTTTTTGAAGAATAAGGTTATAAACAGATAAGATTACCTTTCCTTGCCAACACTAAGGAGAGAGAAGCTGTTATCATGTATTTTTCAGACTTTGATCAGTTAATGTCAGAGATAATTGTGATTTTGAGATACTCATTCACAAGGAGGATGGAGTGAATGGCCCTATTTAAGACCCAATAAGCTGCAATCAACATTTATCTATTGACTAAAATTAACTGTTCACTGGCACTGCTATTCCTGATCTTAGGCTGGAGTATCTATTTGTTGAGCCCATACCAAATGGCTGCAATATATTGAATATCTTTCACAGTTTTAAGAAGTGAGAACATATTTTAAAAAGAGGAATCAGTAAGTTTATCGTATTTGTGAGGAGTGACTTTCACCTTCCTGCTGTTTATGGGGCATTTCAGCAGTAACATTTAGAGAGAAAAAAATGACTTTTTGACAGAGTCAGAGCCCATGCAAATTTGACTCCTTCTATGTGTGCTCCTGGTATTTTAACTGAAAGACTGTAGGGGAGATCAAGGTTGGACTGTTTATGGAGTATTAAAGAGAAGGGAACTTAAACAAGTCAGGCTGAAATCAGTAGGTGATAGCACTAATTATGTTTATGTTCCTGGAGTATTCCTGCCTTTGCCTGGCATCACCCATCGAGGTATTTTTACATCTCATAATTTTTTTTAGTTGTTCATTTCTTCACAGTTCAAAGATTGCAGAATTAGAATGTGAGAGATGACCTTGGCAGGAGTGAAGGGAATTAATTGCAAACCCTGAGGATCGAATTCATCCAAGGGTAGCTGCTGGAGCTGGCAGTGCAGCCTACTCTGAAGTAGATGTTCCCCCCCCCTTTTATGTTGTTTGTATAAACAAACACTACTCAATTTTTATTTTTTTTTTTAAACTCTGCCCATCTCACACCTGGGACAGCCCAGCCTTTTTTCCACATTGCTGGCTGTAAGCAATTTGTAGTGTTATTGTAGTGCTTCCAAAGTAGTGCCTGTATCTTCTCATCTCACTGGTTTGGGGCGGGCGTGTGGTACAAACACAGATTATTTAAATTCCCTGCAAAACAGGGAGGGGAATTTCTGTGTGTGTGTGTGAAATGGAACAGCACAGAGCAGGCTGTGTGGAGAGAGTGAGGAGATTGCCAGCCCTTGCACATGGGGAAAGCATTACAGGTAAAAAAAAAAAAAGGTTTATGTAAAGCCATGTGCCAAGAATTCAGGCTCTTGGGCTGTCCTGAGACCTTGCTGCTGCTTATTCACTGGGTTTCATGGTCTGAGAAGACTCAGATAGCACAGATCACCTGAAAGGTGGAGCAGATCACCTGGAAGATCACCCATTTCTCGTGGCCCTGGGCAGCTTGCTGTAGCTGACCCTGGTTTGGGGCAAGGAGTTTGGACTGGGTGATCTCCAGCAATGCCTTTCTACCTCAGTTTCTGTGGTTCTAATTACAGTGTTAGTCCTCAGAGTTGTTTTATGTCTATTTGGTAACTTCACACTCATTGATAGGTATCAATACCTTGTTCCCTAAAACTGGTTCTTTAGGTTGACAGCTCAGTGGTTGATTGTTGTAAGAGAAATATAAGGCCTTTTTCCTCAGTTACAAAAGGCTTGTTTGACAAAAACACTAATTTTCTGCTTTCATAGGCATTTTCCACTGCTGGGTGGAAATCCCCATGAAGCCTGTCCCTGACCAAAGCCATTCCTGGTGAAAGTCCCTATTTGTAAAAGCATTTGAAAAGTGGATGGATGATCTCTTTGGCTGTCTTGTTTAGCAGTGAGGAGATGACAGCCACTGTGTGTATGTGTGTGCTACCACCCTGCAATTACTGTAACTACAGCTACAGTAATTACTGTAACTGCTGCAAAGATGCCCATGGTGAGTTCTTGGCTTCTGCTCCCGAGTTTCCATCTGTTCAGATAAAAAAGAAGGTGCAAGAAAATGAGAGCATGGCAATTCAGCTGCCTGGAGTCTCGGGGCTGGTGCACACAGGAATCTGCAGTGCCTGTAGGCACCCTGGGCTGTGTGTTGGTTGTTGTTTGCTGTTCACGATGAGAAGTCTGAGCAGGCACCCAGCATCAACAGTGAAGGGAAAATAATGCAGAGAAACTTAAAGAAAAGCTGTTAACCGTGTTGTAGAAACTCAGAAATGAGTAAGACAAGGTGTTCTGGCTTTTTTTTTTTCCACATTTTTGTCAGTGACTACCTGTTGATACAGTAGAGTCTGCATTTCTCTGCGTGACTCTTGTGGGTTTGCTGACTTTTCCTATCAGCCTGTCTCCGTTTTTCCAAGGTACAGATCCTTACAGATAGTAATGTGATACCAGCACAGTGCTCTTGTAACTAATACACCTAAAAAGCAGCAACTCTGAATAAAATGAGCTGAGCATGTTGCAAAGAATGATGATGGGTAGCAAGCCAACAAGTTTCTCCTTTTTCAGTAATTGCTGTTTCCAATTGAAGTTAATATTGTTTCCTATTGGAGTAAATTACAACCCTTCCCTTTGCAGAACTCGCCTGTTTCCTGAGGAAGGAGTTAGCTGGGGCTTTAACAAAGGCCACGCTAAATAAATACAATTCTGAGCTTTTGCTGTGCAGCAGCCAGGGCTGGCAGGCTGTTGGGGGGTTTTGCTGTTATTGCTCCTGACATCCCTGTAACACAGAGCTAAGAGCAAAGCTCCTCTGAAGAGTGAATGTTTCTGGGTGTAATTTATGATTACAGCAACAATCACTCTTTCTCTTTGACCTTGGGGAGATCAGAACTAAGCTTTCCCTGGGGTAATCGTGGATTGGTGGGCCTCTGCTTGGTTTCCCTTTTAAAGGAGACCCTGGCAACTTGCAGGTCCCCTGTGCCATACCTGTGGGAGCCTGTGCTGCCATGACCTCGTGGCCACTTTTGGGGCGAAGCTGCGCCGCTCTAATCGCGTGTTTTCGCAGTAACTGCTGAACTGACTGTTTCCAAAAGCGTGTCTGCTCTGCAAGACAAACCCCATTCAAATGAGCTACATGTCTGAGCTGATTCAGTCCTGGTTCGGGGATTCTTCTGGGGCTAAACCACCTGGTGTTGATGCACATTAGGCGCTGGTCCAGCGTGTTTGCTGAGGGAGGAGAGACCCAGCTGGGCTTTGCTGGTGCTGCTTTTCTGGGTGATGCTGCTGAAAGGGGCACTTCCAGTCTGCAGTCAAACCATTGGCAAACTGGGTTCCACTGGAAAGTTTGTACCTGAAGGTCTTTTTCTGTGGATTAGGAAGTATATCGTAATGGCTGGAGAATAGATGGGAGAGACGGGAGCTGGAAGGTTTTATTCCAAGGCTTGCTGGAAAACTCTGTGCTACTGTCAGGAATTCATAGTTAATGATTCCTCGCCCCTTTGGCTTCCTCCAGAGATCCTTCCAGAGAAGTATGGGGCTCTTCTGAGACAGGTGCTGCAGAACTGGAGACCTTTCCAGTAGGAAAGGATAAGCTGTTCGTGATGCAGCACTGGAGGATAGTTAATTAGTTAAAAGGAATATGAGCACATTAACATGAAATTATAACAGGACTGACATAACCTGCTCAGAGCATATCTTACTGTAATTACATTGCTCCCAGCAGCCAGACTGTGTGATTAAGGGTTCCCTCTGTGCAGCTCTGCACTGTGCCAGGTAGTCAGTGCTCAGTTCCCTGCTGGGGCTGCCAAATTCTTCAGCAAAGATCTCTCTGAAGAGTTGGTGCATTAGGAACATCACAGAAACATATGTGCCTTTAAGTGACTTTCCATCTGGGCGTCCCATTCTTCCTTATACAAGGAGCTACAATAGTTTAATTAACTCACTTTGGGGACCACTTTTAGTCTGCTAAACTGTCTGTCTTGAGACATTTAATATATTTAAGAATAAGTGGCCAAACTGGCTTTATTTGAGAGCAAAAGGATGTTTGCCCGGGGACAGTGATTTGGGACAGTTTAGGATGTTTACAGCTTTATTCACATAGTCAGGGCTCAGAGGTACCTGCTGTGAAGAACAGCAAATGAAAACTAGATTATTTCTCAAACAATTTTCTTTTTTCAGGTTTTTTTGAGGTAAAAACTCTGGGAAAAAAAGATGTTTTCCACATTTCATATACATTTTATTGATTACTCTTGGTGTTTGGAGTGCAGAGCACTGGGTGCTGATAGAAAGGTTTATTCAACCAACAGGTGCTGAATTATAGAGCAAATGAAAATTTTGAATTACAATATTTTTCCCAACAAGCTGAAAAACAATAATTGTGTGCACATTGCAGTTGGAGTTAGAATTGATGCACATTTAACTTTGTTATTTTTAACGTCTCAATCATTGATATTTCTGTGGGTTTAGATCTGCTTTCTGGCAGCAGAATTTTAATGGGGCTGAAAAGGAGAAAAAAATCCTTGTAATTTGATACTAGAAAGAAAAATTATTTGGATAGGCTGTTCATTAGCTGAGTAGGCAGCTACTGAAAGTCCTCTGTGTTCTTGTAGTAACCACAGTGCTACACCCTCTGCAATGGTCAGCAAGTGCCAAGTTGGGCCTGTTGCAAGAACAGGTTTTGGCTGTGGATAAGAAAACTTCATTCTCTTACCTCTCATTACAGTATTTATCTAATCTATCAATATAAGACTATTTCAGTGTGGCTTTTTAGAGAGAGAGATGGGGTAACAGATAACCCTGATATGGAGACTTGTGGGACAGGTGGGTTTTTTCATCTGGCTGGACTGCAGGTGTCCTAGGTATAAACAAACATTGCTGGTGGCTTATTCAGTGATTTTTCCGTCTTGGCATAAAATCTGCATCTCTGGTTCCCAGAGTACATGAGATACAGATACAAAACTTTGGTAACAAGCTGACAAGTTGCTTTACCCAGGATGGCAGAATCTTCTTAAGTGAACTTCACACTTGTCCTGTCAGCATTGCTCTTGGTTAGACCGAGCTTATCTGCTGGAAGATCTCCTGCACCTCCATATCGAGGTATTTTTATTACTTTAATTGCTGTTATTTGAAATTCAGTGAAAGTTCATACTCAGGCAAAGCAAGAGCCTGCTCAGCAGCACTGCTGGTACTGAAAGCAGAATGAACAGCTGGAATTTGTGGCATCTGCTGGGAAGCACCACAGCTCCAAATGTTGAAATGTAATGCACGCGTGCTCTAAATTTAGGATATTTGCAAACTGAAGGAATTTGAGCTGGGCCAATTAAATCCACCTATCAGAATCCCAGAGTTAAGCTGTTGTGTCTGCCATTCCCAGTGCAGTGATGGCCATTGATAGGACCGTAAAAATCACAGGGGTAGAAGCCTAAAAAGAGTTTGAAATTGGGAGATTTCACAGAATTAAACACAAAAGGGAAGAAAGAGGTGGTTTCTGGTCTGGCATAATAGGACTTCATTGCAATGGTTGTTTTCTTTAAATTCAAGACACTTCTGTTGCTTGCCTTTCTCATCTCTACACCCTTACATGGCACTATTTATTTAATTATCTAAGGCAAAATGCAAACATGGCTCTCATTATGCTTTCCAGTAAAAAACAGAAACAAATTCATTCAGCACTGGTAGCAAACAGAATTCTCTCTTCGTTCTGCACAGCAACTCTTCAATATTTTAAGACCAGAACTGAGGAGCAGAACAGAAGCTCCTTGAAGATTTAGGTGAAATATGTTCATTGAGCAGCTTGCCATTAGGACAGGGAGATATTTTCGTGCAAAATAATGATTTAAGAAATGCCACACTGGCATCTCTTTGATCCAGCAGTGATGTTACTCCTCCTTCTGAACTTCCACAAGTGACAGAATTTATGTGTCTTACCTGGCACTGGCTTAGAGAGAGGAGTGCTGCCTCTTCATCCACAAATGCTACACACCCTGTGGCCTTGAAAATGGACTCTTAACATTTTGACTCTTTGAGCTTCTGTGTTTCCAAGAGAGCAGCTAAAACCTGGGTTGTATAATTAAGCTGTGGGGTGGAGCGGGTACCTGATTTCGGAGCACACATCGCGTTATTGTGCCTCAGAGAGCTCCAAAAACCCATTCCTTTCATTTGCCTTCACGCTAAACGAGTTTCTGGAACATCTCAGATTCCGAGAATGTGAAAAGCCAAAAGATTACTTTGATTTTAATTAAGAAAGCACTGACATCAGCAAGGGGGTGACTGACGCCACGCGGCGCCCGTGCTCACAGGGGCGTGACGTGGCACACAAGTGTAATCAAGTCATTAAAAAATACAGTTTAATCCACTATTTCTTAGTCCTGAAAAGGAAAGAATCATCTCCTCAACCTTGAAATGTTTTGCCTCTAGATACCAGTATTTTGTGTTTTAAAATTCGTCTTTTGAGACACTAATTAAGGTTTTGGCTTGTGCTGCGAGGTAAATTTGTTGTGAAAACCCTTTGCTTCGGAGAGAATTGTCTTTTGTTTGTCTGAACAAACTTTTTCAGTTTTAATTAATCAAACGGCTCTCAGTATTCCAGAACTGCACAGAAATATTTCTCTTTCTGGCTCTTTGTTCACACAGTTGCCTCTCAGGAGCTTCAGGCGCTTTTCCTGAGCGTGGCAACGCTTTGTGTCAGGGTTTTACAACTGGGCCCTGAAAACGAGTTCAGTGATTGAATCTGGCAGATTGGTTTTGGCTCGAGAGTCAGCATATGTTTTTAACATATGCACGTTGGCAAATCAGATTGAAGTCATAACTAAAAGGCCTGTTATCTCAATCCTCCTCGTGCTGTTGAGAATTAAGTAAAACGGGCAAAAAAAATCGGGGAAGGAGTCTCAGCACTGGATAGTGAGGAACCACGCTGACTCCTGATAAATCAGCTTGGAGATAGCAAGGGTTTTTTGTTTTTAGTTTGCCAGTGTAGCTGCTGGAATGCACTGTAGGAGTTACCTCTTGGTTTTTCTGCCCACAGGATCAAGGCTAATCCAAGAATAGCAGACACTCCACTCTGGCTCTCTGCCCGTGTTTATCTCTAACTATCACCTAACGTGCTCTTACAGGCTCATTGCTTTCATGCTTGGGATTCGTATTCATGTCCTGCTCCAAAATGTTTTCCTTTGCTGTAGGAATTGTCGTGCATGGCAAGGTTTTCCTTGGTCTGTCTCCTCGGGGTGGGTCCTGGGTACCAGGACTCCACATGTTGGACTGGTTGGATCTTGCCTGGAAGGTGTTCTGTGCTTGCAAACCAGGGTAGCCACCTTTCTGTGAGAGGTGGGAGAGGCTTAACAGACCTTATGCAGATGGCCTGGCCAGAGCCACTGTTAGAGTCATGGAATCATCTCAGAATTGTGAAAAGGTTTGGGTTGGAAAGGACCTTAAAGATCCTCTGGTGCCACCCACCTGCCATGGGCAGGGACACCTTCCACTATCCCAGGTTGTTCCAAGCCCAGTCCAGCCTGGCTTGAACACCTCCAGGGTTGGGGCAGCCCCAGCTTCTCTGGGCAACCTGTGCCAGGGCCCTTCCACCCTCACAGCCAACAACTCTTTCCCAGTATCCCAACTAACCCTGCCCTCTTACCCATTCTGTCTTATTCTGTCACTCCAGGCCCTTGTCCGAAGTCCCTCTCCAGCTCTCTTGGAGCCTCTTTGAGTCTCAGGTCTCCCTGGAGCGTTTCTTCTCTGGGTGAGCAGCCCCAGCTCTCCCAGCCTGTCTCAGAGCAGAGCTGCTCCAGCCCTTGGAGCATCTTTGTGGCCTCCTCTGGACTCACCCCATATTAGTGGAGGTCAAGGCTGCAGTTAGGTCCAGACTCAGAGTATTTCATCTCCCAGATTGTTTGCAGTAGTTTTCACCTTATGGGGTGTTTTAGGACACCAAGGATTTGGGAGGAGCAAGAGGAGCAGGGTTGGTGGTTTCTCTGTGTCCCCTCTGTTGTTGAGGTGGATACTCAGAGTGTCCATCAAACAGCTCCATGTGGGGCTGGAAGGGGGCACATGGAAGTCAGTGACATCCTTGACCACATAACTGTGACCAGATTGCTGCAGTTAAACTATCATGTGTGTCTATCTGCATCTTATCATCAAGTATATACAGTTTAAGTTGGTTTTAATTATTTTCTGTTTCTCTAGGAGCCTTCCTCCTGCCACAGCACACAGATGTTACAAACATGTTTTCCTAATGAGACACATGGCACATTCCATAGCAGCACCAGTGCTTGCTTTCAGCCTGAAAATGGAATCTTTTCTTGGTTGTTAAAGTTTGTGCAATGTGATTTTAATAAATAAACCATAGATATGAGAGTCGTTTTTAAGATTAATAGTGGGCTCCCAGTGATTACTTCAAGGGGCTTTTTTTGTGAGCTCAGATTTACTTTGTTTTACATGAAGTAAAACCTGTCTGATGCTGCACCTTATTTTTAAGTGTGGTTTGCAAAGGATGGAAAAGCTGTTATTTCTGTTTGTGGTTACTAGGAGTGGTGGGAGAGATCAGAGCTGCCAGTTCTAGATACAAACTATTCTTGTACCAGTTTATATTCTCTGAGCAGAGGAAACAGTGAAGGCAGATTCAGTGGAGGAAGGAACCCAATAAATATAATATTATCCAGATGGTTTTCATTCCCTCAGTGTCTGACTGAAGGATGACTCTCTAAACTCATGACATATCCAAGCCAAGACCTTAGAAATTTGATAATGATCCACTAAAATTTGAGAACTCTTTATCTTCTAAGATGTGAGCCAGCCATTGTTTCAAGGGAATTCAGAAGAACACTTTTTAGGTCAGTTGGATGTGATTAAATTTCTTCTTCCTTTTTCTGTGGAGATCTGGACTGTCTGCTCTGAAAAACGTGGCATGTGTTGAGATGATCCTTGAATGGGATCCAGCATGGTAATTCCTATCTTTTCTCTGTAAATGTGAGGAGTTTTGAAAATTCTGTAAAATATTTTAAGATCTGTGAGGAATGGCTCCTGACTGAAGCTGGTTGTATTTTGGAGCAAAGATTTTGTGTTTCTTCTAAATCAGTATTTCTGTTGTTATTTTACTCAGATATAATGACACACTGTGAGATATTTTTTTTTTCCCCTGGTGCTTGAAGAGGAGTTTTAGTGTTTGAGAATCCAAATTGTAAATATGGCACTGTTTTCCACATTGGCATGACATGGTTTGGGTTTTGGGTACTCTGTCTTGCCTCAGAGTCTTTTCTCCCATTAATGAGACTTCACTGTGATTTCTCTTTGACTCTGTTGCCATCCTTGGGATTTTTCCATCTTTGTGTGAAGTCTTAGTGACTTTGAGCTCTCTCATTTTAGGGTAAGATGCAACTGAACCATAGAGTTTGTTTTCAGCATTAAATTTAAATATTAGCTCGCTGTACTGAAAACCTTCCTTTTTTTTTCCAATCCCTTGCAAAACCCCACAGTGATCTTTAAAGATTTTGGATTTTTTTTTCTGCAGTAGCTTCTGTGTATTTCCAGTAAATCATAAAAGAGGAGTTACCATGAGCTACCCCATCCTGACCATAAATACTCTGATATTTACAAATGCTTTGCAATGTTGAAGTCTGGGTGTGTTTAAAATGTTAACAGGGACTTAGAGAGCAGTTGTTACACATGGAGGGGAGAGAAAACTGTTCACTGAACCATTCAGAAGGCCATGGAACAGGCAGGATGGGACACTGTGCATGTGTGTCTCAAGACCTGCCCAGGCTGCCAAGGGAGAGGTGAATTTTGCCACTCTCACCTGCTCCCATTAGGGCAGTGTTTTCTTTGCTGCTTGAGAAAAAGGAGAGTCTTGTTTAGAAGAACAAGGCTTTTCTTTCTTGCTGTTGCTGTCACTGTTGGCTCCTGCTTTGTTTTGCTGGAGCAAAACAGGAGGCAATGGAAAAGAGCAGAGAAGAGGTGGGTCTGCAGGGAAATGCCTCCTCCTTTCTCCTTTTTTCCTCCAGGTTGGATGGGGCTCTGAGCAACCTGCCCTAGTGGGAGGTGTCCCTGCCCATTCAGGGGGGTTGGAACGAGATGATCTTCAAGGTCCTTTCAAACCCAAACCATTCTGTGGGTTCTGTGAAAGTAAATTCCAGTCTTTCTCAGGGCACATCTCACCCAGCTCCAACCTGATCCCCTTGGGAATGGAGTGGCTGCCCACTTCTAGATGGGAGAGCATTTCAAAGAAATGGAATGTTGTAGGTGGAATATTGACAGCACGTGACAGTGTCAGACATCACAGAGTGTGTCCCCAGTGAGCTGCTGCTGGAATATGACAGTCTTCCCAAGGCTTGGATCACTTCATGTGCAGAATTTAATGAGCTGCCAAATGCTTCTAAATGTCAGAAAGACCAGAGGAAAATGGCACTGTGCAGAACATGGCACAGACAGGAATGTGTAGACAGAAATTAATTCTTTAGCTTGCAGCATCTCCCAGTTAATTTTCCATGAAGGTTTCTCCCTTTCCCCTCCTGCAGTGTTTTTCAGACTGTGAAATGATCAGTGATTCCCTGGAGGCAGAGGGATGCCCAGGTTAAGGGCCACAGGGATGAGAATTGTGTTTTATTTTCTAGATAATGAACAATTGCATTTATTTTCTCAGTACGACGTGATCCAGTGTTGGTGTTTCACTCAGCTGAACTGCAGCTCTTCTTTCTGCTTTGATTTTGTGATAATGCTGCTTATCTGGAGGGGTGTCAGTGAGCAAAAATAGAGCTGTTCCCAGGAGCATGGGCCACACAGCTTGGAGAAAAGAAATAGCTGGATAAAAGGCTGGAGAGAGGAAAAGAAAGCCCATCCTCAAGCTAGAAATTTTAGAGAAGTAAAGTTTTATAGCAAAAGAGCAACTGAAGTCATTATTGTCACCCCGATAGAATAGCAAAGAATAATTTATCCAATTTGCACAGCAATACCAGCTTTGGAAAATCAGGAGTATGAGAAGAACATCCTTCCTGATAATGCTTTTTGCAATCCAAAGCCTGCTCCCCTTTGGACTCAGGGTAACTGGGAAGTCTTTGGAATAGTCTGTTGAGAGTAAAAAAAGAAACAACACAAAAATTCTTTCTCCTTCCAGTTCCTCCCAGGTCAGGTTTTCCACATTCAAGTGGCTTGTGTGGAAGCCATTTATAACCCTGGCACATGCAGATTTTTTACAGAATGGAAATTTAGGTGTTATTTCTGGTGCAGACTGTGTGGTATTTGCTGTTGGCTGACCAGTGCCATGAGTAACTCTTCCCAAGGTTTGGTCAAGTGCTGGATCCACATGGTTCTCTATCCAGCAGTGTTCCCATCATGGGAGTGTCAGGGAAGCTGGGATGTGGCCTAAATCTTTATCTGCCATAAAAAGTGTGAGGTGGAATTGCTTAGAAGATGAACTTTTCCAGTACTCCTGAGCTGTTCATCCCATCTAACTTGAATTTAATTCTGTATTTAATTCTGGTACTTGTACCTTCCCTTGCCTTCCTGTCTGTCCTCACCACCCTTCTGTAGTTTTGAATCCCACACTAGAGGCTCTGGAGAGTACATAGGAGGTCTGGATAATTAATTTTGGCTCCTCCTTGAGTATCTGAACTTTAAAACTGTAAATTACTCATTTGCAGGCCAGATAAGAGTTGAAGTTCCCTGGAACAGGCTGTTGAAAGGCATCTCCCAGATGCCTATTAAGAGTTCCTGAAATTTCCTTAGGGAAGTCAATCAGCTCTGAATTGGCTGGGCTGGAATGATTCATGCCATCCCATCCCAAAGTCTGTCAACTGATGATTTTCAAAGTGATAAACGTACCAAAACTGAGATTCTCATTCTTGGACATAAAATAAACTTGGTATCAACAGTAAGTCCATGTCCTGTTAAAAACACCCTTGTCCTGGCAAACACTTGTGATTTTGTAGGTGCTACTTCTCTACTTAGAAGAAGGGAAGGAGAAGAAGGGAAAATAGTGGGATGTAAAGTGATAATCACAGTCTTTGAGTGCACCTTGCAGCTGGTAAAATGGAAAGAGCACATATTTTGCAGGGTGGAGTTATTCCACCCTCAAGATTGTGTTCAAAGTCATAACAAAGAGAGTTCTGCTTGCAAATCCCATTATGGATAAATGGTTTCTAACAGGATTGGTGCTGCTCACTCTTACTGTGCTCACGTGTGAGTGCACATATACACACACAGAGCTTTGAAAATGCCTTTTATGGCTTCAGCTGCTTTCATTAATGCCCAAATCACTTCATATTTCCTCTTTTATATATTTTTCTCTCTGAATTTTGTAAAGGAATCGGTACTTTCTTCCGTCAGTTCTTTTCTTTTGAATCCTTATATGGAAAAGGTGCTTTTTTTTTCCCCACAGTGTTAATAAAGTCATTACTGAAAAGGGGGAGAGGTGTTTTCTTTACAGCCTGGCACTTCCAAGCCTTCCACTGGGGTGACAGGTATCCTTGGGGGAAAATAAAGCAAATGATAGATCAGCCTGGCTGAGTATTGAGAGGGTGGATGAGATATGTTGTGTGTGAGAGTATTATGGTACCTATATATTAATGTGTAATCTCAGCACTGTGTTTATTTTCAGACCAGGAGTAGGGGGAGGGGGGGGTCTCATCACAAGCCAGTGCTGTTGCTATGACCTTTTTTACATTCCTTTATTGCCTGCAAACCCTTCATACCTCAGACCTCACTGCCTCATCAGTTTTGCTGTGGTTTAGAAAATCAGGTGGACAAAAATGGAGGCCTGAGCTCTGAATGAGAAATGCAGGATGCTGAAAGCCATGGGATAGTGGTAATGTAAAGATTTATGGAGCTAGGACTGAATTAGCCTGGCTTAACTGAAGCTTCAAACAATCAAGGATATTTTCTGTGTTCCTAGTGGTGGAGCAGCCTGTACATAAGGATTATTTAGGACAACAGATAAAATGATTATATAAGCTGCACCCTGAGGTGAGAACCCCTCTGATCCACAGGCAGTTTGAGCTGGGGGGGAGGCCTGACCTGTAGCTAAGAATAGCAGAAGTAGGTCCCTTGTATTCAGTCTCAGGGCAGAATGCATTGCATGGGAGCAGCATGGCCCTGGTTTGGGTAAGAAGCTGTCCAGGTGCCCGAGGCTGAGCAGTTCCAGCTCCTTCCCCCAGCTGTGCCCTGCCAGTGGTCGTGCTGACCGCACTTCACCTCTGCAGGTGTGTTGTAGCTGTGCCAGCCTCCCACCTGCACACCCAGGAGGGAATTCAGTGTCCTTCTGCATCACCCAGTGCTAAAGGATGGGGGGTTTTTTCTCTTTTTCACAGCCCCTTCATGCTGCTGCCCCCTTTGATGGAATGGATGAGAGTGGCCATCACCTACGCCGAGCACCGGCGCAGCCTCACCGTGGACAGCGATGACATCAGGCAGACAGCCAGGCTGCTCCTGCCTGGGCTGGACTGCGAGCCCAGGCAGCTCAAGTATGTACTCCGAGTTTCAGAAGGCACCTACAGTAATTGTAGCTTCTTAGAATATTCTTACTTTATTCCACGGGAGGCAGATCTCGAAGTGTTCTGCAGGCGATGCACATTTAAACCTTTTGCTGCTCCAAGAGGTAAAGAAACTCTGGTTACAGAGTAAGAATGAGAAAGAGAAGGATTGAAATACAAGTATTTGGTTGTTTGGGTTTTTTATACCTCAGCCTTAATCACAAGATTTTTCTTGTCCCTTGTGAGAGAGCAGCAGCTTATTCTCAGTGCCCACGATATGATACTTTAAAGAAGTCATCTGTATCCAGCCATTATAGTACAAAGAAAATTTTGGAACTGAAGCCAAATTTATCCCTGGCTTGCCATGTGACTGCAGGCAAATTGCAACTCACTTTTCCTCATGATGCACAGGCTGGAAGTCTGTTAATAATGATGGGTTTTGCGGTGGTGATGCACCAGGTAGGGTATGTTGAAATCCCTGAAAGGGAAGTTGTGCAGAAGAACAGAGTGTAATTACTATAGCCTAAAATTCAGACCTCTGATATCTGTTCTCTGCCACAGACTGCCAGTTCTCCACAACAACTCTCTGTGTCTCAGTAGATGAGGCCTTCTAATAGGATGCTCTCAGTTTATGTTTGCCAGATGATTTATAAACATCTTCAGGACTCACCTTTACTATTAAATGAGTGGGGAAGTGTTAGATTGCAGAGAACTGTGTTTCCTTTCCACTTACTTAAATATAAATGTTGGGGATTTAGTGTTTTTATCATTATTATTTTTCCTCACTGCAGACCAGATTTAAATCACTTGTTTCCAATAATTCCAGTAACAGTTACAGCTTACAGAATGCAAAGGGTACACGAGGTTCCTGCTCCATTTTGAAGATACTCCTTCCCAAACTAGGACACCTCAGCCCTATCCCATCCCCTGCTCTCTGGGCTCTGCCTCCCTGATTCCTCCCAGTTCACCTCCAGTCCTTCAGTCCCTGCCCTGGGCATGGCTGAGTGGACACAGGAGCTGCTCCTTGGGAAGCTGGAGAAACACAGCCTTTACTCTGGGAAGTGTGCAATGGTTTGCTGCTCTTCTCCACAGGATAAGAACTCACACATGGAAATCCTGCTGTGGTTACAGCTGCTGCTCAGCAGTGACTTCTCCCCCTTGACTTTTGTAGGATGGTCTAACTTTTATCTCACTCTAAAAAAAAAAAGTTCCTTTACATCCATCAGAGAAGATCATATTGTCCTGCATGTGTTCAGGAATTCCTGCATGGACTGAGCATGTTGGTCCCCAGCAACAAAGCTCACACTTTGAAGTTATAACTTCAAATTCTTGCAGCTGAACTGGCTCCTGGCAACTGTACCCCAAGAACCACAGCCCCCCTTTTTTTTCTGGGGATCTCTGACACGTCTGTGCAACTGTTCTGTCTCACTGCTGGCCCTGCAAAGCTTGTCAGTGAGTGTCCCCCTTCCTGCCAACAGCTCTGGATGGGGTCATGGCTGTTGGCAGAACAGGAGCAATGTCCAAAGAAAAGTGCCATCCCTTCAAAAATTTATATCTACTGAGGTTCACTGGATTTGGGTGGCTGTCATTTTGTTTCACTTTTTTCGAAGAATTTTTCTTTTCCTCCTTCTTACTATTATGCCAAATCCTAATGTTGGAGCATCATGGTGCTCTACCAACTCCCTTAACAGAACAAGGTTATTATGGCCTAGCTGTAGGATTTACATGTGTCCAGCATTAAGCCTTTTACCCCACAGTCCTGCAGTGCTGTGTCCTGATCTGGTATCTGAGTACTTCAGAAATCTTGTCTTCAAAACCTCAGCCGCCTTAGACCCATTTCACTTGCAGCTGTATCTCTAAAGAACTGATGGCTCCAGGACTGTCCCTTTGCTTCCCTGCTCCCCCAGTTGTGGCCTGATGCAGTTCCTTTCCAGGGGCAGCTGTGGTGGGATGCTGGTTTCCCCAGCACAACGTGACAGGTCACCAGGCTGTGGGGAGATCTTTGCTAGCTCAGCTTGTTGCTCACAGCATCTGCTCACCAGTTGTCATCCCTCAGCACTGCAGGCTCAGAAGAAAAAATGACCAGCTGAATTAAAACAGGATCTTGGATCTTCTGTGTGAAGTGATGAGTGTTTTGCTTCTCTGGCAACTCCATCCAGAGTTTCCAGAAGGGGTTTAACTGTGTTGGAAGCATCTCATTTATCAGAGGAACTTGGCAGGGTGATATGTCACTCAGTGAGAGCTTGCACATGAGGCTGTGCTGGGAACCAGACGAGTAGTGGAGAAGGCATCACCACAAAAAAACCATCAAAGGCCTGCCCATATCAGTGCCCAGCTGAGATAGGAAACCTCCACTTTGGAAGTGTTTCTTTGGTGAAGGAGACACACTTCCAGGTTTGGAATTCAGAAGTCAGTGAGCAGACAACCAGAGGATTTACAGTAATTCCTGAGCTCCTACCAGATGAGATAAAGGTTGTTTGAGAGTCATCTAAAGGATAGGGATTTAATAGAGCCTCATAGAAATGTTAACACACTTACTGAGTCATTGGAAAAGAGTTGAGAATGTTCCACTGTCTAAATTTCTTCTTTATTTCCATTTGCTTTCATTTTGATGGGGATATTTTTTCCTTCAGAAAAGACTAAAGAATATGTATCTTCTTTCAGAAATGTTTTTTATTTCAAAATAACACCTAGTCTGGTAAGCAGGCAGCAGAATTGTTTCATCCTAGGATGACATTGGTATAATAAACACACTTTCTCTCCACCTCTTTCTCCTCCTTGCAATATGTTTTATGTATATTTGATGGACTACCCTGTAACAGGCAGGAAAATGTAAATATGGTATTTAAAATAAATATAGCTAATTATTTAAAATAGTGGCAGTTTGGTGGGGGCTTTTTTGTGAGAAGCAGAACTAAGGAGACCTGGTTGCTGCAGGTTTGCACCCTGTGGCACCAGTCCCAGCACTGGTTATGATACAGGCACCATCCAGGAATTATTTTGTCTTTCACAGACCTGAATGCTGCTTTAGTTCCTTCCGAAGACTGGATGCTAGAGCTGCTACTGAAAAATTCCAGCAGGATCTGGGTTTCCGGATGCTGAACTGTGGGAGGACAGATCTGATCAACCAAGCAATTGATGCACTGGGACCTGATGGGGTTAACACCATGGATGATCAGGTATGTCATGTAACACAAACCCAAATTCTCTGCATGAGTGACTTGCACCCTCCTTTCCACTGGGAAAATCAATACAGGTCCTGTTTGTTGCCTCTCCAAGGGTTTCCTAATCCTGGCTTGTGTTTTAGTCTGAAAATGCAGTCTCAAAACATAAAAAAATAACCCCCTCAAACTGCCCCCCCCCACTTGAAAACCATCCACACCACCCCTCTTGAAAAGCCCATCAGAGCCTGGAATGAATTGTTTATCAGCTGGAATGGAGGTCTGTTCCTTGGAACAGGTTAACGCAGGGGCAGGGGATGGCAAGTCTGGTGCCAAAACAAAGCAGGTTTTGCCAGTGACACTCTCTTGTGGTCCAACAGCCCAAACTCAGCCTGGGTCAGTGATGAGTGACCAGAAGGTGTTATTGTCTGGTGGCTTTTGGGCTCAGAACGGCCTGGAATACAAGAAATAGCAGCAAGAACCCCAGTGGTGTTGTGTCAGTCAGTGTTAGATTTGCTGAAGTGTCTGTTGATTCATTTTTAACTGTTCCCTGCTCAGCTACATTGAACCACAGGGATTTGATAGTCCTGGGAATCTTTGGCTGCTTCTGCTCCTGCTGTCAGTCCCATCAAGTAACAGCAGAGTCTGTCCTCTGGGGCATCACTCAAGGCATGGAATTAGCTTTTAATTTAGAAAGGGAAAAAACCCACCTTCCCCAAACAAACACTCGTTATAGCTGTCACAGCAAGGAGAATGAGCTGTCATGTCTCTGAAACAAGGGGATATTTGAGCAGTGGGAAGAGTTTATGTTCAGGCAGAGAGGTTTTCTCACAAACAGCATTTTATTGCTGTAACATTTTGGACCGAGTTCTGAACCTGGCACATATTTCATGGTACTTCCCAGCATCGTGCAGTTTTAAAGGCAATGTGAATGCATACACAAACAGAGCAGAAACTACCCCTGGACATACCTAGGTATGTAGTTGGCTTATTTATGTATCCAGTACCAGAAGCTGTGTGGTCACAGGAGTGGGTATCACATCATAGCTGCCCTTGATATTCACTTCATTAGTGGGAAAGTTGGCAGATCTACATTATGAAAGTTTTCCCCTTGCTGTGTTAAATTCTTCTAAATAAGTTTTTGCAGCTCCTCTTTTTGTAGCCCTGAAGCCTTTTGTTCTCTCAGAGATCATTTTGCTCTGTGAATTACTATCCCAGCACCACAGACACTGGTGCCAGGACTGTCACTTGTCTCTGCAGGATGTTTCCTACCTCACATTCAGCCAGAAAACTGGGAGCTGTCTGGCTTTTGCATGCATGGAAATCCCTGTAAACAGCTCCTTGGAAGTCTGAGGAGTTTCTGCTGTCACTTACTGGTGGTCTCATTGTCATCCTGTTGATGTCATCCTCTCACCAGCCCCTGCTGTGAGCGGGGCAGCTCTGTCATCTTTGCTGCTCAAACAGTGTTTTGGCACCGACCAAGGAGGGCAGGACGGGCCCCCTCGGGAGACATTGTAGCTTGGAAATCCTCCACTTGATCCTGGAGCAGCTCATCTCTGCAGCCAAGCCTGTGCCTTCATGGCACTGCCAACCCCAGACAGAGTAAAATCCTAGTAATAGGAGTGAGCTCTGCCATAGCTGGAAGACGAAATCAAAGCTGAGCTTTGCCAGCAGCTTGTTTGGCCCTTCCTGGAAAGGAATGAGCCAAAGCTAGATGCTCAGACTTGGGAAGAGTGACAAGATAAAGCAGGTGTCTCTGTCCTGTCGTAGGATAGAAGGTTTAACACTTGGAGTGGTAAGCTCAGCTCATACATTTGATTTCTTGTGGCATGAAGAGTCTCTTTAACACGTTGCACAGCTGGCAGCACCTCCAAGGCCTCACAGAGAGGTGTGATCATCTCTCACCTGACAAGTGTTGGAAGAGCTTTAGAGAGGACTGCTGGACTAACTCAACATAGAGGCTTTAGACCCAGGTTTGGATTTTATCCAGTCCCAGAGTGTGAGCATGTCCAGCATGGAGAGGTGTGTTCAGACCCACATCCCCATCGATGTCTATAAAGATTTCTGGAAAAGAACTCAGAACACACCCTCAGAAACTCGAATTTGGAGCAGAACCCTGTTACTCACTTAAAGCAGGAAGCTTGAAATTGTGGCTGCTTTGAAAAGACACTTTTGCAGATTCAAGAGCAGAACTCCTATCAGAAAGATGTAATTCCATTTTATAATACAGGTCCCATTAAAGAGGAAGCTGTATTATTACACAGCAGCAGGGATACTGCCTGTGAAAAAATTAAAATGCCTGCAATTATTAAGGGGGGGGACAGGAAAATCATAGGATTTGAGCAGGAATGGATTTTACTAGGCCATTTCCTTTCTGTCCTTGGCTACTTCTGGAATGAACTCCATAAGTAAGGCTCATTTCTCTCATAATTCATCTCTGAGCCGTCATGGTTTGCTGGTTAAGTAGAGAGGGAGAGAGATTTATGGGATTGAAATGCTGAAATATTGTGGCAAATAGGATTTTAGCAATGGGGAGAAGTTGCCAAATAAATTCATCTTCTGTATTTTTTTGTTGCTTTCTGCTCTCAGTTCATTTGGCTACAAATGAGCCAAGAAATGGTATTTTTTTTTCTTGGCAACCTTGAGAAAGCTCGAGAATTGGGGACAATACATGGCTGGGGTTTTCAGTGATGCCTTTTGTGTTCTTGCAGCCTTGTCCTCTGATGTTTTGTCCAGGGCACTTTCCAGTATCTTTGCCTTGTGCTCACTCTGCATAGAAACTAAAAATGTTTTGAAGACATATGTGTGCTGTCCCTACACGCACATTGTCTTCTGTACATTAAGATTCAGACTTGCTGTGTCCATGACAGTGGCACTGTTGATAGGTATAGAAAAATAACTTTATTTTTCTCTTCTTTTTTTGTTCCTGAAGGGTATGACCCCCCTAATGTACGCCTGTGCTGCTGGAGATGAAGCCATGGTTCAAATGCTTATAGATGCTGGAGCAAATTTAGATATACCAGTGAGTAACAGAGGACCCTCTCCTTCTAATTATTCATCTGTAAACAGAGCAGTTATGAAATCTTTCCCAGCAACTGAAAGCTTCAGTTCTGGAAGCTTCAACCAAGGGATTTCTTTCAGAAACCATCACTTCAGGGATTTGGGAGGGGGGAGAAAACCTCCAAAACCTCCTGGAGCACTCAGTGGCTCCACTTATGATTGGCATTGGCAAGTCTAATAGGCATGGTGGGGGTTGGAAGGGAAGGAGCTGCCATGAAGAAAAACCAGTAAGCCCATTAAAAAGGCCTGGGGGACTGGTGGCAGCAGTGTTCTCTAAGTGGCCCAAGTCACCATTCCCTGGGGTTGTCACTTCCAAAGGAAAAAGTCAGTTCTCACAAGTCTAGAGGTGGTGGCAAACAGGCACAGTGGGGAATGACTGCCTGCCTCCCTTCTCCCAGGTTCCCAGTACCTCTCCACGATACCCTTCGGTCCACCCCGACAGCCGGCACTGGACTGCCCTCACCTTTGCTGTGTTACATGGGCACATCTCTGTGGTCCAGGTAAGAGTCTGGTTGGGAATCCTCACAGGAGACACAGAGGGGACTGAAGTGCAGCACTGTGGCCCTCACTCCCAGCCTGCCTGAGCTCAGGTCTGTCCCAAGCTCCACGTGCAGTTTGGTGGGAGCCTTCTAAAATCCTGCGAAAAACTGTGTGGTTTGAAATGAAGAGAATGAATATTGATGGTGTAGTAATACCTAGTGAAGCCTGGATAACAGAACACTGTGTGTTTCCTTATTTTTCTTTGGTTTCAGTATTGGTCTAAGGCATACCACTTCCAAAACAGTGCTGCACAATCATTTCTTTGGTATTAGATAAAGTAGTGCTTCATGTGGAGTGGTTACAGGTTGACTGCTTGATCAGGAGCTTTGTGACAGTAGATGTAAATTGGTGTAAAAATTTACATGTGCAAAAGTCCAGTGTGTGCTGATTTCTGCTCTGATGGCAGCAAATCATCTGTAACTTCCTTTATAATCCTTGAAAATTGTGTGAATAAGACTTAAGATGTCGTGGGATTTGAGCCTGTCACACCCTCCCCATTCCCTTTTCTGTAGAATTGACATGACGGGCAGCAGAATATGTTGGAGCCCTAAAAATCCTACCCAGACTTCCAAAGAAATTAAAAACTGATCATAGGAGATAGTCAATTGCTGATGAATTTAATTTACCCTCTGCTCAAAAGAGGAACAAGAAAGAAAAAACAAGATTTAAGTAAATGGAGGCTGCACACACTCATCTTTTGTTTGCGTACATTTGTAAATAATTATAAAGATTAGATTCCTTCTGGCAAATTGCCTGGGCAGCCTTTTGGCATTCCAAAGGTTGGGCAGCCTTAATTTACATGTATGATGTGAGTTTGATTCTCCCAGGAGATGAAGCCAGGTGTATCAGAGCTCCTGTTGGACTGCATTACCCATAGCCATAGAAGATCCTGATGGATACACACAGCCAGGGCTGGTCCTCCCCACCCTTTCCTAGCCCCAGTGCCAGCTGCCAGCCCCACCTGGCCATGAAACATCCTCATCCCCCTGCAACCTTGTTCCCTTCACTTGGGAGGAGGTTTCTCCCTCTCAAGTAGCTCAATGGTTCAGTGAAAGGGAGGTTCTGTGTGACAAATCACAGAAGCTGCCAGAGCTTCTTATCCAGGCTACACAGGGCAACTGAGAGCCATGACCAGCCTCCAGGGCTAATTCCCTGGAAGATCCCTGCTTCCTGCACACAGCATGAAGCTAAGTGAGATGGGCTTCCTGTGCTCAAGAGAAGCTCTGATTGCAGAGTTCTTTGGAGTTGGGAAATGACGATTGCGTAGGCACGGCCATAAAGGAGATAAAAAAATGGAGGTGATGTTTCTCCAGGGCTGCCAGAATTTCCACCTTTACAGCATAAACTCAAAAGCACAGTAAACAAAAGAAAATAAGAAAATTCTAAATTGTCCTTCATGTCAAGGAAATTTCCCTTGTAATGTTTTGCTGCAGCCTTTGAGACGGGCCCCTTGTGGTCATGCCCCCCCTCACTGAAAATCCACTGGTTCTCCTTCCTAACACAACCCCTTGCATTCTGTCCTTCTGAATTGCTCTTTTCCCTTCTCCCTGTCTTCCCTGTGCCTGTTGCAGCTGCTCTTGGATGCTGGTGCCCACGTTGAGGGCTCTGCTGTGAACACTGGAGAGGACAACTACGCTGAGACCCCCCTCCAGCTGGCCTCAGCTGCAGGTGAGCTCCATGTGGCCTCAACATGCTCCATCCCTTGCCTCCACAAGCCCTGATGGACCCTGAGCATCTGCTTTTGCAACTAGTCCCACATTTGCCTCCTCTCAGAGGCCTCCACAGCAAAGCTGAGAGCACCAACTCCTTTGCAGAGCACTGTAAAGAAACAGACACCAGCCACTGTCTAGTCCAGGCATGTCGTGGATCTAAGTAACATCCAGATGCAAAAAATTAACAAAGTTTAAAGTCAGCCTGGGGAAAAAGAACTGTTAAATTAATAAAACAAATTTCTTCACTTATTAAGTACAAGTAAAATTCTGCATTTCTTCCAGCTGGCTGTCAGGAGTTGAGAATTCAGTGAACAAGCCTGTGCTAGTTTTTGGGTTTTAACAGTTTTTCACCTCGAACTGGTTTTACTTTTTTTCCCCTTAAATGCACAAAAATGAAGTGGTAAGAAATTAAGAAGATGAGTCTCTGGCTTGCTCTGCTCCAAGCTTTATTGAAGGGATATTGATACTCACTGTATTAGGTCTCTAATGAGAACAGGGGAAAGGAGTCCTGCATTTTGTGCTTCCAAAGAGGAACCATCGTAATGTTTCTGTCCATTTTTCCACAGGGAATTATGAGTTGGTCAGTTTGCTGCTAAGCAGGGGAGCAGATCCACTCCTGAGCATGCTGGAAGTCAATGGCATGTCCTCATCTCTCCACGAAGACATGAATTGCTTCAGCCACTCAGCAGCACACGGGCACAGGTAACGCTCTGTTCGTGTTCAGAACAGGAGGTTTTTTTGCACTGTGGGTACTGCTGTGTGTCCTTTGTGACTTTTATGACCCAAATCCCTGGGTGTGCAGTTCAGAAGATGGTGTTAGGACTGTCCTGATAACCATCGTTTAGAGTAACAATTTCTCAGACTGTTCCGATGCAGGTACTGCCTTTTAGGCATGATTTTTAAACTGGTCGTTGCTCTCTGTTCCATCCCTTTGAGAAAAAAATAAATGAAGCAAGACTTCAACATCCAGCAATTATACCTTTGGTAAAAGAAAAACATAGTCAAAAGTGCAAAATAAGAACAAAAATATTTGCTTTTTCTTGGTCTCTCACTTGCTGGTCTGGCTCTGCAGCACCAAAAGTGAGTAGAAGCAGGTTCTAGGCCCCATATGAGCAGACTAAGTTCCACCTAAGAGTATTTTATGAGACTGAGGTTATGAGTTCTGAGAGAGAACCTGGTTCATGTTCTGAGAGAGAATCTAATCGCATTAAGGTGGCAAAAATAATCTACATCAGAATCTGATTGACTGCACCTCTTTTTTTTTTGGATGGCCAACCAAGAGATGAGTCATTGAAACGCTGAACAGCCAGCCTGAGCTTTCCAACCCTGTTTTCAGGGTAGTTATTTAGAAATCAGACATTACTTACAAACTCATCCAGAAATCCGTTCCCAGAGAAAAATGTTGGTGTAACAAGCCAATTAAAACAGCCCTGAAAGAAACAAGGAGATGGGCTTAGAGACACCCACAGGGTCCTACAACACAGCACATTAAAAAGCAGCTCCTTTGCTTGGACTAAGCTGTGCTTTACAGTGCCAAAACTACACCTCCAGGTACATCTCACATCTGGATAAACCCAGGAAAATATCCCAAGCTCAAATGAGGCCCAGACTCTGGAAAGCTGGAACGGCCTAATGCAGTTATTTACAGTGTGAAACCACACAAACACTGTTCTGTTCCCAGCTCAGTTCCCCTCCCACCATCTTCTGACCATGCAAACTGAAATTCAAAGCTTGTTCTCCCGTGGGACTGGACAGGGTGATCCTAAAGCCCCAAATTAACTGGCTTTAGCCACAGGGAGTGGTGTGGGTGCAAGGAGAGCACCAGCTAGTGGCAATGCAGGAGCACAGCCAAGTGCTGGGTGGCCTTGCTGGGATGGGGAATGGCTGGAGCAGATGGTTCCAGCTGGCCAAGGGACACCAGTGATGCAAACTTCCTAAAGTGGCTAAACACAAACAAGAAAGTTGCTTTTTTTGCAGCTGCTGTGTGAAATTCCAAACAAACCCACCATCTGAGGGGTATTGTCCATGATTTTGCCCTTGCTACCAGGGCATGAGTACATGGGTTAGGGAAAGACGAGTGGTTTCGATGCTGCTCCACACTGCCTGCTGTCTTTGGGCAGGAAATCCTTACTTAGCAAGCCAGATGCCTACAGCTCAACCTCCTCAGTGTTGTCTGAATTGGTATTTTTCTTTATTAATGAGTGAAATCTCTTCTTCCTCCTCAGGAACGTCCTGCGCAAGCTCCTGACCCAGCCCCAGCAGGTGAAGGGAGACGTCCTCTCCCTGGAGGAGATTTTGGCTGAGGGGGTGGAGAGTGACACCTCCAGCCAGGGCAGCTCCAGTGAGGGCCAGGTCAGGCTCTGCAAGACACGGATGAAGGCTCTGCAGGAGGCCATGTACTACAGCGCCGAGCACGGCTACGTGGACATCACCATGGAGCTCAGGGCACTTGGTGAGCTCTTCCTTTTAAGCATTGTGCACATTTAAGGCATGAAAAGCTTTCTCCTCTGCCTCTTTCAATTGGAGGAGCAGTAACCCCAACTGGAAAGCTATCCTAGGCTGTGTAATTTAAATTAAACAGGTGTTTAAGGCTCCTCACAAGTTTGGTTTTTTTCAAATTTCTGATGATCTGAGATGTCCTCTCACTCTTGGGATCCTCTTTATCAAAAGAAATGGACACGTATCTTTGTTAGATACTGACATACACCATAAATAACAGAGATTCAGTGGCTAAGGGTAAAAGAACAAGCCTGATCTAAAAGATAGGAAAGAGAAGCTTTGAAGTTTGTGTGCCACAGATAACCAGGAGGAAAGACCTCACACCACATTTATATAGGATTATGTATTCTTACAAGGTTCAGTCCAAATTCATTTTGTGGTTCTGATCATGACTGATCAGAAACTGGATTGATCCTGAAACTCAGAAAAAAGCCCAGGGAGTCTGTGGTCCTTAACAATCAGCAGAAAGTTCCAGTTTATGATCTGATCCCAATCCTTTGCTTTTGTGTAGAGATAACTCAATCAGTCAATGACCCAATTCAGTCACCTTTAATATCAAGACCACGATGTATCTGCTGTTAGGATGTACGTAATGATCTGCTCCAGTGCTGCCAAGTGTTAGTAATTGCAGGAGGACAATCTACTCAGGATAGATTCAGGATACCTCTCAGGGAACTGCAGGAAATACCACCTTTCACTGTCCTTTTTACTGTGGCTGCAGGAGTCCCCTGGAAACTCCATGTGTGGATTGAGTCGCTACGGACAACCTTCTACCAGTCCCGTTACTCTGTTGTCCAGACCCTCCTACGGGAGTTTGTCACCATTAAAGAGGAGGATTATAATGAAGAACTGGTTAATGAAGGGTTGCAGCTCATGTTTGATATCCTCAAGACCAGCAAAGTAAGTATTAGCTTGTAACAGGGTGAAAATCAAGTGTTCAGCGTATGAGGTCATGCAAAGGAACAAGTGTAAAGTCCCTAAGGATCTGTGGTATAGAAGTGACCCTGATGACATTTATCTAAACTCATATTCATCCCCCAAAAACAGTCCTGAAATGCACAGGTGAGGAGGCTAAGGAGCAGGTCTTCATGCCTCTATAGTTGGTCGCTACAACAAGCATTTTAGTGGCTAAACCAACTCCTTTAAATTAAAACCAAGGAATATAACTGGCTGACTAAAACCAACTGGGAAACAAACTTGGATCTAACCATGAGCTAAGTGTGAATCATGCCTTGTTGAGGACACATTTGTGGGCTCCTCAATTCCAGTGGACAGGATGAGCTTTTGTTGGACTCTTCCTCTGTCAGGATACACTTGCTCAGGTCACACACTTGTTCCTCTTTGGGGAGGTTATTCCTGTAGAGTGCAGGCTCCAAGCCTCAAGTGAACTGTAGGTGATACCTGTTCCATCCTCCTCACAGAATGATTCCATCAACCAGCAGCTTGCATCCATCTTCACCCACTGCTACGGGAGCAGCCCGATACCCAGCATTCCTGAGATCCGGAAGACACTTCCAGCACGGCTAGGTAAGGTGCTCACCCACACAGGGAAGTTCCTGTGGTTGGGATTTTTATTTTTTAAAAAGGATGCAGTTTCAAAAAACACATTCACTCTTTTTTTTCACCCCCTCCCCCTCCTTGTCCCCACAGATCCTCACTTTCTGAACAATAAGGAAATGTCTGATGTAACTTTCTTAGTGGAAGGAAAGCTCTTTTATGCACACAAAGTCCTCCTGGTTACTGCATCTAACAGGTGAGTCACTAACCAGGGATATAATTAATTAAACTAACCTGAATGTCCTTGAAAACATGTGCAGTACTTGGAGTTTACATCTCCAGCCATTCCCTTCCTTCCCTTGGAGTTCGGAGTGAGAGCTTTCCTGGAATATCACACTGACCTGGTGCACTTGCAGTTATTATTTTCTTTCTCTGTTATTGGCATAGTAACAGGGTTTTCCAGCTACTACAGGGTGGGATTGGATCAGACCCAAGCAATTTACAGGTCAAATTGCCCCTGAACTGATTATCACAAAATTAAAAGAAATGCCACGGTTTTCAATTTGAGAACAAGAAAAAGGAAGGATCTTTGTTTTCCCCTTGCTTTAGACTTGCTTAGATGGGTGTGTTAGTGTGTCACACACGTATCACAATCTGTTAAATTGAATCTATTAAAATGTTTCCCAGGTTTAAGACATTAATGACCAATAAAACGGAGCACGACGGCCACGGCAGCAAGACTGTTGAAATCAGTGATATGAAGTACAATATTTTCAAGGTATGTAACTTACTCTGCTTTTTCTTTATTCTTTTGCATCTTCTCGCCTACTTGGAATGTAAGACAAACTTAGGGAGTAACATCTTAGGTAATTTACAAGTAGAAATGGAGTTCCTTTCAACAGACATGGATTTCAGGAGTATTCTAATCCTTTTTCCAAACCTTTCAGGTAAGGCCAACCTTAAAACAGAATCCTCCAGTCAGTCTTCTTATTTTCTTACTAAGCAGTTGTCTCCTCCATAAAACAGGAGAAACTCCTACTGGAAAGTAGTTTTATACTTTTAAGACACCATTTTCATACTTTTTACAGCACCATTTTCAAGTCAGTGAAACATGATATTTCAAGTATTCCAGCTTTCCAGGTCTGCCTTTCAGAGGTGGAAGAAAGGTATACACCAGGGAGATGTGAAGTGCAGAATAGGCTGTTTCACCAAAGGGTTGAGGCTTTTCTCTTTTTATAAGCAAACAAACCAGTAGATCTGTTGGTCAGCAGTGCTGTCATCTCAATAGAGGGAATGAAGTTGGCCGTAAGAACATCTTTGTTCTGCTTGAACAAGTTTTGTGTTGGATAGATGGTATCCAAGTTTTGCAGCTCAGGCCACAACAGGGAAAAAAAATTATAATTGAGGGCATTGAAATAAACCTCTTTAAACTGCATTTGCACATCAAAAGGTTTCTAAAGATAAACCTGTGCTTCACTGGAGAAAAAGCAACAAATCAGAAAGAATTGAAGCAGTGAAATACTTCACAGAGTTGAACAATTTGATGACAGATATAATTAGATGAGTTAAGGAGATGCAATCTCAGTTATGTGGAAGATGCTGAGCCACCAGAGGTCTGTGTGCTCCACCTTGCTCCCCTCTAATTGTTACAAATTAAAAAAAAAATAAAAACAGCAGCTTAGTTTTGGTCTCACCCCGTTGGAAATGGTAAGCATAGCTTGCAGAGCCCACACCTACTTACACAGCACCCAGAACACTTCTCTTCCAACACCAAGTCCAGTCTTTCCCCTGGTAAGACGGTACAGTTTAGGCTGGGGATGAGCACATGCACATCAAAGAGCAGAAGCTGCCTCTCACTCTCCCAGAAAACAATTTGGCCTTTTCCTCCTGCCCTGACAGGGGGCTGGAAGCTGATCAGAAGCCCAGCAGGGAAGGCAAGTGGCTGGGAGGTCCCCAGGACACACATGCTGGGCTCGCTGGCAGCTCCGCGCGTGACCAGCCTGCCCGGCTTTACAAAACCAGATCCAAGGCACTGCTTCACAAGGACATGGGTGTTGCTCAGAGACACACTGTCACCCTCAGCCGGGCCCTTTTCAGAGCCCAAGAGAAAGGACTGTTAGAAAGCAGCAGATTTGCAACGGTAACGGAATAAGAAAAGCCACCAGTGGAGGCGAGAGCCAGAACAGGACATGATTCTGCTCAGGATGGGGAGCACAGCCATCAACAGCCACTTGTGACTTCAGTGATAACTTCATGCCTGGCCTTCTTCCCATTCCAGATGCTGATGCAGTATTTATACTATGGAGGAACAGAATCTATGGAAATTCCCACCACTGATATCTTAGAGGTGAGAGAGCATTTTGGTTCCAAGTCTTGCCAAGTGCGCTGGGGCATAAACAGAGCTGAAAGGCAAAATCCAGGAGCTAACAGCAAGCTTCCACTCAATCCAGGAGCATACTTTACATACTTTACTTGGAAATGAGCTTAAGAGTTTCAAAACATCATTGCTTGGTGTTCCTGTGACAGAAAGGAGCACAGATGTACTTCCTGCAGGACGAGCCTTTGCTAGGAGGGGAGATGTGTCTGTCAGTGTCTCGCTCCAGTGTCGAGTGGCTTTTCTGCTCTTTCATGAGGACTTGGCCATTAAAACAAGGAGTCAGAGGTTGTTCAGAGAGGAAATCATCCATTCTGTTTGCCTTCCCTCAGCTTTTCAGGGCTCATGATCTCAAATAGCTTCTCTCTTGTCCCGATAGCTGCTGTCAGCCGCCAGCCTGTTCCAGCTGGACGGCCTCCAGAGACACTGTGAAATCCTCTGTGCCCAGACCATCAGCATGGACAACTCTGTGAACATCTATAAATATGCAAAGGTAAATGCCAAACACCCTCATTTAGGAATCCAAATGAAACAGCAGTGTTCTTCCCATGGGCTCCTGTTGGTTACTAAACACGGGTGGGCAGCTCTCTGCAGGTAACTCTACCACAAGTGAGATGTATCCAAGTCTGTAAAGTCCTGCACAGCCCCAGTGTGTTTTCTTGTCTGAAGCAATCATGTATGGAATTGATGGAAGATCCCTGCAGAGTAGGGGGAGAGCTGTCTGAGCGGGCTAGTCCAGCAACATCAGCAAAGCCTGAGGGATTCAAATCCTGGGAGCAGCAGGGGCAATTGATCACAGCACAGCAACTGTGAAATAAACCCTTTCCTAGCACCTCCACTGATAGAATATATTCTTTACAGCTCCAGAACGAGCATAAACTGTTGTGAGGCAGATACTCACCTCTATAGCAAATAACCCATGTTATCAATAAATCAGAGAGACAAACTCTGGTGTTCCTGGAATTTTGCAGGATCAGATCCCTTTACAAGCAGAAAGGCTGCACAGAGGGCTGACAATGATTTTTTTTACCTTTTGGGTAGGATCACATTGATGCTTTTCAATTCCTCTCACACTGGACTGCTTTCTTTCAGGACCTAAAATTTAACATTTTGCAGTGGTGGAGAGGGGAAACAGAGCATTCCCTACTGCCCTTTAGTACTTTTCCTTAAAATAGTGTTTGCACCAAGTTCCCAGGAATAGGCTGTGTGTGCACAGGGCTTAATGCTGAACTTGTTTCCTTGTTCTCATTACTGACCTGACTGATTCTGAAGCAAAAGGAAGCAGATCCCAGCCAGAAATCCACCTAATGAGGTGCAGAAGTGTAACATCCCTGTTTCTCCTACATTCACCTCCTTTTTGTAGGAGCAGGGCTCACATCCTGTGAACCGTATCCTGATTGCCCTGAGCTGTGCTCACCATCTGGCAGCACAGTGTTGTGTGTCACAGCTAAACAGGTACCTTGGCCACTTCATCAGCCAGCTGCTCTGGTCCTTGAAGAGGAGGAGGCTGGAGTGCAGGCCAGTGGCTCTGCCAACAGCAGGCCATCAGGGGAAGGAATTAAAAAAAGCCTGGATGTTTCCCTGCTCACACCTGTGCCTGCAAAAAGCACCAGAAGAAATTATCAGCCAACAGTGGTCCTGCCTTTAGTGCTTTCCCACTGTTAACTCCTGTCTTAGAAAACATTAAAGGGAAAAAGCATTGAAAATGAAAGGCTGAGGTCTGTAATTTAGGGCTTTGACATACAGAAGAGGCTAAAAAATCGTCCTCTCTTCCTCAGATTCACAACGCACCTGAACTGGCCTCTTTCTGCGAGGGCTTCTTCCTCAAGCACATGAGCTCTCTCCTGGAGCAGGATTCCTTCAAACAGCTCATCTACAGCAGGAACAGCAAAGTGCAGGGCCTGGACCCTCTGAGGGACCTGCAGACAGCCCTGGCTGGTCGCCTGCACTCCGTGTACGTCACGTCCAGGGTGTGAGGCAGGACACGGCACCGGCAGAACTGCACCGGGATGCATCGCCAGGGAAGCTGGGGCTGTCCTGTTTGCCTCCTGGATCTCGCTGAAAGCCCCCTACAGCAGACACACCCCAGGCCAGGGGGCTGAGGGAGGGGGAGCTTGGCTTCTCTGTGCTGCTACTGTCACAGAAACAACCCTGTCACAGCACAAACAAGGGCTGGGGATGCAAGTGAAGAACTCGAGCCACGGAGATCGGCGCTGCCCTTTCCACAAGCACAAGGCAGGGCTGTAGAGAAAGAGGCAGTTTTACCCAGACCCAACAGCTAAATACTTAGGCTTAAGTGTCTGCACACCATAATGGCACCCAGTTCACACACACACACACAGATGTTTTCCATGTAAAAAGGCTGCACAGGAGTTTCCTGATCCTCTGCCCATCCAATGAGCCAGTGTCACTAACAACTTCAGTAACACCACCAGTGTCTGTACATGGCAACAGACTCTGGAAAGTTTTCCCCCAACCTGTTTGCACGTTGAGAGAGATTCTGTATGTTCAAAGCTGAGTAGAAACTACTACTAACTCTGAAATTACTCACTCTTTAAACCTAATGTGAAGAACCGAGCTGGGGCAGGGAGGGGAGAGTTGGGGGTTTGTGTGTTTTTATAGTTTCACTGTGCCAGTTGTTAATCTGGATTTATTTTGAGGAGATAAAGACTGTCTTCCCTTTCACTGTCGAGGTCTGATAGTCTCAGTTGCTTTCACCTTAAAAACCTGTTTTCTAGTCATTATCTCTGAGACCTGACACCAAAAAAAAAGACACTTTCTAGAAGACTCAGGTGTAGTAGGAGCTATGCTGAAAACTGCCCAACTGCATGAACAGCAATAAAAGTCTCCCCAAGATCCTAAGGAACACAGAGCTCGATGGTTTCTCTCCAGAGCTAGTTGGGGATTAGGAGATCTGACCTGTAGTCTCCACTTCCACGCCCTCATCCATGGAATAATGTTTCCACAGATTTGCTACCTCAGGGGGTCTGGGCACAGTGCACACCTGGCAGGTTCCTGGGGGTTGGCTACAGCCTTAAACAAGATGCCTCAACTCAAACACTCAAGATTGACAAGTTTTGTTCACAAATGTCTCTGGGTCCAGAAGGCTTCATTCTAGCTGACCTGGGAGAACAAAAAGCAGACAGTTCAATCTCCGGTTGAGTCTGAAGCAACGTTTGTTCGTGTGAGGTTTTATTTTGAATAGTCCCAACCTTAGGAAGGCGGTTAGTTGTGTTAAAATCCAGACCTTGCTCTTACCAACAGCTTTAAGGAAGATCTCCAGCCATTCCCACTGAGCTTTGCTGGCATCCACTAAAAGCATTCAGCAAGATACTTTCATTAATTACAGATGGGTGAAGGAGAGAGGAAACCAAGTTTTCAGTGGAGAACTGCTCCTTCTCATAAATTCAACAATTAATTAATATTGTAACTAAACACACTGGAAGGAGGCTCAGCTGGGCCCAAGCTCCAAAGCACAATGTAGACACAGTTTAGGTAGACAAAGGGAAGGAGGAACTACAGCATCTCCCAACAAATCCATCAAAACCTGACATGGCCTCATTCCTAAAGGATTTACACCAGAGGCAAATTGCATGCAAGGATAAGGATTTTTAGTCCAGGCTCAGCTGACAGACAAGTTGGTCAGGGCACACTCCCTTTGTGCTTTAGGTGCACATCTGCTTCTGAACATCACCAGCTCCAATAACCCTATTTATTAGCAGAAAGCCATACAGGGGCTTCAAAACTATCACTGGTCTGCCTGAGAAATACCACAGAAGGCTTCATCTTGGAAAGTATTTTCAAGTAGCTGCTCCAGCTATTCTGTACAAATATGTAGGTCCTCTTTTGTTGCTGTAATATTACAATGCTTTGTTAATTGTACATTAATGTTGTCATTTATGTAAATGTACCAGGATTTTATTAACAACGTAATTTTAAAATACACTGTTGCTGTTATTTATTCTGCTCTTCTAACAGTGAGGGGAAAAAACCACATATTTGCAGACACTTCTGTGGAGAAGGCTGTGGCAGTTTAAGCAGCTTAAATTTGTTTTGGTGTATATACCTAATTTTAGGGATAAAGAGTCATTCCTTTCCCCTTCTAGGCTTAAACATATTTTGAAGTACTAAGTTGAACTTGCACTTTCCCTTGCTGGAGGAAATGGAAACCTGCTCCCCCTCAGAAAGCAGAAAAAAAATCAATTATACAAGAAGTCCTTGCAGCAGGACAGACAGTGAGGGTTAAAGTAATCCACAACCCAGAGATGTTGAAGAAAAAGCAGGTGACCCTTCCCTGTCACCTCAGGACCCCAAAGGCCAAAGGGACTCTGGCTGGTGCACTGTGGGAGGATTGATGTCAGAGCAAAGAATGTTGAAGACACACTGAGAGCCACAATACAGGAAGCAAGGGCATGCACTCATCTGTGATGCAAGAAGGATAGAGGTTGGAGAGGAAGAATTTGACCCAGAAGTATCCTTTTTCTTTTCTTTTTCTGGAAACCCACCAGTACAAACACCGAGTTGTTCTCAGGCGTTACAGGATACAACACCTCAGATTCCCTTTGGAGCACTAGAACAAGTAGGTTAGATAAGAATTTCTTATGAAACCAGTTGCACATGGCTGTATTTTATAGAGTAGATTTTGAGAAGGCAGAAGAACAGTTTTCCCAGCTTTGAGAAAGCTCAAAACTTTGCTGGCCATAATGCCATCGTTGCAGGGAGCAGAGGAAGTAAACGGAGCTCACACATCTGCCTCAAGACACTCCATGACTTTCAGCCTAAAATAAAGCCTTTTTGCTTTCTAATAAGCCTTTGCACAGCAGGCAGGCACTGGCTAATGCAGCACCACTATTCACTGGCCCTTTGCCCTTGCCAAATGCTGCCCAGGCAGCCAGACACTGCTTCCTGCACCTGCCACAGCGAGA
The DNA here is from genome assembly GCA_013399895.1 of Serilophus lunatus. Lineage (NCBI taxonomy): Eukaryota > Metazoa > Chordata > Aves > Passeriformes > Eurylaimidae > Serilophus > Serilophus lunatus. Next base: position 26,394 of record VXBA01003455.1, on the reverse strand, counting down.
CAGCCAAGGGGACGCGAGAGGGGAAGAGGAGACTCCCCTGAGGAATGGGGCAGCAACCTGCTGTCACACTGCCTGTGGCAGGGAGGGGGACTCCAGAGCTGCATCTGCCTCCCCAGAGGGCAGGTGCTGATTATAAGGGATCCATCAATCCACAGCAAAACAAGAACATTACAATCAGCATTATTTGCTCAAGCACAAGACAGGCAGGAAAAAGGTGTCTGTGATCCAACAAGAAGTTGCAGGGGAAAAAGGAGCAACACAGCCCAGAGCTGGAGGCACCTCAGTGCTGTTCCAAGCATAGGATTTCACCCAGTGCTCATCTCTCTGTGTCTAGCTCAGGCAGGAGAAGGTTTTCTGTGTCCCTCTCCACCTCTCCCCATCACTTTAACTAAAAGCACTGGTCAGAAATCACACATCATGTGTTGCTTTAAGGCCCTCAGCAAGAGACAGGCTTGCGATTCGGGGACAAAGTAGTGCTGACACAGTCCAACAAAAATCCAGCTCTCAAAGCTAAAAAAACCCCTCCAACTCCCAAGGGAATATCACAACAGCCAAATGGAAAAGACACAACTTCCTCCTGCCTGGCCCTTACCCAGTGCACCAGCCTTGGCTTTCCAGACAGCTCCCTTCTCCCTCACACACCTCTCCTGACAGCACACATCCAGCTCTCAGCAGCCTCAGCTTCCCTGGTTTTCCTTCCTCCCAAATCCATCACCAGAGGTCAGCTCACTCCAGCTGTCAAAATAGCTCACGGGTCTCCGAGCAGGCAGGATGATTCCACTGACAACTAGGTCACATCTCCCCACCACCTGCAGGGAGCTGCTCAGCCAGACGTGGCTTCCACATTTGCCTCCAATTAGCCACAGGACTCCATCACTTGGGCACAGGAGAGGAGGGAGAGAACCTGCTGCAGCGTGGCTGGTGATCCAAGGAGCACCAAAACAGGCTGCAAAGCCACCTTGCAGCTTAGAAACAGCCCTGAGACAAACCCTTTGGGGAGTGCAAAGACCTGTCCCCTCCCCACCAGGGAAGGGGGAGGCTCATGCAGCTGAGCTGGCTTAGCCTGCGATTAAATGCACACACACAGCAATTAGTGGGTCCTTCCAGCAGTCACAGCCCCATCTGCAGGGAATCCAGGCATGGAAAGGCCAGAAACCTGCTCTAGTCACAGGGAAATGTGCTCAAAACCGACCAAATGCACCCACTCCTGAAAATTCAGAGATGCAGAACTCGCTCTCCTCTCAGCTCCAATGTCACGTGGCATTTTTAGTGCACTCCTGACTACAGGAAGACACATTCCTGCCTTGCTGTTGGATGGTATTCAAGTAGCCCTTGCTCTAGCTGGAATTTTAACCCAACTTCCCTAATGGAAAGCACAGAGGGGAAAATGTGGTTTGACTAGACTTGTTAAAAAAATTAAAAATACACATCTTTCCCTTATTTTTAGTGTCTGAGGGCTTTTTTCCACTTTGCTGTTCAAAGAGCAAGAGACAGGCAGAGGAATCCAAAAAGCTGCCAGGAATCACCAAGTGTACACAGAAAACCTGAAAGAGAACAGTTCAACTGAACACACATATTTTCTGTAGAAACAGCAGAAAATAACCCAACTCTCAGAAGTAGAGAGATACACCTGCAGCCTAAACCCTGCAAGTATTTTACAACAATGCCCAGGTCACAGACAACAAAGCAAGAATTAATACAGCCCACAGACAGCTCTGAAGGCAGCTCTAGGAAGATCTCAGCTCTACAGTGAAATTTTAATCTGCTTGAAGAACCCAGTTTAATTTTGTCTACTGTCTTCCACCCTGATTTACAGACAATTTACAGCAAGTCTGGCTGCACTATAGTTTTGACAGATGAGCTGCAGCCCATCACCCTGAATTCTTCTGATGTGCTTTCCCCAAGAAACCAGTGAGAATTGGCTCTTAAAAAATACAAAGCAACTTCTAAGCCCTAACAGCACATGGGTGCTCCTTAATAAAACTTCTCTTAAACCTCAGTTTTGAGCCTCTCAGTAGAACCAGAGTTTTAACAGGTGTTGATATGTTAGCGCTGATGTCCTGGCAACCAGACACAAAACTTTCCACCCAAGCCAAGCAACTGCTGTAGGACAGCAAGGAGACACAAGTCAGTGCTCAGTGATCTGCCAGCCTCAAATAAAAAGCACATCAAAAACCCCCACAAGCTCCAGAGGACCAACAGGACTGAACCAGCAGCTGCAAATATATCAAATATCTGCAAGGCTAAAGGCAGAGTCACATACCAGGGCCCAACAGATCTTTATCCTTTGTTGTCCAAACTTTTTTAATAAAGCACAGAACCATGAAGATGCAGGAAGCTTACAGACTGATCTTCCCTTTTGGAATGGGAATTCTGTAGCTGCTTCTTAGTATCCCAGTGTGTTGCAGTGCCCTCTTCACACTCCATAAAAAAGTCTTCATACAGTATCTCCTGGCAGTGTCACTGCTCTTTCTATAATACAAACACTTTAAAAATGCCTCTTAAGGCTTTTTCTTCCCCCCCCCCCCCCCCCCAGCTCTCACTCTCCAAAAGTCTGTTGATTAAAAATAGTACTTCTTAAGAACAGACCCAGCACTTGTTAATTCAAGTTCACTCATTGGCTTTAAAGTCCTTTCTTCCTCTTCTGCTTTAGATCTTGAGTCTTCTTAAATTTCTTCAGTTGTTTGGGTCCTCTTGCTGTTTCTAATTTTCTTTTCTTCTCACTGGGAAACAGGAAGAAAATAGCTGTTAAAAATACACCAGATTGCCATCCAGTTGGGAAATTTTTGTAAAAGGCAGGTGAGAGTCCAACAGAAATGTGGTGGTGAGAAAATACTTCCAGTTTCTTGGGTCATTTAAACTTGGTGATAGGGAAAGCACAAACAAGAGCCTGACTTAGATTTTTTTCCAGTGTGCTCAGATTTCCTAAGCCAAACTGAATCCCACAAGCTCCTGATTTTTAGCTCTTGTCATTGCTTTCCATGAAATGTGTCCTAAAGGCAATTCAAGTCAGGCATCTGGAATTTAGAGTACCTAGGAAAAAAAATTACCACTGATGGTTTTTAGCATACAATTCAGTTCCTGCACTGGATTCTGATTGTAGCAAACAGGACAGGGCTCTGATTTTCATAAGCAGTGACAAGACTCTCTCATCCCTGGAAAGCCTCTGGAAAATCACAGCTTACAGCATTCATGGCAAAAAAAAAAACCATGAAAGAGTGGAATTGAGATCACATAATTACTTGAGCTGTCAGGCACCCCAGGAAGGGAAAATAAGCAAGCAGGCAAGTCTTAACTATAAATCCCCAAGGAAAAGATGAGGAAAGACTCCATGCTGAGTAAGGCAGAAGATGCCTGGAAAGGATGGAACTGCAGAAATGCAGATACATTGCAGGCTTAAGCTCAGAATTCCTCTTCCCTGCATTTGCATTTTCCCCAGGGGCACCTCCACGGGCTCCAACCCACTGTTAAGACCCAAAGCAAATGGTGGAATGAGTGACCCAAGGGAGAAACAGCAGCAACTTTTGTGTGTGATCAGGATCAAGACTTAACCAGATCACTGAATAAAAGTTAGAATGAGCAAACAAGAGAGGACAGAGAGCAGCACGGAAAGAGAGTACTGGAGCTCTCAGGTGCTCACATCCCAATTTCTCCAGGGAAACTGAAACGCTAAGATGAGTTTATTTGCATTTAACTCTTTGGCTTCACTCTTTTGGAAAATGTTATAAATAAATCCAGCAGGAAAGACCCAAAGATCTGTGGAGTATTTGAACTTCCTTCACCTTTTCAGGCTGACAATGGAAGTGTTTTGTCCTGCTTTGCTCAGCACCTCGTTCCACTCCTCGTCATCACCCCGGATGATGTATCTGAGGGGGAAAGGTAAAGGACAACTCAAGTCAGATTGTTAGCACAAAGTGGAAAAAAACCCAAGGGGATCCTCTTGTCAGGCACAGCAACTGTGCAAACAAAGCCACCCAAGCAAATCAGACCTGGGAAATGAACACCAAGCTAAGCTGGCAAAGCCTGCATGGTACAGTTTTTCTGGATCAGTCTGGGAAAAACTGAAGACCTGAAGGTTTCTTTTGAAAAGAGAAATTAAAACAGTTGCCATTCAAACGAGCTCATGTTCTGTGGCCCTTGTCTGGGTGTTCAAGTACCCTGGAAATGACACACAGGTTTAACCAGACAAAGCAGTTATGTAGGAAAATGGAGTGGCTGCTCTCCATCCCAAGTTCTTGGAGATTTAGAATAGAGGAGGCTTTGTTCATACAAGGCTGAACAATGCTGGACAAAGCCTTTTCAAATGAAACAGTTCTCTCTCTCTATTAGTTTTCTATAACCTGTATTAAAAAGTGTTCAGAACAGATCTCTCTCCTCATGGAGGAAAACAGAAATGGATTTCTGTGTGAGAAAAAAAAGGCAACGTAGTCCAACATGACAAAACAGGTATGTAACACTACCAGTGCTAAAGAATGGAGTTAAAACTTATAAAACATTCTGGTTATATTGTTTTCCTTCTGTGACTGATTTGCAAGTCACTTCAAATCACTTCCATTCTTGTCCTTTCTCCAAACAAGACCAACAAAGATTCAAAGAAGCTTTCCCCCCAGCTCTCTTAGCAGAGATCAATCTAAATCCAAAACAGACAACTTCTCAGGGATATCAGCACAGTAAACAGGATTTTTAAGACAAAGTGGGAAAAACAAGAGAGTATTAGTGGCATATGTAACTCTTGGTGGTCCAACAGGAAAAATCTGCTGACATTTCTGAGTAAAAGCTCTGGTTGGCTCTTTTTCTGTTGATTTTTGGGGGCTTTTTTAATGGTTTTTGTTTGTGTTTTTGCTCTTGTTGTTGTTAAAGAAGAGAATATTAAAATTAGCCAGGTACTGTTTTCACTGGAGTTGCCACACACTGGATAACAGCCACCATGACCTGGGTATATCCTGGTTTGAGGAAAATAATGACTATTTCTACAAGTACAGGAAACTGAAATTTGAAACAGTCCACAGCCAGGCAGATTGTTTTATTACTCCTTATCCTAGAACTAATTAACTTGTGTGTGTATAAGACCAAGATTGAGACTGACACACAGATACAGATTAAGAGCTACTGCCAAGAATAATTTATTATTTAAAGGACACAGGCACACGAGACCCCAAAAGTTTTCATCAGCACATTCTTATCTTGCCAAGGTAAGATTTTCTTACCCACTGCTAATTCTCATTTACTGATGGTTTGAGACTGGGATGCTGCAACTACAGCCTTGTGCACAAATCCCAGCAAGACCAAGCATTCATACAGGTACCAGGATAAAACTGGATTTCAGACTCATACAGGTAAATTCTTACTGTGTAAGGTCCATTTCCTTCAGCTTCATCACTTCTTGCTTGTGTTTCTCTTGGAATTCCTTTGCAGCTTCCTCCTACAACAGAACAGCAAAACAGGCATTAAGTCCTAAGTACAACAGCAAAGGGAGGGAAATGCCTTTCCCACTAAAAAAAAGAAACACATCCCCCCAAACAAATACCAGATGATCCTGAAAAGCTTCTGTCTTTTATATAATTGCATTTTTACATTATTTGTTTACATGCAATTGCAATTTTCTGTGAAAAATCCATATTGCAGCTTAACAAAGCGTGACTTCACAAGCACATAATGCAAACCTGTCAGGTTTTAACTACCAGAAAGTGACAGATGTGATGTGGAATTCTTTCCATCCAAGAAAATTTAGATTACCATGCTTCTATACTCTTGAGAGCTCCACGAAGTGTTTACATATGTATCAAGAAGAAAGTTTGTAATTACCAAATCATCATTTAAAGATTTCAGCGTTGGCTCCATTACAACATCCTTTGTTGCTGCCATTTGCACTTCCACAGCTTTTTCCTGGACTGTGTTGAACAGCTGAAAATGAAGTGACCCCACACATAAGACTGGCTGATGTTTCTTCTTGGTTATTGCTTTAAAATAATTAAGAAATGCTGTCTGTCCCCATGAAACTCTTCTGACCTTGCAAGTAAGATCAGGCAGTTGTTTATTTCTGATGCATGCCACGTCCTACTGACATGAAGAACCCAAGGCTGCTTCCTTGAGGGCAGGATTTTATACAGCTTTTATAAGAAGCATCAAACTACAATCTGTCAGCACTCAATGTCACACATAAATGCAGAGAACTCATAGTTTACAACATGCTTATTAACACAGGATCATTTATCACCTCTCCAGTAAACATCCTGTGCCAAACTGCAGAACCTTTGCTACCATATCCTGAACCTTAAGAGACAAAGAAAACCACATCTAAAACTTTCACTGGACTTCAAGTCTACCTCTAAATAACACTGGAAAATACTTTTTACAAGAAAAGTTGAGGTGCCGTTGTTTGAGAGAACAGTATATGGAATCATGGAATGGTTTGGGGTGGAAGGGACCTCAAGGATCATCTCGTTCCACGCCCCCTGCTGCGGGAGTTTGGGTTTATAAATCAATGCCACAAATTCCTGTTTTCTCTACTGGGATTTTCCCATCTTACCAAGGGCTTTACAGTCAATTACTGGGGACTTGATAAAGATGCACAGTTGTGATTCAGCTTTCCATTGGAGCCAAACTTCCTCTTAGTCTTGGGATTACACTGTGGTCCAACACAACCAAGTCAAAGCTGTACCTGGACGACTTTGCGGATGATCCTGTTGAAGAGGCCCATCAACTGACTGCTGGGAAGTTCCACCTCCTTTTCCAGCTGATCCAGAGATTTATGCTGCAGGCCAATCCCTAGGAAAAGGGCCTGAGGAAACAACATGTTATAGAGGCTTTTAGAGCAAAAACAAATACATATTTCCCACTACAACCCCTGTGTTTTCCCAAGCCCTGCCCCTACTCCAGCCATACACACCGACTGTGCAGCAGAGAGGGAGATGTCCCCCATCTGGTTGAGGAAAAACATCCTGGCAAGGGTAGGAACCATGTCCATGATGAGGTGATAGTCCACCATGTTGCGGGAGTACATCTCTAACCTCTTCAGGTCGTAGGGGATGAAAAGTGATTCCAATTCAGCTCGGCTGATGGCTGAGGGGGACAGTAAAGAGGAAAACAGGAATACTAAAAAACACAACCCAGGCTGTTCTTCAGAGCTACCCAGCATCTTGGTATTTAGCAATTTATTTCTCCTATTACTGAGAAAGGCAAGCTGCTACCCCACAGGTCTCCCATCCAAGCACAATTCAGTAACACTGTTATCCAGACTGGCTTGGGTATTCCTAGTCTTCTCAGGCAGACATACATCCACGTGAAAAACACAACTGTCAAAACAGACCAGCACATAAATATGAAAGACTGAAAACAGTGAGGGTTAAGAAACAGTTGGCCCAATTTTTAACCAAGCACAGTGGTTTTGCTGTAAAAGAGGTTTGTTCCCTTGTGGCAGCAGCAACCAAAACTCTCTCACCAAGGAAGACACAAGATACAGATTACCAAGTTCTCTCCAGATGACTCTCCTTTGTTAAGGGCATTGAGAAAACAGCAATTGGCTTTTAAGCTAGAAGTGAGTGTTAGAATTGTCTTGTCTGGCCCCTTTTGTTAAGTGCCTGCTCTTAGAAAGAGCATCACATTCCAATTTCCAAATTTCTGATGACAGCATCCTTTGTAAGCAGCAAGTTGCTCTGCCTGCTGCTGTTCAAGGTTTCTGATTGTAAAACACAGCCTTTAAACCTCAATCTCACTGAACACTGGGACCCAGGGTACTCACGTGGTTGTGGCTGCTGTTTGACATTTTTGTTCTGCAGAATATTCAGTGCCAGCGAGGGAGAGAAGGTGCTGAACTGGTAGGAAAGCAGGGAAAGGAACCTCCTCCTGAAATCTACAGGACAAGATGGTAAAAAATTGTTCCTATGGACCTCTAGAATAAATATCCCAGAGGATCCTCCTTAGCAAGATCCAAGTTACCCTTCCAGAAGGCAATAAGCCAAGGCTCCTGTTCAGAGTCCTCTTCATTCAGCATCTTGAGCATGATGCAGGAATGCTCTCCAGTCAGGTCATTCTAATAAATAAGAGATGATTAATCCCATGAACCTTTTGCACTCTGTGCTCAGCTGAAGAAGGCAAATGTCTTATAAATCAACAACATCTATACCAACTGCTACTGATCACCACAAGCTAATGGAAACCCTATAACTTCTTGAACTTGGTAAATCTTATTTTACCAATAACTACGTTAATAACCCACATTTAATTCATAATTAGAAGGCTGCATCTTTGCTCTGAACTTTGAAGTGCAAACTACTTGGGAGTCCGACATTCACAATCCTAAAACTTGACTCCTTTAGTTAATCAGGCAGGCCTCAAGAACAAAAATGAACATAAAACAAACCCTAGAAGTAGGCTCAGAAAACTTTTCCTGCCCCAATCTCATCTCACAGAAAGTAATGAAAAGATGCCCAGAGATTTCAATAGGGCTGGATTTTCACCCAGGAAGTGTGGTACTTACTGGTGTCTGCCTCAGATAAACTGGCACAAATCCAGCACGTTTCCAAAACCTTAGGGAAGAGGAAACACACTGAGAATTATGGAGCTGTTGATAGCACAGTAACACTTGTGATCAAATGCAATTTATCTGCTGTAGAAGGACAAGTGTTTAGACCCTGAAACAACCCACCAATGAGTCAAACTGAACGATGAAAGCAGTAAAAACAATCAGTCTGACTGAGGTTCTACCTCAGAGGAGTGAAAAGTTAGGACTATGATAACAAAAAATGAAAAAGCTTTCAAAGACAGACATGATACCAGAATTACTGTATTTCACATGCTCCCAAGGCCTCCTTCAAAAACAGGCTGATGGGTTTGGACCAATAATATTGTTGCAAAACATGGAATATGTACAAATTTTCTTAAGAAATTGTATTCTTTGATCTTTGTATATTTTCAAGCCTGATCAACAAGGGAGATTTTAATTACACACTTAACATCTATTAAACTCCTAAGGGATGCCCTGGGGAGGGGCTGAGGATTTAGTTTATTTCAGACTCTGCTCTTCAGTGAATGATGATTTTTCCTGGCAGCTTCCTGGTTTCAAGTAGTCACTTGTGGAAAGAGTGAGCAAAATCCTGCTGAAATCCTTTTCCATCCTCCTGTTCCTTCTCAAATCTTAGTTGTGAATTGATCCAACAATTCATTTTGCTCTTACTTCTTCTGTTAACTCAGTCTCATCTCACATGCCTCTAAGTTGAGACAGGAAGGAACTATGGTTTTAGGTAAGTGACCTTTTTGGCTTTAGGCAAGCAACAAGAATAATTTTGTATTATTTTGAAAACAGTCTCCTAAACTATGGATTCACAATTCCCCAGGCTATGGCTTAGACAGTCTCAAATGTAGACATTCTAAAAGTATTAAAAATTAGCATTTAGTATAAAATACTAAATTTTTTATGGAAAACTGCAAGCTAAGATGGAGCTAAAACTTCAGAAAAATAAATATTTATTTCTGTAACTCAGTAACTCAGTTCCTCCATGGCCAGAAAAGCAAGAAGCAGCTGCAGTTGCTGTTGAAAAGCATTTACATTACCCAGGAAACAAACAACTAACGTGGAAGTCAGCAGCACCTCAAGTTTCTGCAGGTCACAGGAATTAGAATTTCACTTCTCCCTACGTCATTACAGGCTGTTCTTACTTCTCCAGCCTGGCTGTATATCTAGGGAACAGAACCATGTCTTACTTGAGCAACCTTGGTGTTAGGCCATAAGACACCCCGAGATAATCCAGGCTCTCAGCTTGTCTCTCACTCAGTTTGAGAAGCAAAGGAGGCAAATCTTTCCGAGGTGTCACAACCTCTTCCAATAAACCAACAGTCTGGGAGGGAGAGTGGAAATGGGTTAGTCAAAATCCTCACAGAAACCTGCAAGTTTAAGCTCTTATTCTCCATAAAAATTAAATACTTCTTTCAGAGAAGAATCATTATCAAGACTTAAGAGTAAAAACCAAGCATCTTAAACATCACAGGAAAGAAAACTGTACCAAGCTCCATACCTCACTGCTTACAGTTGCAATTTCCTTTGGCTTTTGAATTGTTTTTTCTTCCAAACAGGGGAATTTGCCTTCATAGTACATCTGCAGCAAGGTCAGAGCCCTGCTGCCATAGCCCATCTGTGAAGGGGGAACAACACACTGTAAGCAAAGGGATGTCTCTGGTTTTTAAGACAAAGCAACAACATTCTGCCCTTAAAACCCATTAACAATCAGTGCAGACATCGCTCAGTCCCTGCACAAATGCATCTTTTTGCCATTTAGCAGCTCCATGGAGAAGGACATGACAGAACCTGGCTGTCCAAAATCCCAGTGAGACCCCAGCTGGTAGTTTAGGGCTGTGCAATAAATTCTTGGAGCTTAACTCTGGCACTCAAAATGCCAAACACCAGTGTGAACATGTGAGAATACCACAATAAGTACCCCTGGATCCTGACTGCATCCTGCTGCTTGGGGTGCTCCACAGGAACAACAGAAGCACTGGTTTGGAACCCCAGGCTCAAAATGCTAAGAACTGGAGCAATTGGGATGCCTGCCCTGCTCTGGAATTCTGCCGGCACAGCCATTCCTGCCACAATAACTGGGTTCCAAAGTACTTTACCCCCTGATAGTCCGGGTGAACCGCAATGCGAACAACGCGCCCGCCGGACAGGCCCCCGAAATCCGGATCTTGGAACTGCACAACAGACAAAGGAGTCAGCTCAAAGGACACACAGAGGCCCTCTGGAAACGAGCAGTGGTGCTGAAGGGCACCTTGGGTGTGAGGACACAGCCAAACCCCTCTCACCTGCTCTGAAACAGTCCAGGGAATGAGATCACCAGAAGCCTTCTTCCCCCTCGAGAGGCTGTTCATGATGGACTGGCGGGAGATCTCTCCCTCCATGCACACCTGCCAGGGAAGGAAAAAGGCCATTAGCAGAGAAAGAGCCTTTGCTCCTACAGCCACATCAGAAACCAAGTTGATGCTCAGTCACTTCACTGTTACCTGAACAACAGCAAGTACTTCTGGTAATGAATTCTGGGTCGGAGGAACAGGTGGCAGAAGGCAAAAAAGATGGTGGGCAGGTGCATCAGAGAGCATCTGGAGGTCATTGGGTGAGTTCTGGAGGGTAAAGATATCAGAAAGTTGACAAAATATTCCTAGAATCTTAGAATATACCGCATTGGAAGGGACTCACAGGGATCATTGAGTCCAGCTCCTGCCTCTGCATGGAAAACCCCAAAAGTCCCATCACGTGTCTGAAAGCATTGTCCAAACACTTGTTCCATGAGAAGAGCTTCAGAGGGCCATGCAACGTTAGCAGCTGACTTCTAAACAATCCTCCATGTTCTGCATTTAGGGCTATTAAGTAACTTGGAAGTAATATGGATGGACAGCCAGTTAATGGCTGTCAGAATACCAGACAGCATCTGTTTTTCTCAGGTGAAACCTCTTGCTCTAGTATGGACGACACTGAACTTCCTATTTTTATACAGCTCCTTTCCTCTAATTACCAAATCTTAATTTTTTTTAAGCCTCAGATTTTTGCTACTGTAACCCTCACATTTACTAGTCACCCATGGTCTTGAAACCTTAAGATGAATTATTCTTCTTTGTAGTAGTACAGTGGTGCTACTCTTTTTGGTTACTTTGAGGCTACCAGAACATGGTCAAGGGAACTGCAAAAGAGGTTCATCACTGACACAATCCTACCAAGTTTGTAGACTCATCTACAATTTAGTCTCCAGAACACCAAGGCAAAAATACTCTGCAAATCCAGTATGTTCAGCTAAGATCAAAGCAGAGATATCAGAGAAAGAGACTACAGCTCTATATACAACAAGAAGCAACAGAAGAAATCTCAATGAGGACAATTAAATTAGGTTAGCATAATAAGCACTGCTCCCCACATAAAATTTCCAACTGGAATTTCAATAGAAGAAGCACAAGCTGTACCTTGTAGTGTGAAGCCACATACAGGGCCATCAGTCTCTGCAGAAAAACCTCTGATGCTCTGTGATAACAAAAAAGTGTGTCTCTATTGACATAGTACCTAAGCACTGGGGTTAAGGAAACAACCACCTTGGGAACAAGGAAAAAGCTTTTTGGTTTTTTTAATATTTAATATAGGCTCTGCAGCTTTAACTGAAAGAATAAATGACATTGGGCCGTTTGTGGCTTTCACACCCTTCATGTGCAAAGCTAAACCTTTTGTAACTCCAACAAGCCCTTCCTTTCATGCAACCATTCCTTGGGATTGCCTCTGCAGTACAGCTGCAGTTGGGTGATGTCCTGCTAACACACACCAACAGTCCCACAAGGCAGCAGTTTAACTCCAGAAGAGTGATCCTCATAAATGTCAAGTGCTGAGGTTGTCACAACAGCAAGAGAACCAACTATTAATCAACTTAAAAAAGCCTCCTTCACCTGAAAGCAGTATTTTTGACCAGGGCACGACACCTGAGTAAGGATACAGGTCACAAGTCTCGGGCAGTGGGCAGCCAGAGATGATCCTGGTGATGCTGAGACAGTCCAGACACAGCAGGTCATTCAGCCACTTCTCAACTGGGTCACCAGGGGCGTATCTGATGGACTCGTGGAGGGAGACCTCATGTAAGGTACGAGCTGCAAACAGATGGCAGAGGGCATTTAGTGCTGGAAGCTACAGCTGGCAAAGAATCCAGTAGGATCCGTGCCCCTTGAAGGGCTCCCAGATGACAAAGTTATTAGTTGTGTAGCTTTCATCTCTTAGAAGCTTTTAATCTGAAAATCACGAGGGTTAAAACAGAGGAGAGCTCCTTCACTTCCTACTTGGCAAAGCACATGGACAGGTGGGATTCCCACAGGGCTTGCATCAGACATCCTGGTCACTCCCCAGAGCCCCGAGATGTCCTACCTGAGGTGAGCTTGGCTGTGGCTGTGGATTTGTTCTCTGCTGTCATGGTGACCTGGCTCTGGGCACTCTGCTGACGGAGCTGCTGGATGAGCTTCAGCGACAGGGAGCGACCCGTGCCCTCGTACCTGGAAGGCAGGACACCAAAGCCTGAAGGCAAGAACCAAACAGCAATCCTGAGCCAGGGGGAAGCTTCTGCACAGATCCATCCACAGCCACGTGCTGCTCTGGGGACTGTCAGGCCCCAAACTGAGGGAGACAATCTGTGAGAAGCGCTGCCTTGTGATGTTCCCGAGCATGTAGGACCACGTTGCTCTATTAGCCTTGCCACACTGGAAGGAAAATATCCTATTTCTGTCTTTGCTAGCAGAATCTTTATTTATGTATTTGCTCCTTGTAGCAGAGCAGAAGTGCATCAAGTACTGACTCTTGCTATTTTAAAGAGCATTTCCACAATAAAGGAGCACGATCTGATGTAACAGGATGCAAATAAAGGTTCTGTAGATAATAGTCCACTGTTGCTGCTCAAGCCTTACCCATTGATTGTAGAAGCCATGAAAACCAGGTAAGGGCCCAGCAGGTTTTTCACCAGAGGTAGAGGAATGGCAGCAGCTTCATCAATCACCACCAGCTCAGCCTGACCCAGTTTCACAGAGTCAGCAGGGTGTATGTACTGCAAGGAATGAGAGGACACTGTCAACAGCAGCATTCCCTGTCTGGGAACTGGGGAGAAGTTGGTGAAACTGGAGCCCTGAAAAGCTGTTTGATGTCCCTTTCCTCCTCAACCACCAGGCCAGAGACTGAGACATGAGAACAGTCAGGAGACAGTTCATGTTACCCTAACAAGGGCTGGATCACACATCTTGTTTTGCACATTTCCACACAAGTCTACCTGTAGAAATGGTGACAATTTAAAAAATCCAATCACTAGAAGCACATGCTCTTCCTTCACTGTTTCTTTCACTTTGTTTTTATTTCAGCAAAAATCCAGAAAGGAGCTTTGTAATCTACAAGTTGTTCCCAGAAAGGAAGAAGCTATTTTGTCCAAGTCACTCACCAAAAGTCTGCCTTAAAGCAAAATCCATCAGGACAGTTATACATCACAAAATAAACATGGGTAAAGCCTACAGCATTGGCAAACCAACAGTTAGAGATTAAAAAGTAGAAAGGCACGAGGTTCTGTTACCTGGATGGTCTGTCTGTGCTCCTTGAACACATTCACTCTGACAACTGCCTTGTTAAACTCTGGATTTAAAGACTGAACAATCTCATAGTCCAGGTGTTCCTGAAAGAAAACACTGTTAAAACAGCATGAAAAAATATCCAAGAAAAACTAACTTAACATTATCATCAAAACAAGCTCACTGAGAGGGCACTGTTCTTTCAGATTCTAGTTAAAAACTCTTATAAAACCTTCAGAGGCCTGAGAACTGGGAAATTATTTACTAATGTTAAGAACTGCTTCTCATAAACTGGTTTACCCTACTTAAAAACAGAGAAGGAAACAACTACCATGACCCATTTTCTGCAGAACACAAAGGGCTGGTAGCCAATTAAAGTTAAAAAAATCACAGACAAGATGCAGAACCTCTGAGCAGGAACCTTGTGAAAGTACTGCCAAGCAGGCTGCTCCCCTTACCTGATACTGCAGTGCATCAAAACCTTTAAATATGAACTCAAAGAGAGTGTGAAGGTTATCAGGGCTTGGGGACGTGACAAAGATATTGGAGTAACTGCAGAGAAAAATAAAACAAGGGTTCAACTATTTTCCCAACAAGTTACAGATGTAACTACTGAATAGGATGTTTTCTTTATCTGAGGAGCTCATTTTACCTAATAACCAAAACAGACTGCTTTAGATGTTTATCTCAATTTCTGTATGATTACTTTGAGTTTTAAAGACTGAGGTTTCCATTTTGAGTTTTAACAACTGATTGTTATTACTATAAAATATAAAAACTTGAAAAACACTTTATGCAGCAATCAAAACATAGGACTGGAAATTATGAATATATTCAGATCTGTCTTTTTTTTAAACTCACAGATGGAGATAAAGCCTGAGAGACTGAGGGGGGAACACTCACCCAAAAGCTACTGCTCCAGCAATAGCCAGTCCCAAAGCAGCAGATTTCCCACGTCCCCTGGCTGCTGTTAATGCCACAGTGCTCCTCAGGGTCTTCTCAGAAATGGCTTCAATGAATTTCAGAACTGCTTTTGCCTGATGGTCAGTAAAAAACCCAGAAATCAGCTGTGTTTAAACAGCATTACTCACAATTAAATTGCATTACTGCCACCACGATCTGTCAAGCACAAAGGATCTGGGATTTCACCAGCACACCAACCTGATCCAGGGTTTTACAGCCATCCACCAAAACCCCCACGGGCTGAGTATCCTGCAGACTCTCCTTCAGCTCCCTCAGCTCCAAGTCCTGTGGCCCGAGTTTGTCCTCCTGCAAGCACAGGATTGACCAGAACAGGGTGAGTAAAGGACACTGCAGCACAGTTATCCCTCTTGGAGGTCATCAGGGAGAAAAAGGTCTGAAAGGAAGCGTTACCATGAGAAGAATATACTCCTTAAAAGCACAAAAATTGGTATGGATGGGTATTTAACACTTCCATTTCCAACTGCAGGGGAATGGTTACACAGAGGGGGTTATTCTGGGTCCTCCCCCAAGCTTTGAGGAAAAAAGGATTCATGAGGGAATGGCATTGCTAAGAAGAGACCATGGGAAAAATGAAGTAATTTTTCAGCCTTCAAGCTCTGTACCAAAACTATCATCTTTGTTATACCTGTCATACAAGGTGCCATATCACCATCTGGGCGGGAGGGAATCTACTGCAGAGGCAATAAATCAGTTTTCAAACCATTATCAAGATTTTCAAAGCCGAACCCACATGGACACAACCAACTTTAGTGAGAATGAATTCTGATTTTCCTTAATGTCACTTAAAATTCCAAAGGCACAAGTCTCTCCATCCAACAGACAGGCATTTGTGCTGCTGTCATTCTTGTTCTATTGATAAAGGGGGGGGGGGATTTTGTTTGCTAAAACCAGTTTTAAAAGGTTTTTACCATCTCTGACAGAACCTACATTGGTATTTCTTGGGTCACACAACACGGCTCAAATACTTGAGGATTTCTGTTTACATCTGGTTGCATTTCAGTCAACAAGTGAAAGTGAGAAAAGGATACATTTCCAACAATGTGTGGATTATACTCTGGGAATGTTCCCCAAGATGTGATGTGCAACTCAGCAATTGAAACCACCACCACAGCTCCTAGTTGTGCCCTGCTTATTTTCAGTGTTTTCCCACTTTCCAACAGCCAAAAGCTCTTTTTATTTATCTCATCCCAACTTCTCCATCAGCTTGAAATCTCTCTATGCAGTTCTGAAACCACACTTAAGCTCCACCTCCCAAGGCTAAACAGCAATACAGGAAAATGAATAAATATGGACAAACACAAGGAAAAAAGCTGAGACAACTGAAAAAAAAACCCAAGGAAAGAAAAGATCTCTCAGTGCTTCAGCTGCACCACATACAGTTTTTGCAGGGCATTCTAATTAAGGTGAAAGGAAAAACTTCTCTGTTTGAAGTCTTTAACACACTGTGGCCAACTCAGGCCTGATTTCTCCTGAGGAAAAGGGGGGGACATCACTCACTGACCTGGGACTGTGGTGGGACAGGTGTGATGTTTGCAACGTGGCTGGAGATGGGCAGGATGTTCAGCTGGTCATCAATCACAAGGCAGTTCTTGCAGGAGGCCAGAGACAGAATGAACCTGAGCAGGCAAGAAAAGGCAGCTCAGCAAAAACACCAGCAACACTTGCTGGCAGCTCATTCAAACTCTTCTTCTAAACACAAGGTATTTCGAGCTGAGCCACAAGAGCACCAAAGCAGCCAAAAAAAGCCCTTTTCCAAGGCAAACTATGGGATGTTTTCCTCATAGGACTGCACAACGTTGTTCCTGATGCTTTTTATTGGGCAGATCCATGACACTCTCAGCAACTCACCTCTCATTAAACCTTCCCACCACGTCCTGATGTGCTTCTGTCCTGTATCGAGAGTGAACATCCTGAAACAGAGAGGAAACATCCTTCTGGAGAGGGAGCAGCAGTGACAGGGACATTTACAGCACTGGGACTCCTGGCACAATCATCTGTCCCACCCCTGGGGGTCACAGCCTCCCTTTCCCTCCAGGGCACATCCCTGACAGGATTCCAATTCCGTGTTTGTTGTAAAACACCCACATTTTCCAGGTGCTTGTTAAAATGCACTTTTCTCTACAAATGCTTTTACTTATTCTTGCCTGACTTCAAGGTCAGCTTTGCCAGAGCATTTCAAACACTCAGGGGTGCAAAGGAAAGAGATCCTATCCCTTTAATTCACCTACTGCTTACTAACAGAAACAGTTCCTGCTCGAGGTGCAAGTCCACTCAGTGTGAACATTCCTGCTTTGTAATTATTCCTTCTCAGCAGCATTTCAAGGCACAGAGGTCTTGGCAGAAATGCCCAAGGCACTCAGTCACAGGTGAATGAGCAGGAAAGGTGATGAAGGGAGATCACAGCCAATAATAAGAGCAATAAACTCCCTCTCTGCATCCTCACAATGCTCAGAGAGAAGAGACACTGCCTACCATGGTCATGGTATAGAGCTGCTTCAGCGAGTTCATGGTCCTCAGGAGGATCACCACAATTCCACCACCTTCCACTGTTTCAACAGTCCTGGCTAACAGGTTTGGAGTCAGGGCCTCAAAATCCTGGGGGATAAATCACATCCCAAAGTAGCCTCGAGTCCATCAAAGAGAAAGTCTGAAAACACCATTTCTCAGAAATAACATAATTAAACCTTGCACCAACAAAGCCCCTTCCCCCTCACAAAGCCCCTAAAGGGCAGCCAAAAAGCAGCAACAAACCCTGTTCCTGCAGTCCTTCAGCTGATCCCCAGGCTCCTCACCTGCAGCACACACATGCCAAAGGTGTTGCCAAGGATCTTGTGGGTCTCGTTGTAGTAACAGTAGCGGATGTTTGTGGCTGCTATGAACAGCTCAAAGGGATCATCCTCCTTGATGTTCAGAGTCCCACTCTTGATCTTCTTCTGCAGTTGTCTCATCCTCTTCTTCCGGTGGCTGCAGGAAGAAATCACACCAAAACGAGAAAGTTTGGGAGGTGTATTTCAGGCTGAGCTCAAGTCTTAGCTCAGCCCTCAATATTACTGAGGTTAAAAAGCTGAGGAATTACAAGTTTGGGCCTTCTGAGGATAAAAAGGTGAGGGAGAGATTGCTCCAGGGCAACAGATCAGTGTTGGGAGCTGCAGAAAGCAAGCAGAGGTACCAAGTGCTGGCTCCCAGCTGAATTTTGGAAGCCAAATTCAGTTCTGGGTAACCAAACCCCCCGGTTTCTCTTACCTGCTGAAGCCCAGCTCCTTTTTGTAACACCACAGGACAGAGGGCCTGGCCTTCACCGTGGCTTTGGACAACATGTGGTGAAGGATAACCACCTGCCAGGGCACAGAAACACCCGTGAACAGCTGTGCCCCCCAGGCAGCGCCACAGGAGCAAAATATTTGGCTGTGTTCGACTTTACAGCTGCAAACAGAGAGCTGCCTAGCCGTGCAGTGACCAGCCCCGTGCGTCTGTGCCCAGTTCACTCACACGGGTTCCTCAGCTCCCCCCTTCGGCAGAGCTGCTAAAAATCTGCCCCCGCAGAAAGGGATCATTCCAGCCTAAAGGCAGCCCCCGGGCTTTGCTCTCAGCGTGGATTTCCTACAGAGTCTTTCCCGCATTTCGGTGAGAACGCCGGGCACAGCCAAGCTCGGGATGTGCCCTGACCGAACCCGCCCCCCCCCGGCAGAAATGAATGACAACTCTCGCGTCCCCACGGCTCTCCGACAACCCCCTTATTTTACTTCCCCAGAACCCGGAGACAACTCTCAGGGAAGCCTCCTTCCCCTACAAGGCTTCCACGCCCTGTGCAGGGATCGGGAAGCCCTTCCCGGGCCGTTTCCCAGCTCCGGGGCCGCGGTACCTGGTCCTTGCCGCGGTCTCCCACCACCACGAAGAGGCTGCGCTGCCGCTCCGCCACGCCGTTCTCGATCAGCACGCGGAGCCGGTTGTCCACCTTGCGGCGCTGCATGGCTGGGGCCGCTCCGAGCTCTCGGCTCCCGGCCCCCGCTCCCACTCCCGGATCCCGGCCCCTGATCCCACTCTCGGATCCCGATCCCCGGTCCCGGATCCTGATCCCACTCCCAGATCCCGATCCCCGGTCCCGGATCCTGATCCCACTCTCGGATCCCGATCCCGGATCCCGATCCCCGGTCCCGGGTCCCGGATCCCGGCGGAACCACGTGGGAATCACGTGGGGCGCGAGCGCGGCCGTGGGAGGAGCCCGAGCTGCCCGCGGCGTTCGCCTGCGCAGAAAGAAACCTTTTTGGTTTTTCCACAAAACACAAAAATTTAAGAGAGTTCTGCACCCGAGGAGCCGGGGGAGAACACCCTGGAGCTACACAGCTCCCTGCGACCAGCCCCAGCCCTCAGGGAGCCAGCCCAGCCCAGCCTTCACGTCCCACTGATAATTTTTTATTTATTTCAGCGGGTTTTGGGGTCGCTCGCCCCCCAAAAAAGGGGCTGAGCCGAACCGGAGCCGCTGTTTGATAAACCCGGCACAGCTGCGGGGATGTTCTCTATACAAAACTCTCAGTTTCATGGGAAGCAATTTATCCCCCTGACCCGAAATTCCGGCGAGTTTTCAAAAGTAACTCTAAAACTGACAATAAAACACCGAAGCTGAGCCTGGGTATTCGGGGAGACGCATTTATTCTAAGTTTTTAATACAGCCTCCCCAAAAAAAAGAGTTTTAACCTAAGCATTCAAAAAACGAAATATTTAAAATCAGGTGGCATCACAGGAAAAATGTGTTAAACACCCCTGGATATAGTGGGGGGATATTTGCTTTAAACGAAAAATAGGATAAAGATACTGGATAATAATTACAATAATTACAAAGGCTGGAGGAGATTCTGTAGGTGAAACCAGATAAACCCAGTTACCGAGAAAAATCCCCAGTGAAATGGAGCAAAACAATTCTTTAAGGAATAGGTACGAAATCTTCCCTTAAAAGAACATAAAACACTGAAATAGCCTTACTTCTCACACTCTTACATAAGCCACGGACCAATTTGCTTTGTTTGGGAGTTAAAGAGCTGCAAAGGCCGTTTAAGGCCATCAGAAAACTCACACCTGGCAGCAAAAATTAAACTCTGAACACTTATTTTTCGCTGGTCGCTCGCCTAAAATGGAAGAGCTTCAAAAGAAAGAAACAGATTTTCATTTAGTGTCAGTGCAGTGGGTGGTGACTGAAGTTTTGTCTCGTTCCGTGCCCCTTTCCAGGCTGCAGGGAGGGAGGGGTTGCTGTGCCCTGGAGCTGCCCTGGTGCTGTATGAGCTGAGGAGACCTTTGGCTGTGCGTGGCCAGGAGAAAAGGGGCAGAGGTGCCCGTGTGTGACCCCCGTGTGCACCCAGGGAACGGGGTCTGGGGACTTTGGAGCTGCCAGGGAGCCAAAGGAGGGCTCAGCTGCTCAAGAAAAGCAAAAGCTGCGTCAGTCTCTGCTGATACTTGCACCACAGGGAATGCAAACTTGTCTCCTCTTCCTTGCAAATTTTACAAGGCTCCTGAACAACGACTTCAGGGTTTTCCCCAGCTTTGTACTGGAAGTTCCTTCCTTCTTCTCTCAGCCAGAGGTTTTGTGCTGCTGTTCTCCATAGTCACTCTATCTATCTATCTATCTATCTATCTATCTATCTATCTATCTATCTATCTATCTATCTATCTATCTATCTATCTATCTATCTATCTATCTATCTATCTATCTATCTAATCTAATCTAATCTAATCTAATCATCACCACCTCATAGCAAAAGGAACCCCCCAGATCTGCATGCACGAGGGACTTGCATGACAGCAGTGTTCCCATGACTTGGACTATGTGGACTCCTCTGCAGCAGCAGCCCCTGCACAGGGAGAGGCTTTAGGGTCTTAATGCAAAAGCCCCCAAGGACACAGAGAACAAGACCCCCTCCCCCAGCTCCCCAGGGAGTTACAGTCCCTGGGAGGCCCCACAACACTCCCCTAAACCCCCTCCTGACCCCACAATTTTTAGATATTAATTGCTAGCTAATTGGGCATTTTTTTTTCCTAATAATTGGTCAGCTAACGAATGTTTGCAGTTTATTG
Source organism: Serilophus lunatus (assembly GCA_013399895.1). Classification (NCBI taxonomy): domain Eukaryota; kingdom Metazoa; phylum Chordata; class Aves; order Passeriformes; family Eurylaimidae; genus Serilophus; species Serilophus lunatus. Next base: position 5,280 of record VXBA01003455.1, on the reverse strand, counting down.
GTGTGTTGCCTTTAGCCTCTGTCCCTCTGTTTCCTGCACATCCAATTTCTGGACATCTACAGTTGTACTGACAATTCAGAGAAAGCAGAAAGTCCTGTGGTTGTCTAGCAGTTGGGCTCTGAAGGATGGTAATCACATGTTGCAAGGCAATGTAGATGATCATAGTCTACTGAGAGATGTGCTGTTCTTGAGGTTTATTGACCCTTTCAGAAAGAGGCTTTGGGTGTAGTAACAAGTTCTTATTCTGTCCTTAGTGTTTCACAGAGTATTTAGCAGGCTTAGGTTGAAACAGCACTAAGATGTTAGTTTGAGTTTTTCTAACTCATGCTTCCTTCCCTAGGTATCGAGACAAAGCATCAGTATCCTCTGTTGCTTATTTGGACACACATTAATTTCTCAAGTTCTGTTGCAGACAGAATTCAGAAAGCAGCCTGAATTAAGGTGGTTAAAGGAGAAGAGAGTTGGAAATCACACTGTGATGTGGGGAATATTTTCAACTCTTCTTCAAAGGATGGTGTTTTATTAGAATTGTTAATGGTAAAGGTTTTCTGTATAAGGTTAAAGGATGAGATATGGAATATGAAATAGATTAAGGAATTAAGTTTTGCCTTTTAGAATGTGGAGGTAAGATTTTAAGGATAAATATAATTTAGGCACAAGGTTAAGTTTCTAGTCTAAGTGGTTGAAGTGCTAGTAGCTTTGGTTAAGTATGTACTGTTTTAGTTAACACCTTGAATTTAAGTGTAGAATTGACCACTTGATATGTTAAGGTTGGAAATACTTAATTCCAATGTTTAGTATTATTTTGGGTTCGTACCCCTTTAGGATATTATGTAAAGAACATTGATAATGCATGACTTACTGTAGTGACATTGTCTAGAGTTATATAGAATATTGTTAAGTGAACAGTTGTGGAATGTTGTAGATGATATGTTTGTTTCAATAATCTTAACTTCTTTGTTGCACCAAGAAGGAAAGTGCTGGACCCTCGTTGTGACCAAAGGCATGGAAACAGTGCTGCCTGTGTATCACTGGACTCCATGGAACAGCAGGAACATGTGGGTGACGTTGGCTAAGGCTATCTGTCACCCTGGGTCCCAGTCCCAATAGGCGATAACAAGCTTTCTGATCACATCAATTTTTTCACCACAGATTTTGAGCTGTGTGGCAACTGTTTCTCCTGTAGCAAGTTTGTATTATCTCACTCAGACGCTCGATCTATTGTTGCTGCTTGTCCTGATTGTCAGGGAAATCATGTCCCTAACTTTTTGGGAACTAATCCCTGAGGATTGTTAAGCATTTCAAATTTGGCAAATAGGTGTAAGTCCAATTGATGGATTTGGCTGACTATTTACAGGCCATCGTGGCTACAGCTCATGCTGGTAAAGCTAGTAAAGATGTTATTTGGCATTCTTCCATTAAAAAAAAAAAATCCCCCAAAAGGTGAAAACTGGTAATAAGCCTGTATATGTATCTGAAAAGGCTTGTGCAGTTTTTTGCACTGTGGGGTATCCTGGCAGTCCCCATTCTCCCAGGGGCCAAGCCATTGTCAAACAGACTTGTGGCACCCTGAGGTGTTTGCTTCAAATTCGAAAAGGGGGAACGGCTGGAGAACCCCCACAAGCACGATCAGATAAAGCAGTGTGTGTTTTGAATTTCCTCCACCCTAGAGATGATGGGGAGTTATCTCCAAAGGGCTATGCTTGTGTCTCCACAGATCATGGCCATCAGTAGATTTCTGCTTGTTAACACAACAGGCCTGTCCTGGATCCTGCCTTTTGCTGAAGATTGGATGGTTCAGCCAAAGCAGAACGTGTGTATCACACTGGCAAATATGACGGGACAGGACTCCATCTCTCTTGCGACTGGCTCAGCAGAGAATCCATTTCAAACATGTTTAGTGGGACTTCCAATAGATAATAGCAAGGCAATATTAGCAATGCTTGATCACACACAGTTAAACTGTGCTGCTGTACTAGAAATACGCATAAACAGCATTAACATGGCTTCATGGATAGAGTGCTTGCCTCCAGCAGACACTGAACCCCAAGAGTTAGAATTGTTAGGATGGGTATCTATGGACGCTTGTGTTGAGTTTGTGTGTGCTTAGTGTGTTGATAACACATAGACTATGGGATGGATTAGGATGCAGACTTTGAATCCAACGTTAAAAGTATATAGAAATGAGACGGCTTGGTGCGCTGCCACTCGCAGGAAACCAAAAAGAGCCGTTAACAATGTTGGGCGTAGGCCTCACAAATTGCCCTATGGCATCTTTTTAATATGTGGAGATAGAGCATGGGCTGGTATTCCATCAAACAGTGTAGGAGGCCCGTGCAGTTTGGGTCAGCTGACACTGCTGGCTCCAAACCGCTCCATGATTCTGGACCGACGGCAGAAGTCACAAAGGACATGCACATGCACACTTTTTCAAGTCAATGTAATGATAATGGGGAATTTTGGAATACAGGAGAAAGGATAGTGTTAGGCATGCTACGTTGCAAAACAGAGCTGCAATTGACTTTTTGCTCCTAGCTCAAGGGCATGGATGGGAGGGTTTTGGAGAGATGTGCTGTATGAATCGATCGGACCACAGCGTATCAATCCACAAAAGCATTCAACTGTTGAAAGAGGGAGTTAAGAAACTGCAAGTTGATGATGGCTGGAATTGGCTGAAGGGACTGTTTCAGAGCTGGGGAATATCTGGCTGGCTGCTGTCTTTGTTAAAACCCAGATTATTGATTGTTGTGGTGATAATAACCGTGATCCTTTGATTGCCATGCTTGTTAGGATTTCTGCAAAGGGCCCTACAGAAATCTCCACCAGCAGTTTTTGTGGCACAAATTCAAAAAGGGGGAACTGTTGGACAATGTGGCAAGTCTGTCAGCAGCCTGGCATTGGTTGATGGAATTGATTTTGGCAGTATTCGGGTATACCCTTTAAATAGTGGGGCGCTGTGGATCTCAGCACACCTTTGGATAAATAAAAACACATGACACTGTGTAGCAATGAACCATGTTTGGAAGAGCTACCGCTTCTAGCAGACTGCGTGTTGTTGATAATGTATAAAGTAAACTTTGTAGCAAAAACATTGGTAACAAGTGATAAGTAAGCCTTCTGCTTACTTTTTATAATCCTGCAATCACAGAAGTGGAAAACTACTTTCTGTCCTACGAGAAAGGAACACGCTGCCTTCATTAATAATAAAATACCAAATGCTACAGGAATGAAGTAACCATTTTAGGCCGTCTTGTTTAGCAACCCAGTGTGTCATTCTTGTCCTTACTGCGACACTCTCCAGAAATCCTCCATGCCTGGGATTAATTTATGTCCCCTCCCATTGACAGATGGACCACCAGGTACATGCAGGAAAGCCAGGAGCCCATCATGTGGTGGAGAATGGCAGAGAGAGAAGAAGAATGTGATGTGTCCATCTCCTATGGACAAGATCTCTGTCCTGGGGACATGTGAGGGGAAACTGTCACCACTGTGGTGAGATTGTGGTGAGATTGTGAGGGGAGGCTCCCGACCATGGGATGTGATCTCTGGCTGAAATTTTGCACCCCTGGCACGAGGGACGAGGTTGAAGCACAGCAGGTGGTGACAGCAAACATCAGCAGAGCCCTTCTCCTGACAAGCCTGGAGATCCTGTGTGCCAGGGCTGCTGTGACAGCGCTGTTCCCAGGAGCAGCAGGAGGTAGGAGTGCAGGGATGGAGAGGTGGGAGAGGCCTCGTGTGCAGGAACAGGGCTGGAGGGATGGAAACCTGTCCTGGGCACAGCAGGGGATTGTCATCGTTAGTGCTGGCGATCTTAGCAATCACAGGAGACAGGGTTTCATGCAAGAAGCCATTTAATGAGAGAACTTACAGCTTTTTACACTTTTTAGAAACTAGCATATTACATCTTTATTGGTCCACAAAATAGTTTTTGACTAACTTATTGGATGAGCTGAAGCATTAGCTCGTCTGTCTTTGAGAACTTGCACTATTATTTTGATACTCGACAAAGCTGTTGATCAGAAAAGCATGAGAAAGGCTCTGCAAAAAGAGCACCTTGTTGATAAAAGAAAATCCCTTTTAATTGTGTGTGAAATTTAGGCTACTTTAGCTTGTGCGAAGCTACAGATGTATCTTGAGAAAGTTCCAGCCATATTTTGAAAAACTAGGATATTGTTTACTTTTGCTTTTGCTGTTCTTCAGACAGAAATTTTCTAGGCTGACTTCGAGCTTTTCCAGAGAGACAGAATTACTTATGCTAACTTTAAAACTCTCAAAATTAGGCCCAAAAGCCCAGCTTCCAAAAATGTACCTCCAAAAGGGATGAGGTTCTTCCTGGGGCTGTGTGAGGACAGATGGTGAGTGCTGGGAATGCTGATGCCCCTCATTGCCTTCTGGTTTGTTGGCTGTCCTAGGAGGTGTTGGGAAAGGCAGAAGGCAGCCACCTGGAGTAGGATCATTCACCATGGAGGAGAATGACACATCAAACCTCACTCTGAACTACACCACTTATGGATCTGTGGACATTGATGACTTTATTTGCTGGAGCATTTTTGACGCAGATATTGTCTTTTCAGGTGTTTGCTTGGGGATTTCTGTCTGTGGGCTTGTGGGGAATGGGATGGTCCTGTGGTTCCTGGGCTTCCAGATGAAGCAGAACCCTTTCACTGTCTACATCCTAAACCTGGCTGCTGCCGACTTCTCTCTGAGCCTCCTCGTTTTCCTGCTTAATGTGTCATTTTTGATCTTTGCAACATTATGTTCACTTACCCTTTTTTTTTCTGATTATTTTGAAATTTTTTTTGTGCTGGGATTCCTGTGCCACTTATTTGACATAAGCAGCCTGGGGGTGTTGACGGCCCTCAGCCTGGAGCGCTGTGTCTCCGTCCTCTTCCCAATCTGGTACCGCTGCCACCGCCCCAAGCACTTGTCGGGCATCGTGAGCGCGGCGCTCTGGGCTCTCGCCGGGCTTTTTGTCTCTTTGCTGTACTTCTACACGTTCACACAAGACACTGAGAAAGTGCTGGCAGGTCTAGTCCTGGCGTTTTCTGCGATTTGTTCACTCCTGATGTTGATTTCCAACCTGTTGCTCTTCCTCAAGCTCCGCTGTGGCTCCCAGAGAAGGCACCCGGGGAAGCTCTTCCTTGTCATCCTGCTCAATGTCATCGTGTTCATCGCCCTTGGTCTTCCTTTCAATGTGCATGTTTTCTTCAAGGTTCTCACTTCAGGCTATTTCTACCTTTACATGGGAATCCCTTTGCTGCTGGCGTTGCTGGACAGCAG
>VXBA01003454.1:81964-145683 GCA_013399895.1 Serilophus lunatus | reverse complement strand
ACCATATACACACAACAGACCCAACAATATTAATCGATAAAATTAAAATAAAAAGAAAACAAATAACAAATTGCTCCCCCAATCAGGCTGGTGGGGCTGAGGAGCAAGGGAAGAGGGAAAGGCTGCCGCGTGGATGGTATTTCCTGGTCCTGGAAGCCCTAAAAGACACAAATAGTGAAAAACACCCTCTCCCCGGGAACCCAAGGGGAAAGGATGCCACACTGTTTCGTCTGGATGGTGTTGTGCAGTCACTGCTGCTGCAAACTGAGGGAAGCAGGGAGGAACCAGGAGGGGCAGCACCTGACATTATCTGGACCACCACATGCCAGGGAAGAAGAGCAAGACTTATGGGGTTCATGGCTTTTATGGACTCTTGTTATCGCATGAACTCAGGGTCCTTTTCCTGGCGAGGCTGCTCTCCTGTTGGTCAGCAGCGTAGGGCACTGCCCCTCTGTCTGAGATTTTGCCATGAGGCAAAGATAGCACTTTCACCAAAAATCGCCCACACGACTGCTCTTGCCAGGAGGAGAGGGGCCACCAGTGGCTCCTCCGTGTCAGCGCCGGGGATGCTCGGGGCCTGGGGACACTGTCCATGGGCTGCCTCCACTGCCACGAAGACCACTCTGTACAGCGGCACTGGCCCAGGGCCAAGTCTGCCCTGTGCACCAGCTGCCACCGCTTACAGGGTGTGGCCCTGCCCCCCACGGCCAACAGTATGGCTGTTGGGCTGGCTGCAGGCAGCAGGGACAATTCCCCTGCTGTCAGCATAGATGCTGGGCTCTGGGAACCCCAGAAGGGGAGACCAGGGGCTGCCAGGGGTCAGGGGATGCTCTTCTCCCCAACACAGGGTGACAGCACTGCCCCTCCACCACTGCTGGCAGGGGCTGAGACCAGGCTGCTACCCACCCCCCGGCCCAGGGGAGCCGTGGGGTAAGCAGCTGGGAGCAGCTCCCGTCCCTCCGTCCCCAGCCCCGGGAGAGATCGGGCAGGAACAGGAGCCACCCCAGTCCCAGCCCCGGCCCAGGGAAGAACCGCACAGCCCACCCCCTGGGTGGGCCCCACGCCAAGCATGGCCTGGGAGGGGGCCCACAGAGCCTGGGGAGAACCCCGGCTGTGTCACAGGCTGGACTTGGTGGGGCACAGCCAGGGAGAGCCCCTGCTCCAGCACTGTCGCCAGTGGAGGGGGCCTCCGGTAGACAAGGTCCCGCAGTCACTCCCTGCAACCACCTGGGGAGGGATTTCACCATGCAAGTTGGCCGTTTCCCTTCTCAAGGGAAAAAAACAAGTTTAAAGAACACAACCTTCTCCATCCCCCAAGACAAAACCTCTTCCCTAACCCAATAAAAATGCTTTTTATTCTAGAACTATCTAATTCAGAAGAAATCTATATCAATTCTGGTTCTAGAGATATCTTGCTCAGAACTAGCTACAATATCTATACTTTCTTCATTATTGCATTGTGTATACATTGTCAATGAAAAGCGGTTGCAAACTAAGTAATTGGCCTGTGCTTCAGTTCCCTATCTGTAAATGGGAGACAGCAGCATTCATTTTGCCTTTCTTATTTAGACAGAAGTTCTAAGACTCGGAAACTCCTTTATTATTGTGCTTGCTCAGTGGTTAAATCAATATTATAATTCCATTGAAACAAATAATTGTTAAAAATGGATGGAAATACTAAGCCAGCTAAAAATACAAACTTTTTTTATTTACAATTGAAATTACAGGCAAGTTACAGGAGATAACCTGTGTGATACAAATTTATCCCTGGTGGACCATTCTTAATCTTTATATTGCAATATGGGAAGAAATCCAATTTTTCATAGCAAATACTTCACTTTAGCTAGACTGTTAGTAGAAAATATGCCCCAAGTGTTTTGGGGTAGAGATATTTACAACTAGCCAATAAAGCTTATGCTGAGTTCATCAGAGTTACTCCCCTCCAAACCTCAGGCTAAGCTCTAAATGTGGTTTCTGACAAGAGCAGACAGCTATCTAACATTGCCTCAATAATTTGCAGACAAAGATGACATATATTTCCAGATTCTGAAAAATATCAACTTAAGCGATTCATGAAGTAGAAGCTTTGATTTTAATGACAAAATGCAGATTTCTCATCTGGCCTTGAACTGTCATATTTCTTTGTATGGTCTTTTTTTGTGTTTTAACTTTCTAACTTGTAACAAAATGTAAGATTTTATTGGTGTGCTGACCATGCATACTCTACACTGTATTTTCTGCTCAAGGGGAAAAATGTTCACTTGCAAAACTGAAACTTGATTTCACGCTTCTTGGAGAAATTCCACAAACTTCAATTTACAGCTAACACATATAAAAGTTTGAAGTGTGAGGCACAGTCCTCTAGATGTAAGAAAGAATGAGAAGGATCCAAATATCTTTCTGCCTTAAATGCGTTTCTTCTCCTACATTTAGAAGAAATCACTGTACAGAATATGGAGGTTTACAATGAATAATGTGATAGTATAACAAATGAACAAGACTAGGGATCACCACATTACAATAAATTATTATGACTACACTGTCATTTAAACTATTTTTACCATTTCTGTGAAAGAAAATATTGTAGCATGTCAGAGAGATTATAAATGCCATTGATTAATTAATGGCTTTGAATTTTAAAAGCAGAAATATCCAGAATTTATTCTCAAGGCTTGTATTTCTTGTATTTTTCTTGCATATTTGAAAATAATACATATATTCTGAACATAATGTGTGCATTCTATTCCAATTTTGATTAGTATATCATATGCATTACCACAGCATCTGTTAGCTTCCATTAACGGATAGAGGACACTGAGATGTGTTTCGTACTTAAAAAGTTGTCTTCCTTTATTAGACTTCAGTTTACAGATGAAAACACACTTGCAGCGTACCCACTGTGATTAAACTATGTTTTCACAGAAAAATTGTCTCAAAGGGGAAAGCTAGGGCAGGAAGAAGTGTTTTCTCAACCAACTAAACTAATAATTAAAAGACTAGAGAAAAGTCTGCATAAAAATCTATCTGTCTAGCTGAAATGTCCATAAGTTTGTCTCATTTTTTTTTCAAAAATACTGAGAGGAATTCACGTTAATTCATACACGTATTACTTATGAATGTTTTTTGCCAACTTTCCCTTTGTATGTGAGACCGAAAAGAAGAAATCTTATGCAATTTTGAGCGATTCCAGAGAAGAAATGAACTAGATCCTACATGTTAAACTGCACAAGAGAAAACATACCAGCAAGTTAAAGACAGTAATTATTCCACTCTACTTAAAACTTTTGCAACTTGATTTGGAACCTGGTGTCCAGAGCTAGTCTATTCTGTACAAGAGGATCATTGATGAACTGGAGGGAATACAGTAGAAGGGCACCAAGGTGGTCATAAAGCTGAAACATGTGATATACATGAAAAATCAGACTGATTTGGGTTCATTCAGCCTAATAAGAAAATACCTAATGAAGTTTTAAATTGAAGGGACACACTTCTCAGAGGTGCACAGTTGTAGATTAAATTATAACACAGTAACAACACAGCAAGGTAAGGATGGTACAAGACCAGAGAAAGTTGATAAGGGGGCCTGTGGAATATCCACCCGAGGAGATATTCCTGAGTAAGAAAAGCCTTGAGTAATCTGGTGTGTCTTCAGAGAGCCTTGATTTGAGGAGGAAGTTGGGCAAGATGACCTCCAACCAAAATGCCCCTATGTTTTCATAATACTATAACAGAAAGCAGTCCCAAAATAAATGAGCTAACAGGGTGAACAATAGTCTTGAAACTTAACATAAGTGTACTAAACCAGTGTAGCTAACAGTAAGATATAAGGATTTGTAACATCATGATGCCATAATCAGTCACAGTTTTACATAGTTATGTAAGCAATATGATCATCAAGGAAGCTAACATGGGTGGGTGTAGCTTTATGAAGGGGGAGAAAGGAAGATGTTGCCAGAGAAAAAGGAAGCATAAGATTGCAAAAAGACAGTACAGCATAAAGCTGTATACAGGAAGACTAGCAGGACAACAGAAAACAAGAAAAGCAGTAATAGAAGCAGGGGATGGATGTAAAGGCATAACAAATTAAAACTGGGAAGAAAGAAAACAAGCCCACCTCTCTTGGATTTGAACATTTCAAATCAGATCATCCACACCTTGGCCACTAAGAGCTACCAAGTGCAGGCAGGCACCTAAGCCCGCTACCCTGCACCCCCTCCATGATGTGCCAAATTCACAACCAGATTAAAAGTGCAGTGAAGAGGGTTAATACTGTGCAAGAAATTACTATCAGCAATAAGCACACTCAATGAGTGTAATCAATAAAGTTCAGATTTGAAATTTTAAACTGACCTGAAGAAGACTGAGCAGTCTTCCAAATGCTGTATCATATCAATCTCTATCTCTCTGATGTGTAAGTGTACAATTAGATACCAGAAAACCCCCTGTGGTGGTTTGAACCACTTTTATCGTCTCAGGGCGTGCAATAAAGATGATTAGCAGCAAGTGAACAGTTTATTACAGGGGGTTTAAAATAGGGAAAAGGGATAACCCATAGGGACCTCAAAGTTACAGAGAAACACTTGACACGCAGGGGAAAAAAAAAAAAAAAACACAAAAGGGAAAAAAGGACAAAAACAGAAAGGGAACTGCCCTCTCAGCTAGATGACTCACTGAGAAAACAGGGGGAGGGAAGCCATCTCTCTCCCTCCCCGTCTGCTGGAATCACACCCTGGCCCTTGAAGCTCTCTGAAAAACACAAAAAGAAGTGAAAAATGACCCTGTCCCACCACCTCTCCGAAGGGCTACTTGCTTTCAAGTTGGAAAAATCGTTCCTGTGCTGAGAGAAATGTGTGGAGTCACGTCACGGGCCTTCAGAGTGAGGAGGAGAGAAGCTGTGGGCTTCGCCCCCAGATCGAAAGTCGAAGAGAGAAGGAGGGCTGCTGTCCTCGGCTTTTTAAGCCCTCTAGTTCTCACGTGGATCTTGCTGCCTTCTTCCAGGTCAAACTGTCTCTCCATTGGTCAGCGGGGCTGAGCCCCGCCTTGTTGTCTGGTGTTTTCCCATCAAAAAATCACGCGCTCAGGGCCTGAGCGCCATCTTTGTTTTCTTGGCCATGATATTTCAGGGATGCCCCAGCAGCAATACGGTGCCAGGGCTAGCCCCCTGGTGCTGTCCACAAGCAGCCACCATGCTCATGTTCCCGGCTGCGGCTGGTGGCAGGGCTGCCGCCTGTGCCCGGGACCAGGGGACGACGGTGCGTCCTGCACGCCACCCTGCCGCCGCCCGCCCCCTCCCGTCGCGTGGGGATTGGCACTGACCGTGGCCGCTGCAGTCCCGGGGCACACTCTGGTCCCGGCCTGGCCGGGGGGGAAGAGCGGCCCGCCGAAAGCAGTCCTCCTTTCCCCTCCCCCACTCCCTGTCCTCCTGGAGGGCCGGGGAGAGCTGGCAGGAGTGAGAGCCCCCCCGCCCCAACCTGGGACCAGCAGGCAGGAGTGGGAGCCCTCCCGGTCCCGGCCCAGGAGCAGCAGAGGAGCAGCTCCNTTTTACAGACAGGTGAATGAGCTCTTCTTACACTCTCTTCCCCCTGCAAAAGCCCAAGGACACCCTCAAGACCCAAAGGCCCCTTTCACCACCCCTCAGCGATCCCAGCCCCCTCAAAACCACCACACCCCCTCTGTGAATATTTATGTATATGTATGTATATATCTCCTTTCACTTGCAACAACAGAAAGGGAAAGACTTTCCTGACAGTGACTGATTCATGGATCTCAGTTTCAAAATAGAATTGCATCTATTTTAAAGAAAAAAGATGTCTTGTCATTACCAATAAGGCAGCATGTTAGCATTTTTTTTTTCTCAGAATAGAATACTTCAGCTAGTTTTACTTTCATTTTATCTATAGTTACTCGTCACTTTGCTTTTCATGACCTTCTGCTCTGATTGTAGCAAAAGGCAGCTACAGATCAACATCTAACACTTTAAAATATATTCCTATTGTTGCACAAATATAAAAGAAAGTGTTGATAATAATAACATAATAATAACTCACACTGTTTAAACTTCAGCTAAAGAAATCAAAGCATTTTGAAAAACATATGTGTGTGTTACAGATTCTTGACAGAAGAATCAGCTCATCTATCACTGCAAGTCAGGTACGTCTTAGCTGGGAAGAAACAGGTTTTTAAAGTGTACTGTGACCTTACAGGACATTTGAGGAGAGAAAAGTAACAGATAAATCCAGTTCAAACTACATTACCCCTGTGTGAGACAAATAATTGAAGGCCAAGAAAAAACTTGCAGTTTTTCTTACTTTTTAAGTCTTATGTAGCTGCATTAAGCTGTCAGGAAAATAATATGCAAGAGGAAAGTAACATTCATTAAAATTAGAAGAGTAACTCACTGGTACAGACTAAACTATTCTTGAGACAGCTGCAGTATCTGACTCAAAATATAAAACATATAATTATGGAAAAATTAATATAGTGTGGTGGTTTTAACACTAGGGGCACCACAGGCACCACAGTGATGAAAGACTGAATAGAAACAACAACAGCAAAATCACAACAGCAAAAAAAGAAAAAAAGTTTTTTCCCTAGGAGCACTATAAAACTACAGGCCCTCCTAGGCACGGTCCCAGCGTCACTCCCCGTAACCACCCAAGGAGGAGGAGGTTTCACCATCCAAGTTGGCTGTTTCCCTTCTCAAGTAACAGAAAATAACCAAGTTTAACGAAAACAACCTTCCCTCTCCCCCCAAGACAAAAGTGCTCCCCTAACCCACTATCTACAGAAAAATCGTAAGAGCGAGAGAGTGTCTTTTGAAATTCTGAATAAGGAGGAATGCAAAATAATTTGTATATGACTGCTGTAATTTAGGAAAAAGGCTATAATGTTTTTCTGCCTTCTGATGTCTTGAGAAGAAATTCAAAACTATTGTATTCATTATCGTCCTTCCATGCTCAGTTTTTTTTCTCTGTTTCCTGTGGAATTTGTAAGTCGACTGTCTCTCTTTAATTAGATCAGCTTAGGGACATGGGCTTTCCTGATGTAGGAAGGACATGAGTTCATTTTCCTTATGATTCTTGAACCATAAATTTCTTAGGACTTCAGAAGCTTTTAAAAACATTTCTTTCTCGTAATAAGACTACAAAGTGATCTACACACTTTTACAAGACATATCACATGGGAATCTAGACAAAATGGACTTTGGACTATTTTCTTGATTCTTGGATTATATGTGCATTTTACATGGTTTCATTTAAATCAGCTATAGATGATGGAATTATCTAATCAACCTTAATAACAATCATTACATTTTAATGCACAATGGAAAATGTAGAAATTTAAAATAGCTTTGTCCAAATTAATCAGGGTATGTACTTCTAAAATGTTCTCATCAATTTATTGATGCTAAAATATACTTAAAATGAGTGTACTGTTTTTTCAGGAAGATTATGAGATTGATTTCATAGTACATAGAACTGAAGGAAGTTCTGATAAGAATCACACACAACAGAATTTCTAAGGGGAAAAAAAAAAGGAAGCAGGTAGTACCTGGCATTTGAAATTAAGTTCTACATAACATACTTTTTTATTTATCTCTCTTGTGGCTAGCCTAGGGTATTAGTTGTTGTTCGTCTACTGTAACTATTAACTTCTTTTAAAGAAAAAAATTCTAAGGTGGAGAAAATTGAATGGGATAAGCAAAGAAAAAAGCTGCTTTCAAGGTGCAAAAATTAAGATATTACCTACATGTAAAATTGCATACTTAAAATAATCTACTGTGGAAAAGGCACAACCTCCAAAGTTAACCAGGAAACTACTTTGTTGAATAGTAAAAAGAAGCAGTTATGTTTCATCTGATTAACTTGATTTTTAAAGTCTTTGTGAAAGGGAACTTCTCATTACCTTGAGGTTTACCTATTACTATGCCAGCATTGCATTATCAAATGAGATGCAAGGAAAAGGCAAGCCTATAAATACAGAGAGGTCAAAACCAAAATATACTTTTAAGAAAATCTACTTTAATCTGTTGAGCTAAACATAATCTAAAATTTTGCTCAAATATGAGAGTAGTATGTGGTGCGTTTGGATTTCAAGTTAGGTTAAGAACAAGATTTCAATGATATCTAACTTTTGCTTATTTGAATAAACCCTAAAAATGCAGACATCTCAATAACATTTTGACATTTTCTCAAAATGCTATTCTAAGCCCTCTAGATAAAAATGCCACACCCTATTACTCTCAGATACATTTATGGGTAGAAAGGAAAGAGACATTAAATATAAACAACAAAAAATAATGTTAGTATTCAGTATTGCCTTTGCATGGCAAGGTTCTGGCAGCAGGGAGAAATAGTGCTGAAGAGATGGCCTCTGGGGAAGGAAAGCAGGAGCTGCCGCCATGTTGGACAGAGCCATTTCAATATGGTTCCAAGATGGATCTGTGACTGGCCAAAACTAAGCCCATCAGAGATACTGTGGCGCCTCTATGACAACATATCTAAGAAAGGGTAAAAAGCACTTCATGGCAGCTGCCACAGAGGGTGAAAATGTGAGAAAAACAACCCTGTAGACTCCAAGGTCAGTGCAGAAAGAGTGAAAGGAGGTGCACCAAACTCTGCAGCAGAGATTCCTCTTCAGCCGATGGTGAAGACCATAGTGAGGCAAGCTATGAAGCCCTGCAGCCTATGAAAGTTCATAGTGGAACAGATATCTACCTGCAGCCTAAGGGGAACCCCACACCAGAGCAGGCGGATGTGCCCTGAAGGAAGCTGCAGCTAGTAGAGAGGAGAGGTCCTCAGAAGGGACCCATGGTGGAGCAATTCTTGAAGTACTGCAGATTGCAAAGGATTGTATCGTACAGGAGTGATCCCATGCTTGAACAGGGACAGTGTAAGGAGTGAGGAACAGCAGAGATAAAGTGTTTCATAGCATGAACACAACCATATTCCTCCATTTTATTCTGCCCACAGGAACAAAAGAAGAAAAAGTTGAACATGGATGGAGATGGTGGGAGAAGGCGGTTTTATTGTTTCTGCTCTTTTTACTTTTAATCTGTTTTCAATTGGAAATGGATCTTCCATAAGTTGAATCTGTTTTGGCCATGATGATAACTGTTGAGCTATTTCCTTGTACCATTAAAATTGTTATGCAAACAAAATTCCTAGTATCTACATCTTTTCCTGGAGTTAAACTTACATTGCTCTTTTGACTCTAAAGGGCCATGTTATCAGTCTGGTGTAGGTTGTAGGGTATGACAATGTGCAACAGTCCAAAGGAGGAATACAGTGTTGAGTTTATTTCCCTTCTTCACTCTAGAATTTGCTTGCGGTTATTTTAATATATGTGCTTTTGTCCCTCTGTGACTTTTATTGGTGTGCAAATCATATTTGACTTTACCATATAAGAGCTTTCTATGTCTGATAAATAACACATTTGTGTTTTGTTTGTTATCCCTAAAAACAGTTTAGTCCACCATCAGATCTGTACTTCTTTAGCTGACCATTTGAGAGTTGCTCATAGCTGTGGGGGTCACTTCATCTTTGATACAGTATAGCCCACAATAAACATAGCTGAAGAACAATGAAAAATCAAAGTGAATTTTTAATTAAATTTTAATAAGCAATTTTACAACTGCTAAAGACCAGAGAGCTTAGCATTGTAGCACAGGCATCTAAAATACTTAAGATTTTTTTCTCTCAGTGTACTTGCACTCACACTCCTGTAGTCCTCAGAAATAGCCTCAGGAAGCTCTATTAGGTATTAACAGGTGGCAATATTTGTATTGCAGTAAATGCTTCATTCTACCTAATTTTGCTGTCACACATTAATGACAGCTGACAAGATCAGGACGGGACACAGCATAAGGAAATACACCAGAGCGTATCTCAACCTGACTCTTCAAATATAAAAACAAACCTGTTACTTTTACAATGATATCCACTATAAATTGTGACAGCAAACATGTGATCCAGATTTAATAAAATAGACAATTGCAGGTGTAGAAAAAAGATCTTAATTGCTAGGAAACCCATCAACAAAGGGATATCACTGTTAAGCAGGAAGATATAATCATATGGCATTTGCACATATGAGTAGGAGAAATAGTGATAAAAAGAAACAAAAAAGCCCAGCCCACTAAAGATGTGCTAAGAACTTTTCTTCTGTGAAAAATTTATACACAGTAATAGTTAAGAAAAAGTAAACCTCTACAAAGAGTATAGTTTTAAAAGCCAAGCCTCTTCTGTTCTAATAGGAAAAATCCATCTAATAAACTATTTAATTGAGTTTAACAAGACTGTTTATAGTTAATCCTAATGCACTAACAGGAAACCTAAGGGTTACATTCAATGGTAGTTTTGCTCCCTTTGGATGTTACTCATAATTACAGTTTGCTCTTTAATTATTATTCCTCATGTATTCAATTTATGATTAAGACCAAAAGCTTGCCCTGGAGGCTGAAAATGCTGAGGTGGACACTGGTGAATCAGCAGAGAGCAACTCCTTCAGCAGTGTGCATCTACTTAGAAGCAGGCAAAAATCAGCTTTTCGCTCTAATCATGACATTCAGAGCTCAAGGCAAGGGAATACTACTCCAGCAAGAGAACAACCTCTGATAACTCTCTAGAGAAAGGATATTAAAGACACAAATCTATAACTCCCAAACAAACACTTTTGTAGCTTCACTGCAGAAAATTGTGTTGTGTTGCTAATTAGAAGAGTTTTAGCTATTTATTCCATGTATTCTGCAGTAACATGGTATTCTCCCCTATTTAGATATTGTAGTGGTTTAACCCAGCCTATATGCCACACAGCCACTCTCTCACTCCCCGCTGGAAACAACAGAGGAGAGAAACTATAACGAAAGGCTTCACAAGTTGAGATAAGGAACATAAAAGATTCCTTTCTAATCACCGTAACAGGCAAAACAGACTCCATGTAGGGATACTAGTTAAATTTATTACTAACAAGATCAGATCTTATGAGTGAGAAACAATAAGAGACACCTTTCCCCCTATCCCCTCCTCCTTCACATTCAACCTTCTCTTCCCCAGCAGTGCAGGGAGACAGGGAGGTGGGTTATGGTCAGTTGTTCCCAGTGTCGCTGCTTTAGGGAGAAGTCCTTCCATGGGGCCCCTCCCACGGGAGACAGTTCTTCACAAACTGCTCCAGCATGAGTCTTTCTCACTGGAGACAGTCCCTTTCACGAACTGCTCCGGTGAGAGTCCATCCTATGGGCAGCAGCTATTTGCACACTGCTGCTACATAGGTCATTTTCCACAGGGTGCAGTCCTTCAGGTACAGGCTGCTCCGGTGTGGGCCCCACAGGCCACAAGTCCCAGCGGGAGAATTCCGCTCCAGCATGGGCTCCTCTCCTCACAGACCCTGCTTCAACATGGGCCTTCCATGGCGGGTCACAGCCTCCCTCTGGCATCCATCTGCTCCAGCGTGGGCTCCTCCACAGGCTACAGGGGAATCTCTGCACTCCTATGGTCCTCCACAGGCTGCAAGGGCACAGCTGCTTCACTATGGGCTTTGCCATGGGCTGCAGCTGGATCTCAGCTCCGGCGCCTGGAGCATCTCCTCCCCCTCCTTCTGCGCTGAACTTGGTGTCTGCATTGCTGTTCACAACTTCTCACTCTGCTCCTCTCTGGCAGCCATCTTCAGCTAAACTCACTTTTTTTTCCTCTTCCTTCTTAAATATTTTATCACAGAAGCATTCCTTCAACTGCTGATTGGCCTGGCCTTGGTCAGCAGTGGGCCCAACCTGGAGCTGGCTGGCGTTGGCTCTGCTGGACATGGGGGAAACTTCCAGCACCTTCTTGAAGAAGCCTCCCCCTCAGCCCCCTCCGCTGCTACCAATAGCTGGCCACAGGAAAAAACAATACAGGTATATTGTACAACAGTGTATATCCGAATGACCTTTTTTGGTAACTTTTCTGAAAATAATGTAAAAATGAAAATTTGTTGAAAATGTGCCAAGGGAACAAAGTTATTGTCTTATTAGCCTCTTCTGTAAGTCTGAGGTAGAATAGGAAGGAACTATGTATGATAGTTTCTTTAGCATAAAGCAGTATAGTTCTACTTCAGAAACATGTTGTTTCTGCACAACATTTCCTTTGATTTCAAGAACTACAGAACTGATTACACCAGCTGTTTTGGATTTTTTTCTTCAAACAATTTCTAATGATCTTCTGTGGTGGAAATATGGATGAATTGTTCTAGGAGTCCTAGCTCTAGAAAGGAGCTCTCAGACAGTAGTCACAAGTAAGCTTTACAGAACTATTCCATATATCTTTTTATAAAACACCAGCACAATATTTGGGTTAAAATTCTGAAGGCTCCAAGGTCTCACCCTCTCTCTGTTACATTCTCTCACCACTAACCTAATCATTACTGCTATATTGCTCAGTCCATTTTCTAAAAATGGAAGTATCTCCTCCTTATCCTCAGGAGATAAAATAGGAATAATTTAACTAGATTACACAGATAAAAACTCTAAAAAACCCTATTTTTTTTTTCCATTTAGACAGTCCTGGGACAGAATTCTGAAAGTAATTGTAATACTGGATGTCCTGTGCATATATTGATTCTGGAGTTTTTATCTTGTTTACACATTTATAAAAAAACTTTAAAATATTGTCTACCTATTTCCCTATGAATTCATAACAATCTGTGTTACTTCACTTTAGATTCAAAACATTAAGGTATCCTAAATAAAATGTTGAAGCCACCTATATAAATGAGTTTTCTGATTCATATTAAGAGATTTTTAACACTAATGGGATATATGCATTAAATTTATTTCAAATCAAACAGCTGAGATGAAATGTGCAATATTAGATAGAACTGATGATTGATGACAGAAGGATAGATAGATAGATAGATAGATAGATAGATAGATAGATAGATAGATAGATAGATACATACATACATACATACATACATACATACATACATAGATGCATTCATCTGAGACATTCCATGTAGCCATCTACAGCAGAACTACTCTATGCTTGACACAGGATTCCAAAAACTGATTTTTCTGACCACTTAAGGAGAACAATGACATTATGATATTATTTGTGACAACATTTCTAGGACATAGGAAAGCCTGAAAAGTCCAGAATTACCACATGCCATGAAGCCATTTAAATCTGGCAGCTTTACTGCTTAGTTTGATTACAGGTGTAAGTCATCTCTTACTTCATCAGAACCATCTCCCTTTAAGGCCTCAAAGAGATAGAATCCAATTATCATTTGTTTGGTAGAACTGGATACTTAACAGAATATCTTGTGTGATAAATTAAAAAATTATGCTTTATTCATTGCATATATAAAGTAGAACCAAAAATATTTTTCTTTCTTTTTTTTTCCTCTACATTTTCTTTGTCTCTAGAATCTGTGTGTGAATTGAGCAGCTCATTATTTCTTCAAGGATTCTTTCCAACCAAAATGTCTGTCACTGTTGAAACTGAATACTCAAAGTGCTGCCAATAAAACCCAAGAACCAATTTTCATAGAGAGCTATTTAAGTATTCTAGAACAGCATTTTTATGTCAGACAGGCCTTTAGAGTATTTGTGATTTGTATAGCTTTAACTGGAAGCAAAAAAAAAAAAAAAAAAAAAAGCATAGCTGATAGCACAGATATTTCTCACTGATGATAGCCAATTCTTGTCATCCAGTATTCTTTCAGGGCGGAATCTCTGTTTTCTTTAGTCTACATTGAGCTACTACTTAAAGGAATCTGTAGCAAAATGCTCTCAACTCTCAAGGCAGGAATACTTCTCAGGGGGAATGGTCATGAAATGTAGCTTTTCATACAGTGCTATGAAATTTAAGCTCAGCTGTGGCTTCCTATTTGTCAATATTGAACTGTTACAGTATTCAGTAAGTTCTTTTTTCTTTTTTCTTTACATTATCATCTTAGACAGAAGGTAGGCCTCAAAATCACTTTGTCTCATACTAAATATTTCTATAGCTACTGAAAGGTAACGTACTGTGAAACACCTCTTTGCAACAGATGAAACAAAAGCATGGAAAATTCTGTCTCCAGCAGTCAATCCTGATTTCAAGGGACAGATTCTCTAAGATTAGAAAACAGAGACTTTTTTGCAATCCTTTGTTTTTGGGCCAGTTAGATGATACTGCATATGAAATTGTACTGGCTTGTAGAGCAGATTGTAAGACTCATTAAGACACTGAAGGATTTTCTTTGTGTGGCTCAAACGTTAGCTTTAGAATAGCATATGGATTATATACATTTATAAAATACTTACAATTTAGTATAATATTTTAAAGATGAAGTATAGGATTGAAATAGTAATGCTAAATGGGGAATATAGTAAATATTCTGGAAAATAAATAAGAGTTGCAAAATAAGGAGACCTTTTTGCACTTATATTTTCATTATTCTTCCTGATATTACAAATTATTTTCATAAATGGGAAAAACTTTTTTATATGCTTTGACATTAAAAAAGTCTCCCAAAGCAGAGACACTTAAAAATCTCAGACAATATATAACATCTGATACACTATGCTAAATGATCCGAATGAAGAAAGGAATTTGTAAGAATTATTTTAATGTATGATTTTGGTTTGGTTTAGTTTCTTTTTTTTTTTTAAGTTAACAAAATTAGAGCTTTCTTCTCAGATGTGCAAGCTTCATAGTATGGAAAAACAACTAAAAGCAAACACAACAACTGGAGAAAGTTAAGATTAAAAAAAGGTTCAAAATGAGAGGCCCCTCTGCTTGGAATTGTGTTCATTGTGTTCAGGTGCTTCAACAATGAAGTTTTACTTAAATCAGTGTTTCTCATTTATCTTTTCTATAAAGAATAAAATTTTTAGGTGCTTGAAGAAGAAGGAGATATAGTTCGCTGAAGGGAATATAGGCATTAGTATTTTCAGTCAGAATTAAACCATTATGTGTGGTCATCTATGTTCTGAAAGAATAGAATAGAATAGAATAGAATAGAATAGAATAGAATAGAATAGAATAGAATAGAATAGAATAGAATACCAGAAAAGGCACAAAAGGCTTTATAAACAGGGAGAAACTTCTCATGTTTTTTCCCCCCAATGATTAAGCTTTGCCTCAGTCTCTTCTACCTATAATTAAAAAAAAAATCAAATACAGGAATTAGCACACAGGATAATCACAAATAGTAGGACGACAAGGAAAAAAATCAAAACATACAGTCTTCTGTCTTTGTAACATAAGCAATTAAGAATTCACTTGAAATTAAAAAAATGTAGTTAATAGACTCTATGTCTGTTCTTTTAATATTTTAATACACTTAGAAATACTTGAAAATTAACATACTAGAAAAGAAAAACAGAAAATAAAAAGACAAAAATTCACATATCAGAAAAATCTAATAAAAAATTAAGAAGATAATAGACTTTTAGCAGAGTTATACTGGCAACAGGGAAAAGTGGATTAGCTCTAGTAGTATTCCAATAATTGGCATATTGAGGTGCTGCACAAAATTTTTAACATTTTAAAAGATTTCTACTTGTAAATTGTACATGTTCTTTTTAATACAGAAGTATTCTGAAATTCATTGGTTTCTGGAAATTCTTACAGTACAAGGAACAGATTAACCTTAGAAATTCTTTCTAAACATACACTAGTAAAAAATTTTAACGACTTGTCTTCTAATTTTCTTCTGTATAGCATCTTTTTGGTGATCCTTTTTGGAGGGATTATAAAGTGCTAAAGTATTTCTTGATGGTAATGAATCAGGTTATTAGCTCCTGTAATACAGCTCTATCCAATTTCAGAAAAAGGCATTTATGACTGCAGTTATAATGGTCATATGAGAGCTATTTCTTCAAATGCTACATGGCAAATCCAGAAACCAGAGGATTGTGTTTGGGGAAGAAAAGGTAATATTACAGTAAAATGAGGCTAGTGACAATGTCAGGCTGAGAGAGTTGGAGTTGTTTAGCCTGGAGAAGAGACAGCTCTGGGGAGACCTTAGAACAGCATTCCAGGTATCTAAATGAGGCCTACAGGAAAGCTGGGAGGGACTACTTATGAGGGCAGATGTTGGTAGGACAAGGGGTAATATTTTAAAATGGAAAGAGAGTAGGTTTACTTGGTATATTAGGAAGAAATTCTTCACTTTTAAGAGTGATGAGACAGTGGAGGAGGTTGCTCAGAGAAGCTGTGGAAATGTTCACGGCCAGGTTATATGGGATTCTGAGCAACCTGGTCTACTGGAAGGTGTCTCTGCACAGGGAGGTCATAAATTAATAATCTTTCAAGTCCCTTCCAACTCAAACAATTCTATGATTCTGTGTTTTCTCCTGCCTGACAATAGAATGAAAAAATACAAGGCAGAGGATATTAAGATTTATATTATTTCTTTAACTACTTTGGAAAAAATAATTGTTTCCAGAAATAAGGTATTTAATTTTTAAAATAATGTATTCAGGTAAATATCTATGTGTGGCAGACTTGAAGATATTTTTATTCCTTCAAAGCCATCTATACATGCATATAATTTAAATAAATAAATATTTGCTTTCATTTTATTAAGAATTTAAGAAACCCTGATGAAATTTAGGCATTTCTTGAGTGAAGGTTAAAGAGTGATAGAAATTACATAATGAGATAATCCTTACAAGTTAATACCTATCCGTTTTTCTAGGGAAAATCGAAAGATCTTTTAAGGTACTAAATCAGGATCATCTTTTATCCAGCAACCACAAATCCAAACCAAACCAAACCAGACAGACAAAGAAAAGCAATCGAGCATCTTTTCTCCTGGAGAGATAATGTATTATGCTATGAATTCAGTTTTTAATATAATGCATTATATATTTAAAATAGGCATATAATAGAATGGAATTATTTATACTAATTCTAGTGTTCTTGCTGTTGCAACCTGTTTAGATGCAGAGAGGCAGGATGAGATTCATTTGTTAGGAACTTAAGGTCATACCCTAAAGAGCGATTAAAACGCAAACAAGGTTAAAAGTTGAATCCAAAATAATGATTTAATTTTATTAACTATAAAATAAGCAGAGAGAAGGAGAGGGGAAAGTATATGAAAGTTGGAAAAAGCTAAGATTACTTATTAAAAGCATAACAAATGCTTTTAAATGATTACTTATTACAAGCATAGTAAAAGGAGAGCTATCACGACCATCCTGATATGATGGAGGGAGGTCTCTCTGGAGGCTTGTGGGGAATTTGGTCTCTGGTCCTCTGGCCGGGTGCTGGAATATGGCACTGGAATGTGGTAAGATTGGTTGTTGGAATGTGGAAGGACTAGATGGGTTTCCTCAGCCTTATGTAGCCAGCTCATGCAGTGGGGGGAAGGGTTCCTGCCACCGGCCATTGGGCAGCCATTTTCAAAGGCAGCATGTGTGTTCTCCCCATAGGAGCAGCTTTCAGCCTTTTTCTATATAGGGTACAAGGCCTTTTGACCTACAGAGGTAGTCATGACAACTGCACATCCAACGCGTACTAGGATTCTGGGTGACTTGGCACTTCAGACAGAGACATGGTGGAGGTGATGCTGAAGAACTTTTCGTCTTTATCAGTTCTTTACATTCCACCTCATGATTTGACATTGCCTTGAGGAACGTCAATGTCACTTTCTCCAAGGTGGTGACATGAATATAAGGAATAGGGGGAAAAAGGGAGGTAAGCAAGTGATTTATCATGCATTTGATTAGGTCAATGCCAACAATTAGGAACATAATTCCAAAGACTGGTCTTTGTGTTGCCTCTGAAGAGGAAATACTACGAAAGTAGCATCCCTCAAACACTTTAGTAAAAGTAAAGACACATCTGGGGCAAAGGGCCAGAATTGCAACTCCACACTTAAATCCAGCATGTTGTTCTTATGATAAGCGTGAATAAAATTTTCCATTAAAGCATCCCCAAGCTATTCCAAGAGGAGCTATATACTTTGCATTCTTACGATTGGTTGTGTCTGCATAATCAAGGATGGGGGTTCTGTGGACTGGGTAGTGGGTAGAGGGGACTCCACATTGATTGATGTTTGCTAGTGGTGTTACAGTTCTCATCCCTATTTCTCCAGCCTTTTGAGGGATAACCCCAACAAGTACACATATCCATTGTTAGTGTTCAGCTCTAAGCAAAAACCATGTGTCTGGAGGATCTCTTGAACCTTCTTTACATGTTGTATTTTTTTTTCAAAAAGCAGCAACCAAATCCTTGTGAAGTTACATGGGTTTTGGCGTTTGGCTTGGCATTTTTGTGTTTGTTTGTTTGTCTGTTTTGGGGGTGCTTTTTTTGGGTTTTTTTGACTGGCAGAGTGTGAGTGCCACAGGGGATTTTGTGCTTTCCCTAGCTCAAAGTGCTGAGTTACTACCCAGTTTTCAGGATCTGGGCCCTAGGATCCAATTCACAGGCCAGAGAATATCCATAATGATTCAGCAGACCCAGGACGAACTGCTAACTTCCCCCTTCTTCTCATGAGGTGTGTTTAATGTCTGCATTGTGTTAAACAGTGAAAATGAACACTTTCCTGATAATTGCTCTCAGGAAGGAGTAGCACTATAGTCAAGGTATCTGCAGAAACACCAGGAGTCAAAGGAGAGTTAATTCCAAGACAATCTTGTTGTTAGCTGGGATCCAAGCTGTGAAAATTTTGTGCAACTCTGAGGAAACAGAACCCTGTAGGACTGTAATTTTGAGTCTGTCATCCTTTATATTCCCTTTTTTTCTACAAAGATATTCCTGGTCCAAACCCCAGGCCTGGCTTATTGCATTGCCTTTGTTCACAGAGGTAGAAGTACCCTTTGGATACACTTCTTGCGTCATTAGTCACAGACTTTGATCCTTCTGCTCCCATTTCCTCTGTGGCAAGAGCCCAATATCTTTCTGTCTGACATCACTCTCCAGGGCTCAGTCCTTCCACCAACTGCACTGAGCAGGACTGCAATACTTTTGATAGCTCCTCAGGAATCCAGTGACCCAAGTGCGCATGGAGGTGCCCAAAATATTCCAATATGAATGTCCAATATTAATGACATCCAAACTTTTTTGGGCAACAAAAATGCAGCAGGGCTGGTGCAGTGCTCCTGGAGGGCTGTAGACCCCTCTGTGTGGGGCAGACAAGTGAAATGGCCAGATCTGTACCTTATGCAAGCTTTGCTGTTGGGCTGGACTTGTCAGACAGGCGGGCTTGGCACCAAGCCTTGTACATTTAACCCATCTCTAAAATCAGAAACTTCCTGTGCCAGGGGTTGTGTCTCATAGACAAAGAGTTAAGCTTGTTTTCAGATCTTCATAAGTACTGCATTAACAGCTGACATTTTCAGTGGCCAGAACTCCAGAAACACAAACCAAGGAGTTAGGGTTCTTTGGGCACTGGCAGGAGTGGGGGGTGTCATTGTGGAGATGCAGAGGGATAGAATGAGAGGCAGCAGAAGTGGGTTGTAAGAGGGAAATCCTGATTAGGTGCTAGAAAAAGTTATTCCCCTGTGAGATGGTCACACACTGGAACACACTGATCAGAGATGCTGTGTCATCTGAAGCCTTGGAGGTGCTCAGCTGAGTCCCTGAGGAGTTTGTTCTATGTTGACCATGCTTTGAGCAGGAGATGGGACCAGATGTCATCCAAAGTCTTGTCTGGCCTCCACAAGTGAGTGATTTTATGACTCTGTGGCCAATGTGGGCCAAGTCACCATGATTCCAGGAAGCACTCCAAGGATGGAGACTCAGATAAATTCTTGTCTGTTTTATAACTCTTACACGAGAAAGTGCAAAAATCTTCCTTCTCACCTTAGGGACTGAGGGGAGCTACTCTGCATCAGTGACCCTCGAGACTGTATCTGCTATTGTTTGTCTTTAAGATACAATTTTACTAACAGAGGATTTCTCTTCTGGCTGAGAGCTTATTCACAGGAAACATGATCCCAATCAGCCATGGAGAACACAATTCCTGTTCAGCAGCTGATATTTCAGAGCAGAATCACAAAGCCACTGGGACCCAGCAGCAGCATTTTGTGGTCAGGGCACAGAGCTGAGCTGCGGGAAACCCGTCTGCCTTTCTCAGACCAAGCTGTGGAAGCAAGATGTCCCACCACAGAAGGAAGTCTTTTAACTCCAGGTCGTCCTTTCTTTGGCTCCTGGCTATTTAAAAACCCTGTGGAAAGTGGAACAACTCCAGCAAGAGGGACTGAGAGCAACCCACCTCCAGAGAGCACAGAGACACAGTCAGGACACTGCAGAGGCAGCTGGAGACGTGGGTTTCCCTCGGGGGGTGAAACAGTTGGCTGTCTCTGCATCTCCCACATCCTGTGCCACAGCCCTCAGCTGGGGCATGGAGGCACCAGCACACCCACTGCCCCTGCTCTGTGTCCTGCCACATCTGCAGCAGGACCCCTCTCCTGGCAGCAGGAGTGGGACAGGCACCTCAGGGGATTTCTGAGCAGATGAGGGGCCCCATCCCATGCAAAACTTGTTGCTCTATTTTGCTGCCAGAAGGACAAACCAATGGGTACTTCCAGAAGGAAGGAAACAAGGGCACAGTGATGCCTGACACACCTTAACCAGAGAGCAAACAAGAGAGAGGGAGGTGAGCAGGATTTATGGCTGTGACCTTGAGGCTTTCAGCACGTCTTACTCTATACAGGGGGTAGTTTTCTTTGACTGAATTGCAACACCATGATAACCTCCTGCACTCAGTAACAGAGGGCAGGGGTGTGCCTATGTGTTTCAAAATAAAAATCAAGCATTTAACTGGAGAAATTATGCATTAAAAATGTACAGAAGAAAAGCAATAATATGAGAACTGAACACAAGTGTTTTTGCAGAAATTGTCTGCTCTTTCCCTCTGGGCCACTGTATTTGCCCAACACATAAACAACGTTGCTCACACAACTCACAAGGAAATCTGACCGACAGCACAGCCTGCCTGGGTGGGGAGATATTTTTATCCCAAGGTCCAAAAGAGGAACAAACTATATTGAGCAGAGAGCATAGGTGAAACACAAGCTGAAGGAAACCAGCTCAGGGGCAGTGTGGGGAAGATGGACCAGTTGCTCACTTGGTGAAAGGAAGACCTCTTATGGTCAGAGGGAACAGCCCAGAGGGATGGGGACTTGGATGCAAGAGCAGGAGTCAGAAATGAAGAGAATGGAAGAAGAGATGAACCTGTAGTACTACCATGAGGAGAGGAAGAGTAGGAGGAAATCTGAGCTGAGGTGTGGGCAGAGAATGCTCAGCCCAGAGTTTCAAATATCAGGATAGAGCTTGGTCAGTCATGGAAGGGAAGAGAGTGGGATGGCAGTGGATGGAAGGTGCAGCCCCCCAGGCAGAGAGGGCACCAGCAGAGGGACCTGCTGTGCCCAGCACAGGGTGAGGCAGATCGGGAGGGGAAGGGAGTTGGCAGTGCAGGGCTCCCGTGGTGGTAGAAACAGCCTGACATCCCTGAGAGGCACTGGGCACTGTGACAGTGGGAACAAAAAGCCCTTTCAGGGACCTCCACAGTAAACAGGAAGGAGAAGATAAAGCTGCAGCCAGAGAGGCCACTTGGTTTCAAGGGAGATTTCTTTAGTCTTAGAAAGACCGGGGCAAGTTTGCAGCTAAGCAGCCAAGCCTGAAGGAAATATGTGGATGGAGGGGAGGCTCCACTGGCCCTTGCAGGCAGGTCTGTGCCAGGGCTCTCCACCTTATCTGTCACAGTGGCACCCTCTCCATGCTCAAGGCCTTCAGCCATAAGCATCCCTGATCTCAACCCACCCCAGAAGGAGGACCCCCCTCAGCATTTTGAGACCAGTTTCACACATCTCAGCCACCAGAGAAGATTTCCCTGTGATGGGCTTCTTTCAGGAAGCTATGACCTCGATGCCACTCACACTTCAGGCTGGCTTCCTCTGCACGTTCAACTCCTGTCCCATCCCATCCCATCCCATCCCATCCCATCCCATCCCAACTTCATCCTATCTCAGCCTCAGTTTAGGAGCAGCAGCTGTGGGAAGAACTGGCTGTACTGAAGCAGCAGCAATGCAAAGGAGATGCTGGAAGACACAAATTAAAGGTGCACCATGAGACCATCCACAGATGGGAGTGCAAATACCTAATCCCAGGGAGAACATCTCCACTGGGTCACATCTCTGACCTTGTCTCCTGGTGCCTCTGTGTATGGAGCTAGGTGAGGTGAGGTAAATGATGCTACATGGAAACCATACTTTAGATGGTTTTGAGGAGCTGTCAAACAGGGGTTTTCTTTTAGTTCTCATCCAGATTTGTTCTCTGGCACTGACAGCGATGGCTGCTGTCAGCGCATCTGTCCTGGGCAGCACTGGCAGAGCAGACAGGGCTGCGGGTGCCTTCCTTACTCTGCAGTGTAACCTGACCTGATGTGGGTAGGAGAAGTCCTTGTCTGGCTCTACTGCTCTCACCCCTGCTGTCAGCAAGCAGAGATAGTGGAGGGGAAGTGCTGGTTTTCCAGCATGGATTATTTTCCTAAGGATTCCTATCCCTTGTGAGTCACTGGATGTTTTTCTGCTGACTGGAAAGAATGAAATCCTACCACTGAGATGCTCAAAAAAATGTGTGCAGTGGTCAGGAGTGGTGCTTTATCAGCTTTTAGGATGCCACTTGTGATAAGACAACTTTGATTGGAGTGAAGATACAGCTAACTACAATTTAGAAGCCAAATCTTCAAGTGAAACACATGGGAACAGCTTTCTCTGCCTAAAAGATGGGCAGTATCCCAAAACAAAGTGGTGACTTTGTACATGTTTAGCCCACTGCAGGCTTAATTGGATCCTTTTGTCCATGAGAAGCATTTGAAATTGTGTTTCAGTGCTAGATGGCCACAATCCCACCATGAATTTCTGCACACAGTTGCTTTGCCCTTTCCCAGAGCTCATGGTGGGGTAACATCAGCCACAGCACTGTGGGCAGCACGGTCTGGTAGCACAAAGTCCCTTCCTCCCATCTTTCCAGATGTCAGCAGTCAACCACTTCCATCCCACACTGTTGGAATAGCAGGTCAAGATATTCTCAAGCAACTAGACACCAAGTAAAAGCAAAGTTCAGTGTTTTAAAGACCATCAGTGTGCTTGCAGCTGAAGAAATTCCCTGGATGGCTATTGCACAGCTCTAAAATAGCCAGTCTGGGGGAAAGGGCTGCATTTACCCACAAATACCCATTTTCCTGCAAGCTTTCTTGGAAGGAGCCCTCCAGTCAGGGTCATCCCAGCATGACCATCACATCCCAGTCATTCCCATCACATGGGAAGGATTTTCAAACTGCACTAATGTGCAGCGAGATGGAGACACTAAGTGCTGGTTTAGACATTCTAGAGAAAGTCAAAACCCTGTTTAACTTCCATTACTGTCACTCCAGTCCCTTCTGATAGTACTGAATAGCAAAGGGAAAAAGAGAAAGATAAAAACAATCTTAAAGGCTTTTCAAAAATACCACGTTCCTAAAGAAGACAACATCTGCCTTAGAGTGGCTTTAAATGGAAAGAAAGTGTGAAAGAACAAACATTTCTTCACTGATTCCCAAATTATAGGGACAACAGAGATGTCATTTGGTGCTTGTTGGACACTGAGACCAACTGAATGCCCTTAGCACTGATGATCTGTGCAAAAGAGATACTCAGATACCAGTGGGGACCATTGGAATGAGAGATGCCCCCTGATCCCCCTGCATCCCTGGAGCAGCACAGGATAAGCAGACAGAAAGTCAGGATCTGTGTTGCCCAGCAGAGCAACAGTTTGGAAAGAAAGGCCATAAGATCTTGTCCAGAAGGGAGAGAAGCAGCAGCCACAAGCTCAGAGAGACCACAACTGCTTTCTGCAATGCATAAATGTCACACACTGTGTTTAAAATACTTGATCAGCCTTGTCCAGCCAGCTCGGCTCTGGCAATAAACACACTGTTCTGCTTTTTAATGTGTTTCCCTCAAACGATGCTCTAGCAACAAACTGTGTTCAAAAAAGATCTGCAGTTGCAGTTCAAGATTTATTTTAACTTTTCAGAAAAACAAAACCTCAGAACCAAAACAAAAAGAGCCAGAAGAGACTGTGGGAAACTTTTTCCTAGATAAATGTGAAGTTAGATTATTGTGCTCTTTCCACCCTGACAGAGCTGACGGGATGCCACCCGGAGAGGATGGAGGATGTGTGGTCTAATGACTAACAGGGTCAGAGAGTCTGAGCCCAGACATTACCAACATAAAGAAGCACCTCAGGCAAATCTCTAATTGCCTATGACTTATTCCCATTTATCCGGGGGGCAGCAGCTCACTCCCGGGAATGCGGTGAGCATTTAATCAATTAGGGCTTGATTGCTGCTTTGAAATCCTGGCCTCCAAAACACACGAGGTAATTGCAGAAAGTCCTTTATTATTCCCAGCAGTAGGGACTATGCCATGTTTGCACATATGGATCAGACCCTTCCCAAGCCTGGCTGGTCCCCTCTGCCCATCTGGGTAACCTGCTGATGTGGTGGGTCATAGCTAGAGCAGGATGCTGCCCATCATTACTAGAGCTTGCTTTGAACTCCACCAGCCAGAGCCATGAGAGGTGGATCACAGGCAAGCTGAACATTGTCAAACAGAGAACTGTGCCAGTCGTTGCACTGATGAGAGAGGACAGCCAGTTTGTAACCCCATCCTCAAGGCATGGCACTGGAAGAGAACAGGAGACATGGCTGTGTTCCTGAGAGAAAGGAAGGCATTTGCCTTGGAAATAGAGGTAGACAGAGATGGAGATGGTGGAGATGGGGATGGGGATGGGGATGGGGATGGAGATGGAGATGGAGATGATGGAGATGGAGATGAAGCAGGCTAAGGTGACTGTGATCAGTAGAAATGTCAGTGGCCTTTAATTAAAGCCCACCTACACTCTGCAGATGGATACTGCCAAAACACTCAGCCGGATGATGATCCAGAAGCAGCAATGAGCTCTGAGCTGCCCTGTGTCCCTGGCAGCCCACATCCCCTCAGCTGCCCAGTGGGGGAAGCAGGACCACCCTCAGGGACCCTGGCTGCTGTCTCAGGCTGCAGAGGAGTGAGCCCATGCCCCCTGCACAGCTCCCACGATGGGACACAGTCCAGCCAGCCTGCATCCTCAGGGCTGGAATGGGGTCTTCCGTCAGCTGCGTGGAAGGAAGCCAAGTGAAATTTTTTTAGGCGTCTCACTAAGGACGCCTCACTAAGGAGGTCAACTTTCTTTACTAGATAAGGCATTTTCCATCTAAGCAGGACATTTCAAAATGCCCTATTCCCAAACAAGCCTTTCTGAGAAGACCGAGCGAAAACAATCTGTCAGAAGCCGTTGGTTCCAGCTCCTCCTGCCTTTGTTTTGACCCCACCCCCCTGCCCTGGCCTCGCCTTGCTTCCCCCTTTGCCTTCTTCCAAGGAAGAGATTAAAAATGCTGAAATTGGAAGGATGCCAGCAGGACTGAAATTTCATTTTGCAGCAGCCTCAGTGGCCACACCAAATTGCAGGGCCCTAGTGCCAGGCAAGGGTGTGGCCTGTGGGGACTGTCCTGCAGCACCATGGGACTGGTGGCTGTGGGCACTGCTGGTGACCCAGGGGGTCCTGGAGGTCGCACCAAGTCAGGTGCCTTTTCTACCCACCCATGGAGCCAGGGGAGTCACGGGAACTGGGAGTACTGTGGGGGGCATCCTCCTCTTTCACTGAGGGATGCTCACCCTCAAGGGGTGAAGTGAGCCAACGGCTCCAGAGGGGCTTGATCCTATTTCTCCACTGGCTTCTTGCCATTTGTTGTTGAAATCAATGACCTTGGTTATGTGGGACTGTCATCCACTGTCAAAACCAGCACCCAAGTGCTCAATCTGCCTGGGGCAGTCTTACTTTGGAAAGTGCCCAAGAAGGATGACCCCTCTGCCTACTAACAAATGTCCTATGTGACATTTTGTCATGACCAGCTGTGTCCAGAGGAGACAAGTGGATTCAGAGCCCATGCTGGTTACTCAGCTACCTAATCACCATGGCACCAAAGCAAGGAGCTGAACTTGTGACAGGGGACTCCCATCCTGAGAGCATCCCTGCTCCACCACACGTGGCCAGGGTCAGTGTAAATCCACCTTTCCCAGGAGGCTGTTGAGGCAGGAGAAAACTGTGCATCCCAAGAGGAATAAAGCCTCACAGAAAGGCAAGGCGATGTGGCAGAGCACAGGTGAAGGGAACATCCTGCTGCTGCCAGAGGTTTTATGGTTCTTAGGCTGCCAGTACTTGCCAAAACTGTGTGTGCCTTGAAACGCCATAAATGCCAGGGTCACCTTCTCCACCTTTGCTGGGAAAGATGCATGAATGCAATGACTTCCCGTATTGAAGCACCATCTTCCTGCCAGTCCTTGCTCCTGCTGACTCTGGCAAAAGCCTTGTCAGATGACCTCAGGGCTCACTCTACAGCCAGGGGACAAAACACTTGCAGGGCGAGTGCTTGGTTGCTCCACTGCTGGAGCCCTTGGTGTGTGAGAGCATGGAGAAGCTGGTTGAGGACTCACGGAGAATGGCAACAGTTCTCTGGGGAGTATGCAGCAGGGAAATGCCATTGATTCATGTTTCCTAAAGAATGGCATTGCCACACATCTGAAAAAAAAAAGGAAGTGGAACCATCTAGGGGCTGTCTCAACACCTTCCATCCATCTTTCCTCTTCCTCCACTCTCTCCAGCTCATCCCAGGTCCTATCTGTTGGGATTCACCTATTTCTCCCTCTTACCAGTCTGTGGATGCTGCTGTTTCCCATGGTGGAAAAGATATGTTTTAGGATGCTGTTTACCCCCTGTTAGGTTTAGCAATGATTCCCCAAGGTATAGACAAACTTCCTCCAGTAATCCCCTACTCGGGCAGGTGAGCCAGGACCTCTTCACAGCCACCCATGATCAGCACCAAGGCCTGTCTCCTGTGACTATTTTGGCCCATTCTCTCGCCCTCAACAGACCTGTGTCTTGCCAGAGCCTAGCACCCAAACCTGGGGATGGCTTGGGTGTGGCCGCACTGCACTACCCTGGGGAGAGGCACAGCTCCTCTGAGAGGGTGGAGGTAGCTGGATGGCCTGGAAAACACCTGGGGGTTTGAATTTCTTCAAAAAGCTGACTTCTTCCAAGAGCTCCAGGCAACCCCCACATGCTCCCAAGCCTCTCCAATGCTTTCTGTCACAGGGGATGATGCAGCCCGGGCATATTTAATGTAATTCAGTGAGCAAAGGGGAAAAATAGCAGCAGTTATTGCTATAAGTAGCTCTGACAAAAATGTCCCAGTGTGACTGCAGGTCTTTGTTTCTCAGTCCCTTCCCTCTCCTGCAGTTCTGTGCTAGAAAACCATCCCACCATTTCAGTTTCCTCCTCAAGAATTGCTGGGTGCCTTGGTGGAGAAGACTTTTGTGGATTCTTCTTCTGGCATACCACAAGCACAAACAGACGTGTATGTATATAAGATAGTCGTGCAGTCAGCTGCCCTTTTCTTTCACCTGTAAGATCACTTCTTCCACACAGTGCCTCCCCCTACAGCTCACCCCACAGCTCACTGTCTCCACAGGGCTTCCCTCACTCCTCCTCATCCTCAGGCTAGAACCTGTAGGAGCTCTCCCACACTTTCTGTCCCCTCCACGGTGTGCATAGGCCACCATGTACAGTGTCCCAAGCTTTGTATCCATGCTCATCTGCTCTGTGATCTTCACCAGGCTCCTGTGAGACTGAACTGAAACACCTTTAAAAGCCTTTAAGGGATATCACTCTACAGCAGAAATGAAGGAGCCCAAGTCCTGGCTTGTCATCCTCCCATGTAGGTAGCAGACAGTTAGACCTTCAAAAAAGTCCCCTCACAAACCCCAAGGCAGTGAATGATGTTGTTGTCTGTTGGGAAAGTTGCTACCAGCCTGCTAAACAAGGAAGAGGACATTTGCCACCCACAGTACCACCCAGAGGGCTGTTACCCCATGCTGGAGGCATCCTTTCCCAGCTGGCACTGAAAGTCATGTCCTGCCCCCTTGGACAACCTGCCTGGGATGGGCTGAGTTTCACTGTGATCCTAACAGGAGATACTGCAGGGAGGAGCCCACAGCCCTCGCTGGGAAGAGGCTGTGTTCCCACAGTGCCCAAGTCAGCACTATAAAGCCACTCCTCAGGGAAGATTAATAATTTAGGAATAAACTGGAGGCTCTATTGTGTTCTGAGTAGGCTGTTGTATTTACTTATCATGACAATGTCTTAGGCCCTTCCGGTCATACACTTGATATCTGATGAAAGTTTGGCACATTCTCTTGTCCTGTCCCCAAAAAGAGAAGCACCATCCTGCCCAATTGCTTGGACAGCAGGATGCACTCATTTGGGTGCTGGACACCATGACTCAGATAATGAGTTATTCCTGTTATAGGCATCCAGAGTAGTGTCTAATGTAGTCATGAGCAGGGACCACTCATGGTCCATTGAAAGCTTACAAACATGAACCCTTGAAGAAAGAAGAGTTGTCAATTGTTTTGGAAGATCTCTCTGCAGTCTGAGATTTGTTGAGCCCACATAGACCACTGGGACCAATTTATCCTCTTCGGTTTTCCTCAGTAATTCCTGGAACTACTCCAGGATAGCTTTTCCTGGGCAAGGCTGTGTGCCAGGACCCCTGTCCCACAGTACACATGTGACTCAGTTCATCCATTTTGGTTGAAGCACCCAGGAGTAGATACTGTGCTTCAAGTTCACAGCTGTCACTAATACCAGACAGATTTCCTGTGGAAACCAAGAGTGTCCTGAAAATATTGATGGTCATCTCATATTGCAGGCAAAGGGGCAATAACGCACAGCTCAGTTCAGGAGCAAGACCCAAGCTATAAAGACAGGTACAGAGAGGGATTAAGAGTGAGACGTGCTTATCTTCCTGTTGGCTAAACCAAGGGGCTGCAACTCCTGCAGCAAGTGTTTAACAAGAAAGGAAAGAGTGATTGAAATCCAACTTAATCTGCATTCAGCATCTTTCATGAAACAACCACATCGAGAGATCTTTTCTGAGAAGCCTTGAAATGGGATGACCCGAAGCTGGCTGGTTTACAGGAACACACAGAGTGTAGCAGTCTCTCTCTGTTAGGTGATGGAGGGAACAGCTTAGTCACCATTAGAGGAACCATTCACAGAGAGATGAAACCTTCACCTCCTGTTGCAACACAGGAGTTGTTTTTTCCTTGCCCACCAC
Organism: Serilophus lunatus; assembly: GCA_013399895.1. NCBI lineage: Eukaryota > Metazoa > Chordata > Aves > Passeriformes > Eurylaimidae > Serilophus > Serilophus lunatus. The sequence continues at coordinate 116,514 of VXBA01003454.1, read as the reverse complement.
TTATGTCACCACTTGTGCATGGCAGGCAACTCTCCTCCACTTCCCAGCAAGCTTTCCGTGCCACTGAGTCACACCACTGGTGTCCCTGTGGGGAAGCGCCCAAAAATTAATATCTCAAAGGGAACGTTGCAAATACCTTGGCAGAGCAGCCAGTGTGGTGAAAGGGAGTAGGTATTCATGTGGAATGATATTTGGGGAATGCTGCAGTCTCTTACTGAAACTGCAGCTCTTTACAAGAAGCACAAAAGTCCTCCAGAGCCTTGACTCAGTGGCTCTGAGGTAAATGCCTTTCATCAGAGGCCAGATGAAAAGTTCCCCGAAATCAAAGGAGACTCATGCTGATCCCAGTGGGTTTTTACTCAGGGGGTAAAGGTTAGGTTTGCAGAGGGGGTTAAGATGTTACTTCTGTGCAGGAGCTAAGGGTGTATCCATCCTATCAAAGTTTTCCAGGCAGCAGTACCCTTGTATCCAAGATCTTGACAATTTAGACCTCTGAGGGAAGGGATTTAAACCCACATTTCCCACCACATGTGACACAGCATAGCACCCCAGAGTTGGAAGAGATGATCTCATTCCCTCCTGCTTAAGCTGTTCCACTTGACATAGATAAATTAAGTATTGATGCAAGTATTGATTACTGTTGCGCTCTGTATCGGAAAACTTACCCTCATCCTTTCATGCACCTTTTTCCATCTCACTATAATTAGATGCCCAGGAGGATACTCTTCCCCCTGAGGGGTCGAGGTTGGGTTTTGACCATGTCTTATAGGCCAAGCCTAGGGCTGGTGGGTCAGGTGGGAGGGGAAGGCACTGCTGCCTTAGGGAGCAGAGGGACAGCATTGCCCAGGATAAGCAGCAGCTGGCAGTGACACCAGTGCCACCAGCAGAGCTTGTGCTTAGGAGCTATGTTTGAAGAGCACAATGAGAGTGCATGGGGGAGGAGATCCTCTGAGAGGCTCTCTGTGCGTTGGAAATCACTGGCAGGGACTGGAAATACCCCAAATGGGATATTTCTGAGAAAAAGATGTGGTCTGCAGTCACCTTTTGAAAAACACCTTAATGTTTCTGCATTTTGGGAGCCCTTCATGTGCAGGATGCAAACAAAGTAAAGAGTCCTACAAATTCTAAAGCCCCAAAACCAGAGCAGAGCAGACCAGTTCCTCCCACTTTGTGGTTTGACCTGTGTCCTTTTCAGATTTTGCTCTGAATCACAAGGTTAATACAGGTCTTACAGCAGAGAGACGTTTTCAGTAGAAACTGAGTAGTTTCAGTTAAAGAGGCATGAAAATGCAATGGTTTCATATTTATGGGGATAAATTAAAAGGAAATGTATTTTGGGGCAAGATTGTTGACGGATCTTTTGATCAAAAGTAGATTTTCCAATGAGACTGCTGTTAAGGTACATCTGGATTGGAGATGAATCTTCCTGTGCCACTCCTAAAGCATAGCAACAATCTGCCCTGCAGTTCTGACTTGGTACAGTTGATAATCTCTGGGCCTTCTGAGATAAATCAGGGGCTGTATCCCAACACTTCACTGGCATAGGGTGCATTTCTTCAGAAATAGGATGCAAATAATAGGTCAGACAAGAACTGTTACATGTTACTCAAAAACAAACAAAACAAATAGGACATGATTTTTGTAACATCATATCAGCTAAAGCTCTGTTGTCTGTCAATAAATTAATTCCTGACTAATTGCTGGCACAAAGGGAGAGAGCCTAAGCATTCTGCAGTTTGTCAGCCTCTCTGTAGGGTGAATATTTGCACACCCTGGAGCTTTTTTCTTCCCTTTTTTTTAACCTTTCCCAAAATCAACTGAGAAGTACATGATTTCTCACAGAAAACATCTCCAGTTTCTACAATTCTACCAGAATCAATAGGTTCCAACAGTGCCTTTGATGTGAAGATGTGTTAGTGAAGCAAACTCACCGCAGCCTGTTTTTAATACTTTTGGTGTGTTCGCTCTCATTGCAGAAGACTGGAGAGAGGGAGATGAAACAAAAACACAAAGCGTATTTGACATGACACCTGATCCCACCCAGAAGCAGAGAAGCACTTAAATCTCACAGTTCCTCTCTGGATGGTGCTCCTGTCAACAGCTTAAAAGCAACATTGCCTAAAGTGGCATTTATCTTTGGGGCTCTCTATCAGATTCCTTTCTGATTTTGTTCCATGCGTGTTTCTTGCTGTTTATGCCTTACATGGTTAAAGGGAACCTTTGTTGCTTCTCTACGGTTTACACTAAGGTCAGGACTGAGCACTGTACATCCTTTCATCTCCTAAATATTGGACACTTAATCCCAAAGGCTCTGTCCCAAAGGTAGAAATGCACCTACAAGGGTATCTTTTCTTCAGTCTGCCCATAAGGTTTCCTCTGCGCACAAAACCCAGCAGCCACATGGGATTTTACACAGAGATAAGCCAGTTTCTTCCTGCTTTAGGTTTACATTTAAAGCTTGGTGAGAAGGGATTTATCCTTGCACTGACCTAGCCCTGGGAGTTCTGAGACAGGCTAAACAACCAGACCCTGAAGTCACCAGGGTGGTGGTCCCAGCTCTGGCTAGGGGCCACACAAGATGCTCTTCTGCTCACAGACTGCTCAACTTCCCCAGGCTGTACAGGTTTGTCTCATTTCCTGGACATTTTGAGAACAATCCCACAGTACTTACACATAATTAATTTGCAGCCCATTAAAATGGGAAAAAATATGGGAAGGCAAATCTCTGCTGCTTTTGGCTTGTTAGTAGGTGAGTGTTGGTTTATCTGTGGTGGCAGAGGGAAGTGTTGTGATCTAGGTGTTCAATGGTTTCTTCACTCTGGCCCATCTGACAAAAATTACAGCCCTGGTGAGCAGGATCAATCATTTCATTGCAGATGTTTGCAGGCTATGGCTCCCTTCCTCCCCAAGGAGGAAGGTCAAAGAACTGTGCAGTGTCAAAGCAATAGCAGCACTGTGCCTTAGGAGACAGGTCCCTGTCTGTCTGCTGCTGCTGTTTGAAAGGGACTGTCTTAGTAAGCAGAGCCTAAGCAAGCCTGAGGAAACACTTGGCAAAGATGGAGCAAGCCCAACTTTTATGCCAGTAAACATGGACCTGAGTCTGTGTGGTCAGTTCATCCTCAGGAAACCTGCTGTCCTCTGCCACCAAGAGGATAAAAACCCCAAAGAATCAAAGAGCAGGGCAAGCATTTTTATCACAGAATCAAAAACTGGTTTAGGTTGGAAGGGATTTTAAAGATCGTCTAGTGCCAACCCCCCTGCCATAGATAAGGACACCTTCCGCTAGACCAGGTTGCCCGAAGTCCCATCCAACTTGTCCTTGAATACTTCCAGGGATGGGGAATCCACAACTTCTCTGGACAACTCGTTTGCGTGCCTCACTACCCTCAAGGTAAAGAATTTCTTTGTAATATCTCATCTTTTAGTTTAAAGCCATTACCTCTTGCTTCTGTCACTCCAGGCCATTGTAAACAGTCCATCTCCAGCTTTCTTGTAGCCCCCTTTAGGTACTTCAAGGCCACAATTAGATGAGCCCACAGCCTTCCTTTCTCCTGGCTGAACAACCTCAACTCTCTCAGCCTTTCCTCACAGGAGAGATGCTCCTTCCCTCTGACCATCTTCATGGCTCTCCTCTGCACTGTCTCCAATGTGTCTTTGTGCTGAGGACCCCAGAGCTAGATGCAGCACTCCACGTGGGATCTCACAAGAGCAGAGTAGAGGAATAGAATCAATAATGGTGTGATGGGAGCTACTTGTACATAGAAAACCCATTTGACATTGAGTGCCACCCCAGGCCTCTTACCCCTGGCACACAGATGCACAGAGAACTCCTATAAGGATGCCCCTGCCCATGCAAAAGCTCAGGCTACCAGTGAATTGTCACAATGAGGGAACAGAATCTAGATTTTGGGGCAGAAAGTAGACTTCTTATCCTCCAGCTGAGGAGACAGAGGAATAACTTGTGTCAACAAAAGATCTAAATAAAGTAATTGGGAGAAAAGGAAAACACCATGCATAGTCAAAAACCTACATGTTCCTCAGCCCTCAGAGCTTCTCCACCTCCTTGAGGGACTGTGACATCTTGATTGATTCCTCCAGCTGCAGGAGAGGAGGTGACCAGAGAGTACTATAAATACCTCAGGCTCCAATCAATGAGCAGTCCTGATTTATATCTCATGAAGTTACGAAGGAGTCTGACAGAAACAGAAGGCTCCTTCACTGTTTGTGGCACACAAACAGCTGTTTGAGAGACGAAATATGTTCACAGTGGAGGACTCTGCTATAAAAATCATCTCTAAATTTTTGGAATTTCTCATGGTTGAATCCTTTCTATGCCACAGCTGTCTGAGCAAGGCCGAGTGCAAAGTCACATCCACCTGTCTTAGACAGATACCTGCAAATCTGATAGTGAAAGTGCAGTTAACACCAGGCTAACTGAATTAACTGTAATCAAGTGACTCCTTATTTGCACCAGTGCACACGGGAGAAAAATCAAGACCTGTAATATCTATTTTACCATGTCATGGTTTCGTAACACTGGAGAAGATTAATATGCAGTAAAACAGGGACAAATGACTGTGAACAACTTCATGAATAAATGGTCGCATTCTGGATCGGTTTATAGAGGTAAGTCAAGAGAGACACCTTTACCAGTGGAGAGGTGCTGATCTGACACATATTTTGTACTCACACCGGGGTAAGAAGGAGAAAATAATAACTGGCACTGTTGGCCAAACAGCAAATGAGCTCAGACATCCCTGCTCAAACCTAATTGCAGAGGGTAACATTTCCAGGAATTCCAGTTATTCATCCCTGTCCAGTAAGCTCCAAAATAGAATAGAATCACAGAATCATTAAGGCTGGAAAAGAACTCCAAGATCATAAAGTCCAACCTTTGACCAATCACCACCTTGTCAACTAAACCATAGCACTAAGTGGCACATCCAGTCATTTCTTGAACTTCCAGGGATAAATCTTGTAAGAGCCATTGAAATCTGTCAGTGGACAACTGATAGGTACAAACAGACTGGGATGACTGTTATTCTGCATTTAAGAATTAGGATAACTGCTAATCCACACATGTCACGGGGAGGAATAGCACCCTTTCTCCTTTGTGAGCAGTCTCACAGGGTTTTTCTCAGCCCTCTGAAACATCCATATGAACACTCATGCGCCCCTGTAAGTGTGTAGTCGTGCCTCTGTGCAGAGTGGAACACTCAGTGGGACACGTCTTCATTGAAGACAGAGTCACTTCTGAAGGGGCTGTGCTTTTTTAATCTTTCTCTGACCACAGCAAACATTTAAGGGCTGTGAGAACTTCCTTTGCTACTCATGTGCCTGTGCACACTTCTGAAATAAGAACTGCAAGGGAAGATTGCCCCTGCTGCCAGCTTTGCCCCACCAAGACTCTTTCCTCCTGCCCTGCCAGGGCAGTCCTGCTCTGGCACTTTTTGATAACTGGCTTTTACTGCTTTACCCTCCAGAAAAGCCAAGGCTTTTACTGCAAAGCCCCTGTGTGTGCCTGTGAGTGCACAGCTGAAAGAGGCTTCTTTCTGGTGGGAACTCAGAGTAGGATGGGTGCAAAAGATGCACAGCCATGTGCTCAGGGCTTGTAGGACGGAGGTAAGCGGTGGGAATCAATAAACAGAACAGGGGGATAAAGGCACAGTCCACGCTCCCTGGAAATACTCTGACTGCCTGTACAGCCTGCCTAGGGAAGAGTTAAAGGCAGAGCTCTGGAAAGTTTGGCCAGATGACTTCCTGATGGAGTTTATACAAGTATAGTGTGCGCAAGGACGTATGTGCCTACGTGCCACTTCTCCCGGAGCAGCCGGAGCTGAGCAGAGGGAGGAAAAGAAATAATAAAAACATCACAGATGGGTCCAGGCTGAAAGCAACCATCTGATGAATGTGCAGGGTCATCACATCCCTCTCATTACAAACCTGCCAGACAAATCTCTATGATGCCTCCTCTGCTTGCAGAGCAAGAGGGCAGGGGAAGGGGGGAGGCTCGGCAGGGACAGACCAAAGAGGACATTAGCAGCAGGAGTTCATGGTATCCCAAACCAGCTGACAGTTGTTCAGCTCTCAGGACTTTCCCCGTGCTCAGGGAAATAATGCAGTCAATCTGCAGTCACTGGACTGCCAGGGTGATGAAGGGGTGATGCAGAGTTGATGCCAGGGAGATTCCAGGGAGATATTGGTGTGACGATGGAGTGATTCCAGGTTCATGTCTGCAGCCAGGAGGTGTGATAGTATGCAGCCACATATACACACATATGTTCGTCTGATAGGACTTAGCCTGGATGAGAATATCAATGAAACACTAGTACAAGCTTGATTTCTACAAACCTGGGCAAGACTTTGGTGCTCAGACTGTTCTCTCTTGCCTGTCCATGTGCTGTCTGGATGGTAAACCCTCAGGGTTAACAGATTCACGTGCATGTCCTACTGTGGAGCTGTGACAGCCAGAGCTGCTAACCCTGAGGGAAATGGGCTTGCCCCATTTGCAGGAACTTAATTCTCCCTGCCATGAGTTCTTCTAGGGAAAGATTTGCAAAGATGGCTAATGAAGGTTTGTTCTGCCATTGGCTGAGGCCCTCTCTGTCCTCCCAAAAGAGACAAGTGGGGACACATCAAGGACCATGCAGAGTTGCCTGAATGACTGTCTCTAGGCAGGTCAGTAAGAAGGCAAACTCCATATTATTCTCGTTTAGCAGTAAATCAACCTTCCTCTCTATTATGTAATTTCTCTAGAGCACATTTGCCTTCTCATTCAGAGCAGGGTGAGAGGGCACCATCTACGAAAGGATTAAGCACCAGTCCCTTTAGGGATGCTTAGTCAGTGAACCCGTGCTTCTGATTACATACTTTCAACTTGCTGTCATTTGATAATCTTATGGAAGAATTTGCAAGTTTGTGCCGTCTCAGAAATTTCTGCTTGTTCACTGCAGCTGTGCTCAGAGGGGATGCTCTGTGCACAGCGAGACCATGGCTAATTGCATCAGGATGTCGAAAGGAAGGTCTTCTAAAGTGCTACTGTTACAAACCCCACCTGCATTCTCAGAGTCGAGCCAGGTTGCTTACAGAGCCATCATTAGCACCAGTAAGTAAAAACCTGCAGATACACTTTACACAGGGTAAAGCAACAATAAATAAAAAGCATCTTTTCCCAGTAGTTGAGTTGACTTTGGAAAGTAAAACTTGTAAATTGTAAAAATTTGCCATATAAGTAAAATGAGCATTTTATGAATTGATTTCTTTTAGATCAGAATACTAACATTAAATACTTGGCCATTCACATTCCAAAAGTCATGTTATTTTATTCACTCAGCTCCTTTTAATTTTTTTTTAATTAAGTCCAAAAATTTATCTTTAAATGGAGCCATAACAAATACTTAATTCCTGAGTGCAATTCTTTGGAAGGCAGTTCTAAGTTTTGACTTATTTTGTCCCTGTTCTGGATATTCTCATCTTTACATTTCTGTCAAAGATCTCTGTTATTTCTCATTAGAAAATACACCTTGTCTCTCTAATGCCCAAAGCAGAAGGAATCCGTTGTGTTACAATCCAAAGTGTAAGCAGGCGAATTAGAAGGAAGATATGTTACATTTTCCAAGCAAGAAGCCGGCTGAAATGAGAAGCTAGGAAGCTGAGTTTTGCAGTGGCAGATTCAGAGCTTTATTTTCTACCTCTTTGCATTTCACCCTCTCTACAGGCTAGCACAGGCTCAAGCCTGGATAAGTAGCATTAGGATGAAGCAAGATAGTGGAAAAGAAGTGATTTCATCTTGATGCAAGCATTTCACACTGGATTGTCTCCCACTTGAGCTGATGCATTAAACAGAGCTGTTTACCAGCATGTGGTAAACTTAATTTACACGGGCTACACAGTCTGCATTGCACTGCAGCCAGAAGTGTCCCTGCTCCTGGATCCCTGCCTGAACACAACCTGAGAGCACAGAGGATGGTTCAGACTCCCTACCTGAACAACAAACATCTGATGTCAAACACTACAGCAGTGCCCCTGTTTGGGTGGGCAGGACGGGCAGCATGAAACAATGTGTGGATTCATACCAGATTTATTCCAAAACCAAAGAATCAAATCCATCTTTCTTAAGAAACAAGCTCCCTTTTCAAAAAGAAGAGTGATTTAAGGTCAAATACTTTCATCCTAAGCAACATAAAATGAAGAACAGCAGAATTGGGCTGGCATCCTGTGTGGTTTACCAGCGGTGCCTCGGTTTGGGGGAGGAATGTAACGTCCTGCCTGCACAATGCAGAGCCAGCAATCCCTGTCGCAACACGGCCTGGCAACAGAGTGACATCAGGTCACATTACATGGGAGCATGCCACGCAGAAAAGGTCATACCCTGGGCTCCAGCCCAGCCTGTCCCACTTGGAAAGTGGGTTCTGTCCTGGGCACTGGCTGCCTTGTTCTGGAAAACGCCTGCTCAGGCTCAGCTTCTGCCACCCAAGCCCCCGACAGTGGCTGGTGCCAGGCAGGGAAGCTCTGAGCACGCACAAGTGGTAGGGGAAAATAAAGGAGTCCAAAAGAAGGGCTTGTTTCTTAGAAAGAAAAGAGGAACAGGCCAGTCTGGGTCTATCCAGACGGTACAGGGTGTTTCACAAATACCAGACCTACATAAACTGAAGTGGCAGCCGAGAGTTGCCCAGAAATAAGTTTGACCCTTTTAGCACAGCTACAGCTGACAGCCTGCCTTGCAGGTCAATTTATCCCTCTTTTTCTTCCTTTTGGAGTATTTCCTGGGCCTCTGCAAGCTAAATATAGACCTGCAGGGGCTGGCAGATATCATCAATGTCCATCATTGCCCCCACCACTATAACCAGTCACATCTGTGTCCTCCCCACCTTGTACAAGTTGCTGTGTGTTGCTGTGTTATAAAGCCTTTGCAGATGCCAGCTTCCATGAGACTTCTCCATGTCTCTTGCCCATCCATAATCCTCTTTGCAGCACCAGCAGTGAGATTGGTTTCTGCCCAGCCCCATAAAGTCCTGGGGAATGATGGGCAGTGTGATCCTCAAAGTCTGGCTGTGGGGCATGGGCCAGCATTGCCAATACAGAATGGTCTCACACAGCCTTGAAGTAAAAAGCAGCCTTCTTAGGCAGGAACTGTGATTGATTTCACATGAGATATCTGAGCACCCTCTGGCACCTAGAGCAGCCACTGTCACTGGGAGCTGATCTGGTGTTCCCTGGTGGTGCTCCTATCCATCCGACCATTGGTACCCAGAGGAGTGCATTTCCAGCCACAGAGGGACTCTGCCCTGCCAAATTTGTTAGTTTTGTACCACCACAGTCTTACTAAGGGATTGCATCCAAACTAGGCTCTGACTTACTCACATTTATTAAAATACATACTGGTTTGGATACTTGTAGACTTGATGGTCCCACTGTTGCAGCAGATTGAAAAGGGAAGAACATCCTAAATTTGCCTAGTGTTTGGGACATAACTGGGCTTGTGTGGCCAGCGATGAGGTCTGGTACATCCAAGGACTGGTGTGGTTCACTGCTCAAGCTTTACCATTCAAAACCTTTTCTTAGGGCGAGTAAAGGAAATGCAGTCAGTAAACCACTGGCATTGCCCATCTTTAAAAATGCCCCATGATTTTCTCCCCTACTCAAGTCAGGCATTTGTACTTGTTAGTCAGTGAGGCAGAGAAGAACATGAGCTTCTCACCAGGACACATTTCTCAACAATTTGGCACTCGTGCAAAGGGCAGTGTCCTGGTAAAGTGCCAGGATTAGTGACCAAGAAATCATATTGTCAGGTGCTGGGACCCTAAAATAAGATGTCAGCAAGCATCTTCCACATCTGGTCCCATCATTCCTCATGCGGCACAGCTTCTGCACCCCAGCACCCCAAATACTTGCCTTCCCCATACAGACATTTAGTCTGGAGTACTTGGTCCAAAGCTTAGGCTGCTCAAGCTGAGCTGCACAAAAAGTCCTGCCTCGACTGAATTCAATGGCACCTTTACCTTTGATTTCAACAGGGAGTTAATTTTGCCCTATATGGTGATAGTTTGCTATTTATCAATGATACTGGGGGACATCAGGCAGTGACCCTGAAGGATATCAGGAAGATCCCATATCCAATCTCACCCCCATCCTGCTCTGACAAGCCATTTTTTTCATGCCTCAGTTTCCCCCTCTGTATCTAAAAGGAAGCCCAAGTCAAAAATGCACCTTCCCCTCCCTTATGAAGTTCTTTGATACAGAGATCTAAAATACAACATGAGAGCCAACACTGACCTTCACTTTCCTTTACCGTGCCCAGACCTATTTAGTGCCTATTTATGGCAACCTGGTCATTAGCACTATAAGAACAAATTCAGCACAAAGAAAGCTTTAAAGCACAGAACTGGGGTGTGCCGGGCTGTCAGAACACTATTGTGCACTTTTCTTCTTGCCCTATCAAAAGACAAAAGCCGCATTTGATGATTGAAGACACAGAAACCAGAATAGTAACAGGAGCTCCTCCTGCAAAATAGGAATTCCGTATTTCCTGAACCCTTTTCTCCTTCCCTCCACACTGCTTTGTCCCCTTGGACCTCTGCACAAGGGGATCAGAGCAGGATTTTACTCTCAGCTTTCAGTTCACCTCTGGCAACCCCTCAAATCAGAGCTGGGCTAAGCTATTGCAGCAAGGGTCAGAAGAGCTTCTGATGAGGACAATTTTTTTGTTGCTCTGTTTGCAGATAAACAAGGGAGTAGGCAGATGATGTGAGATGTGGACAGCCTCTTTGTCAGGCAGGGAGCTGCTGCCACTTGCTGGCATCCCGTTACGTACAAGTGAAAAGGTTTTTCCTTCTGCATTTCTTCCCATGGAAGGTTTCAAGGATGAATGCACATTGAAAGGAGGTGATGCACCTCCTCCTGAGCCTGGAGGAATTTTTCATTTATGTTTTCAGGTTCCCTCATATCTCTCTTAGCACCCTCGGGCCTTACTATTGCACATTTACTTTTATTTTCTCTCTGTCCATTTTCCTGGAGCAGGGCTGCTCAGTTCTAGGTCTAAGGCCAGGGGAAGACCAGATGCCTTTGCCTCACTGAAACTCAGAGACAATGAGAAGACCTGAGTTAACCAGATCTTTCGTGACCCTCCTTCTGAACTAAAATCTGGCTGGAACAGGATATTCACGATGAGATATGGACAACAGTGAAACTGCCTTAGTGGGAAGAAGAACCTGAGAGTCCTATTGTGAAACATAACATCCTGATGGGCTTAGTTTTATTGAAAACAATTGTGATAGCAGCTTGATTTCCCTTGAAAACACATGCACAGGCAGCCACTTTACATTATGTATGTATATATATATATATATATATATATATATTTATACATAGTCAGTACCCTCATTTCTTGTCTTTCAGTCAATTCCATTTCAAAATGCCCATCTGGCCTATGTTGCCAACAAATAGCAAACCAACTCCAGTCTTGATCAGTCCTAGGGTTGTACCCACAACTCTTTGTAAACAATGATGTGTAAGATATGGGTTTACTATTATTTTCCAGCTTGGATATGATGGAGATTAATCCACAGCTTCATCAAAGAGGCATTAGGTTGTGCAAGCAGATGTAGCAAGGAGGGAATATAAAAATGCAAAATAAGATTAGATCTTAAGAAATGAGCACTTTACTTCAGGTGTCAGATCCTGTGGATGATTGGAAGATGCTGTGCAGCCCAAAAGGACCTTTTCTGGCACCCACATTTCTTGGAAGAAAAGGCTTAGAGATATTTTATGGTTGACACAAATAAGCTGTAGGATTCCTTCCTCCCAGAAATTGCACCATAAATGACTGGGGAACACCTTTCTGCCCAGGAGGTGAAACTGCCGTGAACCACATAAATGCAAGGCAATCCTATCCTGAGAAAGCTCTGTTTGTTCGTTGATCATCAGTTTGGCTGGAGATTAGCAAAGGCTCAACGTATGCAGTCCAGTTATGCTTTCAAAGTTAAATTCTTAACACACAGATAAAAATTATTACAGAAAGTCACAGGCTTACTCCAGCAGAAGTCAAGGGAGGAGAGAGCATTTTAACCACTAACTCGAAGGGGCCTTTTTACAAAGCAAACCTTATTAGTGAGTGGCTATCAGCTCTTTGCTCACAGCCTCTATTCTTCATCAGACCAGTATCACCCTGGGAAAAGCCCCAGAAGCAATCTCTCAACATGACCTTTTATGACCCGAAATGTTTATTTTCTACATTAATTTGCAAATATTCTGCAACGTGTAGTCAGAAAGAGATTAAATGGACAGACTTGATGATTGTAAAGATCTTTTCCGACATAAACAATTCTATGGTTCTGTGTTGCAGCTGGCCTTTTATCATTGAGAAAATGTCAACTCATCTACATGTGTGTCCACAGAATCATAATGATTTTGCAAACTAGAAACTTTCAGGGTCGTGGTGATCTATAAATGCACATAAAGAGAAGCATCGTTCGCAAAAATCTTACCAAAACCTCCTCACCTTCCAAGCAGATTCTGACCAAAAAAACTAACCCATCACGAGCCCTTCTTGGTTTTTACCTGATTTACAAACACAATGCCATCCTCTGGGTCATGGCAAATAACTCCTCTTCCTGTTATATCGATAAACTGAGTTCACAATGAATCCCAAATCCAATGCTTTCTCAAGCCTTTCTAGGAGTTGAATTCCTGTTTGGTTATACCACTACAGCTGTCCAAAACTTTTGTGTGGTCAAGTGGCAGTCAAATGGAAAAGAACTGGACTGAAACAGAGATGGTAACAGAGGAAGAGAATAATACTCAGCAGTAGGGATGACCACCTCAAGCTCTCCAAAACACCTCTGGAAACAGGATAACAATAATTTAAAAGGTACATTAAAGTTTGAAACACTTTAAGTTTATGAACAAAAATAACAACACAAAAGAAAGGAGGGGACCTGGCATGAATGAAGGCAGAGCATTTTGTTGATCCATTCCCCAGAGAAAGCAAAGCCCTGAATCCAGAGCTGAGGATAGAGAGGCAAAAGGCAGCAGAAAGGAGATGAGCAAAGAGAGAGGCTGTGTCCAGCTTTTGTCCAGAGCTATGGCCACAACGTCAATGGGAGCAAGGCCAAAATGACATTAAATCTGCAAAAGCATCATCAAAATAGCATCCCCCTGACTGAAACACCACGAGTCTGAGGGTCAGCTATAGGCCAGCTACTGCAACCGAGTCAGGCGGCTCCCAGGGGACGTGTTCCAGCACATCCAGCTGACCTGGCTTTGGCTCTGCCTCCTGCACAGTGCTGTGTCAAACCATCCAGCGGATCCGCAGCGCCTTTCAGCGGGACACGAAGATCACTGGAAGAACACGTCTGGTGCAGCATGAGCCAGGGGCCATATACAAAAAAATTACCTGACAAACTATCCCTGCTCTAACTTTACAGCATTTTTAGTTGAGGAGCTGAGCATATGCCTCCAGGCAATGAGGACAGGTCTCCCAGGGAGGAGAGGATGAGAAGAGGAAGGTATGCAAAAGAACCTAAAAAGCTGTCCATGCTGCCTGTGCAACTTGCCAGGGGAGCAGAAAGGGTAAATGGGAAGAAATAATGATCAGTTTAAAATGTTTGTATTACACATGGAAGAGAAGAAATGGAAAGGGAGATAAGTTATAGCATGCTCAGATAGCAAGTAGTCATTTCCATTTTTCCTCTGTAACGCACAAACACGCCCTTTCTGCATGTTTTCCTATGGAAACAAAGCACTATGATTCCCTCCTCTTCCCCTTAATAACTTTTGAACTTATTGGCCAATTCTGATTAAATTCAATGGCAGTCAATGATATCAAAAACAATTTCATTCCTATAAGAGTTTCTCAGGCCAGATAAAGAAGAGAATTTTTCCTATTTGTGAGACTGGTATAAACTCACCATTTACTAAGAAATGGAGACTTCATGAGTGCACAAGCCTCTGCAGCCATGAGGAAGAAAGAGGTTGAGAGGGGTGTCCAAACACCAGTAAGAGCTGTGGCCAAGCTCATATGGTTGTAGACTTTGAGGCCACTCAAGCACTAGACACACTGTCTTGCTGGTAGGGTGTTTGGGAAATATTCTACTTGCAATGACACAGAACGAGCTCTCCTTTTGCTTGTACATGCATCACAGATTTCAAGTTATGCTTTCAGGTTGAGTTGGTGCTTTTGCTAAAGTTGGGGGAGCCAACCCAACTTTAGTTGGGACCACCCACTTCTCTCATCCTCCTTCTTCCTCACCTCTTAGATGGGATAAATTCTGTTCTTTGCCTGGCCAGGCCAACTCTTATGGGAATGAAATAGTTTTTTATATCATTGCTTTGATATCATTGTTCACTGCCTGCCCTTTCTCCCTGGGGTAGAGCCCTTTCTTGCCTCTGAAGCACAAGTGAGTGGGAGACCATTTGACATGGGTGATCTCCTCCTGCTTTTTGGCTGTATGCGGGCATAGCTAAAAGTCAACCTGCATAAATGACTGGAATAGGAACAGAAAGCATAACAGACTGATCATATGCCTGGTAGGAGGCCAAATGCTAACAGCAGAGGAGCTTTTACAGGTTTCTTAACCTACTAAAATAACATAACTCCTTCCCCACCAGAACATTCATAGATGTTTTCTGCCACAACAGGTCAGTAAAGACTTATTTACCAGTTTTGCAGCACAAAGGGTAGGAAATGCTAGCTGGACCCTACTAGGAGGTTGGAGAAAAGCACAGTAAACAGCAGCAAGCCCTTGTGCTGGTGGTGAGCATAAGTGCTTTGGTGCTTTTCCTCCTGCTGAAACCTCCGATGGTGGCTATAAATCTTTTGCTGTCACTTGCAGTGGGTATTTACTAATTACAGCATCAGCACATCTTATACCAGTTGAGGGTCCTCGGGATAGCCTAGCAAAGGAGCAGAAATAGTTTTGCAATGAAGGCAGGTTCAAGAAATGAATGTCTCAGCACTGATCTCTCCACTGCTCTGGCAGCAGCACTAGGAAAGTAAGGATCACAATACAGAGAACAAGGATGTTAATTCTGCCTAAATAACAGACTGCGTTTCCTCTATCCGGCTGTTCTGGGGACCTAATTACACACATTCCCAAATCAAAGAAATATAAAACAGTCTGCAAACGATTGCAGTGTTGATGTGTTGGCATCCAAACCATGACATATGGTCCTTCAGTTTGCCATCCTAGAGAACAGGCTCACGAGCAACGCTCATTACGCAAAATTGTGTCGTAAATAACAGAAAGAGGCTGATTTTAGAACATACTTGGGGTGGCCTCCCTCGTTAGCCCCAGGAGAAGACAGTCAGTGTTCAACAGAGCTGCTGCCAGCCTGGTGATAGGTTCCCAAAAGTACCTCCCTTGAGGGGGAAGGAAGGTGAATCATATCCAGGCAGGATCCCGGCTCAGTCAATACCCACACACAAACTTTGCTAAAACAGCACTCAGGTTGCAAAGTCAAGATTTCAGGACCAACCCTTGCTGAACACTGTGTATACCTGCCTGTGCCACCAGCCCTGCTCCCAGAGCACTCCACAGCTGTGTGCCAGCCCTGGCACCACTCAGCAGCAGGATCTGAGCTTTGAAGTTCATCTCTCGGACCTCCGCCGTGGACCTTGGAGCGAGGGATACCTGCACAGACCATCTGTAGGCCAGGAGGAGAGATGGGTGAAACATGAGCACCCCGAGGGCTTTCACTCTCCCGCACCATCTGTGTGGAGTTTCGGCAATCTGCAGTCCCAGCCGAGGAGGTGAGCGTCGCTCCCGGTGGCACAGGGTTTGGGTCATTCCTCAGAAGTGAGACTCTCCTCTCTCCTCCTCCTTCATGTTGCTCTTGCCTGAGCATTTCCTCATCCTCCACTCCAGCAGTGCCTCACTTCCTACCTTTGCAACTTGAGCCACCATCTCACCTTGGACCCTGCTCAGCTTCTCAGTTCCTTCTCTATCTCCCAT
Source organism: Serilophus lunatus (assembly GCA_013399895.1). NCBI lineage: Eukaryota > Metazoa > Chordata > Aves > Passeriformes > Eurylaimidae > Serilophus > Serilophus lunatus. The sequence goes on along the minus strand of VXBA01003454.1, from coordinate 100,564 downwards.
GGATGCCCCAGTTCTAACTTAGCAGAACCCCTGAGGACCAGACCAGTGCTCCTCCCTGGTAAGCACAGAAGTGATTTTCCTTATGCAAAGGTTAAGGACAAAGCTGATTTATCTTCTCCTTATCTTCTGGACTACAGAGTTCAGCTGCACAGAGCATCATCCCTGCATCAAGCTTCTTGGGGCATTGAGATCAAGATTTTAGACAGGTAACCCCAGCTCCCCTGCCTACATCCTCAAACCATTCTCTTCCTGCCCCATCAGGACCACAGGGCAGTAGGAACAGGCAAGAAGCAATGCAACTCACCTCACCATTCCTCCCTCAAGGTCATCCTTTTGAGTTTGTAGCCCTGGGCAATGGATATTTTTATGTGCTCAACTCCTGCTCTGAACACGAGCCATTTGCTGTGGAGTTTATTAGTCCAGGAGAGGCTAAAGGGGCACCATACTTTTGCACTTGCCTGCCTTACTGCTCATTGAAATCCTAAATTCTGTCATGCTGAGGTCCACTGGTTGCCTTCATATCATTCTGCCTGTGTTTGTCCTTCAAATGGGCAAACATGTCTCTGGTAATGGCATAAAGGAAAGCTTGGAGAGGCCACAGGAGCATTGTGCCTCTTGGGAAGGAGACAGCAGATCAACAAGATTAAGAAATTTTGCATAGCTCAACCTGCCAATTTCTGTAAAAAAGGAAATGTAGGCAGTGCCTGCAGCCCTGATTCAGAGGAGAAGCCTTTGAAATGCCTGCCAGGCAAAACGTGTTAAGATACAAGCTGCTTTTCCTCCATAACAGGGAGTGGGAGAACAGCCTTCCCTCTGTGGAGCCCACCCTGTGCCAGGCACAGTTTGTGGTGCGTAGCCGGAGGGCAGAAGCCTTGGGAGCCAGGGAAAACAGTCCTGATCCTGCCTTACAGGCTGGTGCTAGTGCTGGGATTCTAACAGGGACGTCCCCTGCATGATGTTCTGTTATGGACCAGACAGAAAAATTTCACTAAGAATTGTTTTCCCAGGAAAATCATGATTTTTTTTTCCACCTCTTTTTTTAGTTGTTACTGAAAAGTGCTGAAAACTAAAATCTTAGAAATAGGGCAGGAAGGGGCTGGATTTGGTGTTTTCTTTAGAGAAAGTGTTTGGATTTTCAGGTGAAAATGGCTAATTCTCACACCTGGTCTCACAGTACCAGGTGTATTCTGCAGTGGTTTGGGCTTTGCCCTGAAGCAGCACAATATTAGAGGGGCCACCCTGACATCCTATAATTCTTCCCTCAGCAGTACTGCCCCTTCAGGAGGAGAGGATATACCCATAACTTGTGTCTTCTCTGGGACAAAAGAAGCTGTCAGTGTCTCTCCCCACAGAGTCTTTAATATCCTCTTCTTGCTTTTGGTCATGGCACTGGTGTGCAAATGCTGATTATTGTGAGCTCTCTGTGAGCAGGCTTACAATGAAGCCTCTGAAGGCTCTGCTCATTAAACCCAAGGGGGAGATATTGGGAGAAAGGGCAGGAGTACTGTACAAATAGGTTCCTGCTGTATGATCAGATCCGTGGAGCACCAGCCCAGTTCATACAGTGTCACTGGGCTGCCCTGCTGGTGCTATCGCCAGTGGCTCTGCCTTTTTTGCCCTTCAGGTTTTGGGCTGGGGTCGGTACCTTGAAAACACAAAGCCAGGTTTGGGTACTTTAGTGGAGTTGGGGAGAGGCAGGAGAATAAAATCTGAGCAGAAACCAGCACAGCCTAAGCACCATCAGTGGCACACCCATAGGGGTGCTCTAATAGGGACAAGAGCAGCATCCACCACCCCAGCTGAAGGAAAAGCAGCTCTGACATGGAGCCAGAAATTCTCAGCAGAGACCTGGGGAAGGCACATTGGGTCAGCAGTTGGCATGAAATGGGAGAGCTGCTCTGGAGCATGGCAAAACTCAATGCAAAGTTTTCAAGGCAGGACCAACCCTTCTCTTGGAAACATGGAAAAGGGATGCATACACAAGGTCTGTGGCAGTAGGTGTGTCCCATGGGGTGGGAATGAGGCAATGGGTGCTGGAGGGTGGTGGTGTAAGGTGGTGGAGATTTCTTGAATGCCCTGGGTGCTCACACAAGCTTTGGCCATGTCTCTACAAGTGAGGGAAGTTGGGCAGCCCTTAGGCAGCTGCCAGTGATGGAAAGTGAGGCTGGTGTTCCTCAACGGGAGCTCCAGGTTGGGCAACCTGGTCCTAACTCTGCAAGAAGGTCGAATCTGCAACCCTTGCACCTACAGGGACAATTCAACCCCCAGCATATGTAACCACAAAAGAAAATGCTGTACTCCTGCAGTATTTAGTTCTAACCACATACAGCTAAAATGAAGAAAAATATAAGCTTTTTTTTCTTTTTTCATGTTTAAGGATTTTAAAAAAATTATTTATTTGCAGGTAGAGATCCAGAAAAGCTTTTTCCAGAGTTAGTCTAGACAACCTTCTGTTAAAACTTACTTCTCTCCCACACAACTGGAACTCACCACTATCAAATTATGAACAGTTAAGCAAGGAGTCATGTCTGGTTTCCCTGCATCTTATCTGAATTTTGTCTGTTTGGCATTGAATCATTTTTGTTCTATCCCTCAGGGTACTCCTGTCCTTGGATGAGAATTTAGTGTGTCTGTTAAATCCTTTTTGGATGGACTTCCATCCAGCTTCAGACAGCTGAAACTTTGGCTGCACATGGAAGACAGGACCATTGGAGCAGGCACGGGGAGAAGCTGCTTCTTTCAGACAAGGTCTGATGTGTAGTGGGTATGTTTCCAAAGCAGCTCAACACTTCTCTGCTCTCTTGGGCCTGGAGGGATGTGAGTAACCTGCCTTGTTGTCCCACTCTGCAGAGTCCTGTGTCCTGCAATGTCACCCTATTTCCCAGTCCAGCCATCTCAGACCTGTTGGCTCTCAAGAATAATGTCAGATTGGCAAAGGTTAGCGGCACCCAGAGACAATTTCCAGGGTTAGGAGGAAGGTGGAAAACCTGAGATGGAAAAAGGGAAAGGAATGGTGGCCTTGACAGTGCAGTTTGGTGACAGCCTGTGGAGATAGTGATAGCAGCCATGCCTGCTGACAGGCCCAGGGATGGCCATGCTGGGAGCAACCTGAGCTGTGTCCTGTGCTGTCCTGAGCACTGATGCAGCTGGATGCTAAATGCTTCTAATTGTTGGACCTGAAGCTTCACTCTGGATCATACTTTGAGAAGAAACTCAACTTTCTCTCCAAGTTTTTCTCTTTCAGGTTTATAATGATGTATTACATCATGGCGTAAGACATTAGAGATGGGAAAGGGAAGATGTAAGTAAGGAAGATTTGTCAAAGACAAGTTTTAAAAAATATAAAATATCCCAGAGCAGTCAAAAGTAATAGCTCAGCTGCTAAAAAAGGTGGAATTAAATAGGTCAAGCTGTAGAGCTGTGCCATTTTATGCCATCTAAAGGAACTAGCTTCTCATCTGCTAGACTTTTTCACTGTTTGCTGTTCCAAGAATCCATCTCTCCTGCTACTAATGATGTCAAATAAATCTTCACTAAAATGTAAAAATGTTTATGATTATAGTTACTGACCCGTTCCTTTATTAAATGAGGACAATAGGATGATGCCTTGATATTTACTAATGGGCTACTCCCATCTAACCTTTTCTTGTTCTTCCAGATCATCTGTTTTCATTTCATCATTCAATGGATGCCAATAAAATTATGTCAATTGAATTAAAGGTCTATTATGTTCTTTCAAATCAGGCTGAGGCCTTTTTTTCTTTCCCCAGTCAATGCTCTGAGATTTTTGATAGGGCAGCTGGGAAATCTGGAGCAGATTCTCTTCTGCTGGAAACTGGTTTAGCTTTTCAAAAATCAACAGAGTAGCATCAGCTTACCCCAGCTGAGGGCCTGAACCCTGATGTGCAGGAATAAGCCCCAAGACTGTCTTTGGGCCAAGATTTGGATCTGGAATTACTCCCTCATGCAATCCTAAAGACTTTATCTACTTATCAAAGTGTTAGAAGTTACTTGTAGCATATACAGTGCAGCTACACCATCATGTCTTCCTTATGGATATACCCCAATTCCAGTATAAGAAGGACCTTTTATGTTTTACTTAAAATGTGAACTATTCCTAAGAGGCATAAGTCAAATCAATAGAAGACTTTAATGTCATATGGTAGCATCTGTATGAAGCTGTCTGCTTTGGTCTTCTGATATAGAACAGTTTACTGTATTTTTCCCCAGTGTAGACAAGACCTTAATATCTCATTCAGTGATTATTTAAATAGAAAAGCAAACAGAGGAGGAATGTTCTACATACTAACAAAATCCTAAGCTCTAGCCTTGAAATGACATTAAAGTACATTAAGGACTAGTAGTGGATATTACATTATTTATATACATTTATTCACCTGCTTTACAGTGGAACAAATTCTTTGGGAAGAGCTGAACATGCTTCCAATGGGATATGTAAGTGTGGGGAGCTCCCCTCCTTCAAATACCTCCACCATGACTCACAGCTGGTGTGGTCTCAGTTCTGCCTCATCCCACAGTTTCTCTGGCACCTCTGATAAATACAGGACAGGGAATGCCCTCTTATGTGGTGGAGCAGGATGGATGTCTCCAGTCAGTCAGTGGGAGATGCTGGGACTGCAGCCAGAGGCTCCAGCTCATCCAAGGGAGCGCCTTGGGAAAAGGTGTCTTGTAGGAGATACACAAATCCATTTGCACCTCTTAAGCAGTTGCAACTGGTAGTTAAACCATTAGTGGCACTTGGGGCATGGCCTTGGCAAGATTTGGGGGCTTAAGTATGAGACTGAGCTCTCAACCAGCAGAAAATCTTGGATTGCAGCCTCCAGCAGCAGGGAACATGGCCTACCTGATGGAAACCCTGCACTATGGCGAACACAGTGGGATATAAGGATAAGGGAGTTCCTTTTCCAGGCACAGGTGAGTGGCATCCACCTGTGGAAAAGCCCAATTGCTGGCACATGGTCGTAGGAGAGTGGACAATCTGCCAGAGCAGCTGAGCACAACCACAAAGAGACTTCTTGAAAGAAGTTGGGCTTTGTCCCATAGAATCCTGGTGGAGTGAGGGACACCAACTGGAACTGGCCAAGTGATCTCCTTCAGCCTTATCTCATAAGGAGGGGTTGAGACCCGCCTTTCTACAGGCCAAAAGAACAGGCTTTGGGAAGGCAAAGGCTATTGTATCTGTCTTAGTGGCTCAGGACATTCTGGCTAAACCTTTAAATGGTATAGAGAAGTGGCTTGCTCACATCGCCCCAGGATACATTTTCCCCCTTGAATTTTAGTGCCTCGCTCCTAATGATATAGAAGGATTGTGGATCTTTTCTGTAAAATTCTTATAGAGCTAGTGAAAATGTCAGCAATAAACCCAACCAAGACACCATCACCTAGCTCAGGCAGCAGTCCTGAATGCTTTTTTCAACTTAAAGGTGGTGAATCACTCCTAATATTCTGGATGCTTTGTCGGAAGTCATCTGTAAACTCTTAACGCATCATATCAGGGCTGCTATTATATTTGAATCCCCAGCCCTCTGCTAGCAATCACCTCAAAGGTCTAGTGCACAAGCAGAATGTGTTTCAACTGTCTACCTATGGACTTGGTGGCAAAGTTAGCACAATCCCCACCAAGCCTAGACAAACTCTGCTGTGAAAGGAAGGCAAATAAAGACCTGGAAGAGCTCCTTCACTGAGGTTGAGAGAAGAGACAATGTTTAACCAAAAACCATAAAGCAAACTTGGGAATTAACACAGAACAGCTTTGCGTGTATTTCCAAGTGAGAGAATTTGTAAGCAAAGCTTTATTTGACTCGCTGCTGTCACAAATTCAAACAGTGAAACAGCTCCTAACCCTAATTAACTCAAAATGTTTGACATCTTAGAAAAGTTTTGAAGCACAGAAGGGCTTTCTATCAGCCAAACTTGCACTGCAGACCAGAAGTTTCCCTATTCAAACTTGAAGGTTTTTCAATTTGCATCAGGCATTGTATAAACTACAGCAACCTCACCAAGAGCGAGCAATGTGTTTGGCTCCTAGAGTGCATTTTTCTACGATAAAAGCTTTAAAGTCATCTACAAATTTGTAACTGCAACTAGAAAAACCAAACTTCTTTTCAGACTCAAGGGATGTGGAAATGAATACAAGAGATGCAGTCACACTGTGAAAAGGCAAAGCAAAAATGTCCTTTGCATGGTGTTTCAAGGAGGATAAGAGAAGAGTTCAGGGTCAGAACTTCCTTTGAGCTGATCTCTCTGCCACTGAGCAAGGGATGGACCTGAGATATTCTTAAATTTCTTGCCACAACAGTCCCTACTCAGGCTATAGACTGGCTAAGGATGGAAAGTTTAACACTCTCTTTCCTTAAAGAATCTTGTCATTCATTTATGGGTTTCCAACTCTAAATGGTCTCTGAAACAATGCAAACAAGATTTGGTTGCTCGTTTCCTGTTAATGACCCTGCTGTGTGCAGTTCCATCAGCTCTGTGTAGAACTAATTCCTGCTGAATAATCACAGCTCAGCTGCTGGAAACCCATAGGTCATTAATTTCAAGAACTGTAAAGGTGAGCTTCCTCCCGGGAGATCCACACCACTCCTGTAATTGTCAAATTAATGGAATTACGTTGGGGTAAAAGTGATGCAAATGAAGAGAACACTTCCTTGGCAATTTATGTGCTGCATCAGGAAAATGTTATCACTTCTGACATGTCAGGGGGATTCTTTGTTTACTGACACCTTTGTAACACAGCGGTGATTTTGATGAAATCCTTGGATAATGATTACATCAGGAGAGTTACACTACTGAAAAAAAAATGACAGCATTTTCCATCTGTGCTGCACATTAGATTCCAGTGAGGATGACTTCCATGGGATTATTCCTGTGTAGAAGTGAAGCGGGAGAGCTCAGATTCCTGCATTTTTGTCAGAGCAAGGCATAGCTTTACAGTTACTCAGACTGAAACAGCATCTTGAGGTGCTTTACTATTTAACTGCAAAGCAAACAGTGTTAGTCACAGTGGTGCCACAGGTCAGTGCTGCTTCTCCTCAGGTGAATGGTGAGAGCCACAGCCAGGAGAGCTTGGTGTTGGTGAAAGAGGAAGGGGAGAGGACGCTTATACCTGATATGCTCACAGAAGGAAAGGGGTTTGAGCAACAGGAGCAGCAGGAGAATGACTTCTCCATATCCAGACACATATCATGTCTATGATTCACTGACAGTGGTGAGTTTTAACGGGAAAGAGAAGAATAAAAGCAAGAATAAACTTGCTGAACTAGGTAAGTTTGTATATAGCAACATAAGTTTGCAATCCACCTGCCTTTTCCTGGAAGAAAGATCCTTCTTTAGCTCTTTAGAGCAAGGTGCCCCACCATGAGTTAATGCTCCCTTTGACCAAAACTGGAGTGTTCCTGGGACAAGGAACAAGCCTGGGGGCTGTGGAAGAAAGTACACCAGTCTCAGGGCAGGCCAGGGTGGTGTGCTTGGTCATGGGACTGCCCAAAGGGCTTGCAAACAAGGGACATCTGGGCTGCTAAGTCACACGTGCAGAGAGAGTTTCTGCTGCAAGCAACAGCCAAATGGCAAAAGGACATGAGAAAAGCTGTGTCCCATGTGTCTCCCATACAGGACATGGATTTGACAGTATAATACAAGAAATCCATGTGGGAAGGGGCGCTGAGAAGCTTAGCCCTGGCTGATGGACAAGGTGTGCAGTTCCTGTGCAGGATAGGGCATCAGCAGTGGCTCCATGGGGGTACCTGTCCATCACCTGGGCAGCACCCTGTGTTTCCTGAGGAAAGATCCTGCAGGGTATCCCTGGCCTCTCTGCTGGGCTCTCCTCAGGCCAGAGCTGCCAAGGAGGTCAAGGTGAGAGAGAACAGTCGTTTGTTGTCTGATTTATGAGCAAGGAAACAACAAAATCCACAGCACAGTGATGGAGCTGCAGCTTTCATGAGGGTGATGTGTCTGAACCTAGTTCTAACAGCTTGGGAGTTCCCATGTCACAGGTCCTGGCTTTCCTTTCCTGCCAGGTAGATGGGACACCTGGAATGCTTTTTGCTCCCCCCCCTCTTGTTTGCTAATGGAAAGAGGAATTTTGTTGCGTGAATCTGGGAGCAAAAGCCAAGAGAACCAAAAGCAAATATTGCAAGACTGACAAAATCACTAGAGCTGGAAGCACTGCCTGGATTTGTCTGTTTGTTACCCATTCTAGAATAATTGGGAGAGACTTAATCAGCCCACTGGCACGGACAAGGACATACAATGTCTTGTGAAACTCAGAGCAGAGAATAAAATGCAGATGCAGAATTTCAGTGTGAGAGTCTTGTGGGAGTTTCTCTCTGTGAATGCCTTTATTCCCTGCTGTATCCCCAAATCCCTTCAGATTTCAGCACAAAAAGGTACTCCTTGAGCCTTCTACAAAACTGCATGGGAAAAAAGTCCATATGACAAGAGCATGAATTAAGAAAAAAGAGTTTATTAACTCCAGGCAATCAGCAAGTCCATGTGTCTAGACTGCATCCAGTAAATGCTGCAGATCAGCTTTGGTTCCCACTGCTTCTGGCATTTCAGTAGCACAAAGCATTTTGTGGTGTAACTTGTCCTTAGTTCACTCCCAGTTCTCTGTGACTGTCCTGGGACTTGTTTGCTATAACATGATCATCTCAATGTCACCACAGTAAGGACCTGTGAGCCACTTCCTGTGTTCCTCAGGCATTTAGCACTTTCAGGACTACAGAAATATCCATCTCAAGGCCAAACGACTCCAACAAAAAAGTTAAAGATGCCCTTCCAGGAAAAATATCACAATTGGATGCTTGGAGTTTTCTCTCAGGACCAAAATTTTGAAACCAGTTCCTCACAGGGATTCATGGTTTAAAGGAGAGCAACAGTTTGCATTTTCTTTCTAGGTAGCCAGTTATTAAAAATGCCAAGAAAAGTAACTTTCCAGGGAATCCCATTTCTGCCTGCTAAAGGACAGCTGTCTTAACCTGCCTCTGCTTAGACCTTTCCCCATGGAAGCACACCAAGTCCAACACCCTGCAGCATGTGGATCTCCCCTCTTTCACTCCAGTTTGGGCTAGAAGGAGTTGGAAGAGGCTTGACTGATATAAAACTGTAGGAAATAAGATATTCTTAGACACAATCATTGTGGTAATATGGTACCTTTGCAGGACAGAAATAAGGTGATTTCTTTTGGCAAGAACCAGTAGTAACAGCAGCACAGAACCTGGCAAAACAGGAGTGGGAGACATCAGGCAAAGCTGAGTAAAACACTGTATCAACCAAGACAACCCCAACAATGTGGTGGCTAAACAGAACAGGCTTTTCTCTGTCTGTACATACACACACAGAGCTATGTACACAGATGCACAAATCCAGGTATATGCATTAAGGATAGAAGCATTGTTCAGAGAGAGGTTAATTTTAAACTGATGATGCCCATTAGTGCAAGGAGTAAGCAGAAATTTGGAAGCACTCAAGAGTGTTTCCTTTTGTGGGTGTAGAGCTGCTAAATTGCTAAATGGCTCTATCTCAGGGAGACTGTGCAGCACAGCCCCAGAAGGAAGGCTGGTGCCTCCACTTCCCCACATACCTTTCATCACAAGTCAGAGTTGCAAGAAGGATTTGCTACCTTATCACCTCCTCCTGCCTCTCTCAATAGAGTTTACATCAGCGTGAATCTGGCCTGACTCATTTAAACAAAGCCATCAATGAAAATATCCCCATGTTTTCCTAAGCACAAATGGATTTAGAAAGCCCAGCATCTCAAACAGCAATGTAAAATTCACTCGCTTGACAAGCACAATCTCCCTGATGCAAACCAAAATAACTATGCCAAGGGAAAGTTTAATAGTCACCTGGAAAAAACATTAACTTGAGTTACATCTATTTTTCTAATGGCATATTGTGTATGTAACAAAACACCCACAAGTAGTTTTGGGAGTAGGGATGTTCCCCTCTCTAATTGTTTTCATCATGGGGGCCGACAGGGCTCTTACGTGCGCTTTCGACTGCTGCAGTGAAATATGTGTTCCCTGTTTGTTCTTGTTCTGCCTCTGCAGGAAATCAGAGACTCTGGCTTCCTGTAGGCTACAGATGCTTTATTCTTTGTATTCCCCAAATAGGAAGTCCTGGGGTCATTCTGCCAAATATATGGAAACTTAATTCCATTTCAACACAGGATTAATCACTAGGAAGTGTCAGGACATTGATGGTCTGATAACAAGACAGTTACAGCAGAAACCTTTTATGGGCACCAAGGTTAAAGAATTTGGCAGTAGACATGAGGCTTTAAGTCTCTGCATCCAATGGGGAAGGAAGGCTACCTGATGAGAATGAACGCCGGCAATTGTAATAGTGGTGTTTGTTTAGTGCCCTGAAAACCTTAACAAAATTTTAAGCCTTTTTATATTTTAAGAGGAAGGTAGATTGTTTTTGATGACTAATCCCTGTTTTTGATGACTAAGCTCTATGTTTTTACTATATAAATCAAAACAGTCTGTGATAAACGTCCTCTCCTTACCACAGCCTGGCAATGGCACAATTCCACTCATTTGAAGGAAAGGCTTCTGATTTGTACCCTTGGAATCACAGAATCATTAAGTTTGAAAACGACTTTTAAGATCATCAAGTCCAACTATTAACCCAGTGCTGCCAAGGCCACCACTATGCCATGTCCCTAAGCACCACATCTATACATTTTTTAACACTTCCAGGGATAGTGATACCACTACTTTCTTGGGCAGTCTCTTCAATGCCTGACCACCCTTGCAAAGTGAAGACATTTTCCTCATATTCAGTCTAAACTTTCCCTGGTGCAACTTGAGGCCATTTCCTTTCACCCTGTCACTTGTGACCTGGAAGTTACAGATCAATCCCCTACTACCACTGCAAATCAGAGGGGGTTCATATTTCTGAGGCTAATGGATAAAATGGGAACACTGGAAAACCCAATTGTTAAATTCAAGTCCAGAAGCAATTAAATGGAGTTCCACTAGGTGTGCTCAGACTTTCTGTTTAAAGCACTGTTTAAACACACCCAACGCCACACTGCTGTGAGATTAACAATATTCTTATATATACTCTTAATATTATACATATATATACTCTTAATATTCTTATTATAAAGGGGAGAAAAGTGAGGTACAATGACTGAAAGCTTGATCTGTGCTCACAGAGTTGTGCTTTTTGTCATCACTCAGGGATTGACAATATCAGTCATAGAATTAAGGAATCACAGAATGGTTTGGGTTGGAAGGAACCTTAGAGGTCATTTCATTCCAACCCCTTCTGCCATGGGCAGGGACACCTTCCAGTATACCTGGCTGTTCAGGTCCCCATCCAATCTGGCCTTGAACACTTCCAGGGATAGGGCATCCACAGCTTCTCTGGGAAACTTGTTCCAGGCCTTTAATGAATATTATGTCATCTCCTGCCATAAAGGAAGAAATCTGTCTAAATCATAGGACTTTCAGAAGACAGCAGGCTTCTAAAAACACCTTCAGTTCAGCATTTTATATAATAAGTAAACAGAAAGGGAAGAATCTCCTCTACAGAAAGAAAGATCCCCTTCACAGACACCAGCAGGCATGTGGTACCCTGCCGAAACTGCTCTTGGCTTTATGTACAAATGGATCTGTCACCTTCTCCCTTTTAAAACACACTGCAGCAAGTGAGCATTTCAATTTCTACCCCTTTTGAGTTTGTGTGGCATCTGCTATGGAAAAGCTGTCAGATCAGCCCATTGTGCTTCGTGTACATCTTCTGTTTCTACTGTCTGAGACCAGAGATGAGAAAAACTGGGTGTGTAGAGGGATTCCCTCCGCACACCACATGAGTTCACCCAGATGCCATCACCCTTCCCACACCAGCTAAGCTGAGACAATCTCCAAGGTCCTGAGCAACTCCACAGGACATTTCACCAGGAAAATCCAACACTACAAAAATGTCTCTTGATGAGCCAGGCTAAAATATAAACACTGTGCCCTGGGAAAAAACTGTGGGATGCACAGCTGGTGGAGAGGGAAGCTTTGGGGCTAGAGTGCACCACTTTTCTGTCTGAACCCAGCTCTGCAAATCTCCTCTCTCCTTGTAATTAATCCCTGTCTCATTCAGAAATGTAGTGTGGACATTCACCTAAATCCATTAATAAGCCAAGGGATTTGAGCATGAGTTTAATATTAAACTCGTGGTTAAACATTTTGCTGAATAGAAATGGAGCCAGAAATTGGCTTATGTGCTTTGCTGAATAGGAACAGCTTGCAGCAGTTCAGCATCGGTGGCGAAGGCAGATTACTCTGTGAGGATGATTCACTTCACTCAAGCCCAGACAACCCCGAGCTCCATGAGCCAGATCCCACCCTGCTTGTAAAGAGACTTGAGAACACAAGAGGCTGGAATTGAGCAGTGATGCATATGATGAGTGCTGCCAGAAGACACCCAGGATGTGAAAATAACAAATGCAAAAAGGTTCACTGCAGAGCATCTCTCCCTTGGGGATCTACATGAACCTGCATGAAGAGAGTGGTGACCTTATCAAACTGATGTACAGCAACTGAGTCAAACCACCAGCACTTTAGTCAACTCCACTTAGGAGCACTTGTCTACACTACAAAGCCTTTACTAGCAGCTAAGCTGGCTGATTTATTTCAGCAGACTCAGCTTATATTTGGAAGATTTATCTTCATGTTCTCCCTGGATAAAAGAAGCTGTGTTCTTCTGCTGGTCTAAATTCTGATTGCCCTGCTTACTTTCCTGATCTACCTACCCTGGTTTGGGAAATAATCTCTTTGCCCCAGAAAAATTTCAGAACACCAGCTTGACAGAGGAGACATGCAGTGGCAAAGATATACATAAAGAGGTGAATCTAGGAGAAATGGTAAGAAAAAAGTCAAGAGGAAGGAAAATTGGGATAAAATACAGGTAAGGAAAGGCTTCCCAATGGTAAATAATTTTTGTTACAAGCAAAACCCAAAGGAAAAAGAACTAAACAGCTTATCACAGAAACAGTCATGCTAAAAGCCTGTCATAGACTGAGTTTACACTAGTGGATAAAAAAAGGATGTCAAGAAAGGCATAAAATACTGACCTGAAGCACATGTCCTTTACAGGAATAGCTGGGCTTTGGAGGGCAGAGCAATTGGTGATAAGAAGGAAGCTGAGAGACCTAGATCAAAGAATCTCAGTTTAGGCTGGAAAAAATACTTTAGATCATCAAGTCCAACTCTTAGCCCAGCACTGCCAAGCCCATCACTAAATCATGTCCCCAAGCACCACATCAACCACATCTACCCATCTTTTAAGTACTTCCAGGAATGACGACTCCATTAATTCCCTGGGCAGTCTGTCTCAATGCTTGAAAAACCTTTCCATGAAGAGTTTTTTCCTAATAACCAAACTAAACCTCCCCTGGCACAGCTTGAGATCATTTCCTTTTGTCTTGTCGCTTGTTACTCAGAGACCAACCCCCACCTGGCTACAACCTTCTGTCAGGGAGCTGCAGAGAGTGATAAGGTCCTCCCTGAGCCTCCTTTTCTCCAGCCTAAACACCCCCTGCTCCCTCATCCACTCCTCACCAGACTTGTGTTCCAGATCCTTCACCAATTACATTCCCTTCTCTTGACACTCTACAGCACCTCAATGTCTTTCTTGCAGTGAGAGGCACAAAACTGGACACAGGATTAGAGGTGTGGCCTCACCAGTGGCAAGTGCAGGAATGATTGTGGCCATGGATCTGCTGGCCACACTGCTGCTGATATAGACCAAGGTGCCATTGGCCTTCTTGGACACCTGTGCACACACTGGCTCATGTTCAGCCACTGTCAATCAGCAACTCCAGACCCTTTTCCTCCAAATTTCCAGCTCCTCTGCCCCAGACTGTAGCTCTGCATGGGTCATTGTGACTCCAAGGGAAGGACTTGGGACTTGGCACTTGGCCTTGTTGACCCTCACACCATTGGCCTCAGCTCATACATCCAGCCTGTCCAGATCCCTCTGCAGAGCCTTCCTGCCCTCCAGCAGATCAACACTCCTGCCCACCTTGGTGCCACCTGCTAACTGACTGAAGGGTGCACTTGATCCCCATGTCCAGATCATTAATAAAGATATTAAACAGAACTGTTCCAGTGCTGAGCCTTGGGGAACCCCACTCGTGACTGGCCACCAGCTGAATGTAACTCATTCCCCACCACGCTCTGGACCCAGCATCCTGCTGGTTTTTCACACAGTAAAGACTGCACCTGTCCAAGTCACGAGCAGCGAGTTTCTCCAGGAGAATGCTGTAGGAAACAGTGACAAAGTCTTTATTAAAGTCCAATAAAGACAACACCTCCCCTCTCCCTCACCCAGTAAGAGGATCAACTGGTCATAAAAGTAGATCAGGTTTGTCAAGTAGTCTTGTCTAAGTAGTAGGTCACTGATGGTTTCCTCTTGGATTACGGGATCTTCATGATGCTCCTTGTTCCTGTCTTCCAGCTCAGAAGTGAGTACCCACAGAAAAATTCATTTTAGTATTTGTTAAAGTCTGAGGCAAAGAAGGCATTAAGTACCTCAGTCTTTTCCTCATCCTTTGTCATGACGTTTCCCCTCACATCCAAGAAAGGATGGAGGTTCTCCTTAAACTTCCTTTTGTTGCTAATGTACTTATGGAAACAATTATTATTGTCTTTTCCGTGAGTAGACAGATTAAGTTCTATTTGGGCTTCAGCCTTTCTGATTTTCTACCTGAATAACCTCATGACATCCTGAGTTGCCTGTGCCTTCTTCAGAATGTCATAAATGTTTTTTTTTGTCATGAGTTCCAGTCAGAGGTCGCTGTCCATCCAGGCCAGTCCTTCATACCCTCTGGCTCATCTTTTGACACATGAAGATGGCCTGATCCTGCTTTGCCTTTGGGATTTCCTTCTTAAGAATCTTCAGACTTTCTGGACTCTTGCCTTTCACGACTGCCTCCCAAGGCTTTTAAACAGGCCAAAGTCTGTCCTCTGGAAGTCCAAGGTGGAAGTTCTCCTGATCCCCACTCCTTACTTTTTCAAGAACTGAAAACTCTGCTGTTTCATGATTGCGATTAAAGGATCCTGCTGAAATTTGTTGGTATCTCTGTTTCAGGATTTAAAGTCTGAACTGGAATAGCCTAAAAAGAGTTAATAACATTATTTCTTTGAGTGAAGGGTTTTACCAGAAGCCTTGTGAAGATTTATGGTGTGCACATGTATAGCTCTGTGGGGGCTACAGCCCCCAGAGGAAGGTGTGAGTGGGCTCTAGTTGACCTCTATGCCAGAAAGTTTGAGCTGTTGCAAACAAAGGTCTCCTGAGCACAGGAGCTGGCACCAGTGAGGTGCCTCCAGGGCCAGACCAAGCCTCAGGGGAGGGCTGTTCGTGCAACTTCAACAATATTTTTGTGCAGCTGTGCAGAGCTGGGATCAGGAAAAGGGTCAAAGGGTCCAGCAGGGAATATACTGAGAATAAGATGGCCAGCGAGCAAGAATTGCATTTCACAGAAAAAAAACCTAAATAAAAAAAAGGAAAAAATTATTTCGACACTTGTTCCCCATCCCATGTCATAGGAGGAATTCAGTTTCGTGCAGCCCCATGAGGGGAGAAGGGGAGGAGAAGGGAGTGGGAGAAAGGACAAGGGGAAAAATGTGGAGAAAGCTGGAGAGAAGCACCTAAGTAGCAGGCAATTCAGGCTAGGGTAAGGCCAGCATGCCTGAGGTCAGACATGGGGAGCACTTAATCCTCAGCATGGCTGTTCATTTCCTCACTGTTTAAAAAAAAATTAATTTACAGGACCTCGCAGGGAAGGGAAATTCTGTGAATCAGTGTCTGACTATTAGTTGCTGACCCAGACGAAGGCATTAGCAACTTGGAGTGCCTGCCCCTTTCATGTCAGCTCCCCAGGCATCCTGTGAGCTGTATGCCATTAGAACTAACCTCACCCGACCCTGCATTACTGTCATGTTGACACAGCACTAGTAGTGTCCCTCATGGACCTAAGCTGACCTTGGAGGTCTTCGCCTTCTGGCTTGTAATTCTTCTTTCAAGGTCTTCAGTTTGTTGGAGTGCAAAATTTTTCAGCTTCATGATAGAAAATACTTCAAAATTAGGTATTTTCTTTATGTGCCACACTGTCCTTGGAGCTTCTCACAGCAACAAATTAGAACCATAGAATAGTTTGGGTTGGAAGACACCTTAAAGATCATCCAGTTCCAATGCCCTGCCATGGGCAGGGACTCCTTCCACTAGACCAGGTTGCTCAGAGCATCATCCAGCCTGGGCTTGTACACTTCCATGTGTTCAAGGCATCCACAGCTTCTCTGGACATCATGTGCTAGTGGCTCACACCTTCACAGCAAAGAATTTCTTCTTAATATCTAATCTAAACCTACCCTTTAAGTCTGAAGTTCCTACCCCAAGGTACCTTTGATCATATCATTGCTTTACAGAGCACTCCAAAATATATACTGCTGGTTTTTGAGACTATGGATTGCCAAGGGGAACGTTGGGGCTGCCCAACTCCTGCTGGGTATTAAAGAGGTCCTCCTTTTCCCCTGTGAGCTGCCATGAGACTCTGCAGTGCTTGTCCCAGGCTGAAGGGTCACATCTGATTCCAGCCTCTGCCAGTGATGCCCTCTCTGTACACCACAACCCTGGCCCTGGGCAAGAGAGGGCTGGTGTTCAGGCAGTGAGGCCACTACAGCTTCCCTGAGTTCCTCATCCCTGCAACCAGGGAAACCCTCAGAGGAAAAGGATTTGTGAATTAGAAGCCCTTTTGAATCAGGCAAGTCCTAAGTTTTCTTGATGGCATCTTCCAAACTGGCAGCCAAAGGCATCCCCAGAAGGATCAGAGGGCCATAGGTTGAGGTGATGCTCATGTGTATGGAAATGATGGAGAAATTTCACAATTTGAGTGGTTCCTGGTGAGAATTAGGCACCAGGAGCCAGAAGGATGGTGAAAAGACTGGAGGGGAAGCCTTATGAGAAGAGTTTGAGGGCACTTGGTCAGTTCAGCCTGGAGAAGAGAAAACTGAGGTGAGACCTCATTGTGTTCTTCAACATCCTCATGAGAGGAAGTGGAGGGGCAGACATTGATCTCTTCACTCATGTGACCAGAGACACTACTCAAAGAAAGGGCATGAAGCTGAGCCAGGGAAGGTTTAGGTTGGATATCACAAAAAGGTTTTTCATCCAGGAGGTGGTTGGGTACTGGAACTGACTCCCTGGGGAAGTGGTCACAGCACCAAGACTGTATGAGTTCAAGAAGCATTTGGACAATGCTTTCAGGCACATGGTATGACTCTTGAGGTGTCCTGTGCAGAGTCAGGAGTTGGACTGAATGATCCAGATGGATCACTTATAACACAGCATATTCTATGATCCTATGATTTATAAGGGTACCCAGCTGAGTTTTCAGAAGATCCCAAACTCCTAATGTATTTATTTCAATAGAGGTTGGGGACCTAGGGACTTCCCAAAGTACAATTGCTCCTCCATCCACTTATGTTCACACATTTGGCCTTCCAGAGACACTGGCATCACCCATCAGGAGGCTTTCAGCCCCAGGGGATGTGGCTCCACTGCCATCAGCGTTATCTCTCCACAGTATCAGGTCACCTGGCAGGACAAAGCTGAGCTGAGCAGTCACACGCACACCTCTCCATTGCATCAGCCACAACACATGGCCCAATGTCTGTGTAGCTGTATTTCATCACCCTGGCCAAGTGCCACCTTCAGGATGATGTAGAACACCTGAGATAGCATGAAAACTGCTTTAATAACATTAACCCACCCAGAACCATATTGTCCAGTGAATGAGAAGCAGCAAGGGGGTTCAAAGTAGCAGCTCACTGTCTTGTGCTACATGGATGTAATGGATTTGAGTCAGCTCTAAGTGCCTTGAAGGTTGATTTATGGTCTCATTGAGCCAAGGCTTCTGCTACTTGAGAAACTTGAATAACATTTGCAGAAGTACCTAAGTGCTCCTGACAAGTTTTACTGCCAAAAATTAATTTCTTCCATTTCCTCTTTTTCCTCACACTTTCTCCTTTTATTCCCATTATTGTTTCAGGAGCAAAGAATTGATGTTGGTGTCACAAATAGATCTGAAGCAATTTGCATACAGCTTTTTTATTGTTTGTTCTTCTCCTCTGAAGGTTTTATTGTGTTTATTTTGTCCTCCTCCTTTCTTGAACCTATGCCCAACCTCTTCCTCCTTGCACCAGCATTCCAAAACTCCCCCTCAGCTTCTCTCTTAATGGAAGCATCACTGTTGAGTCATCCTTTCACATCCAGTTCATGGATAGTCCACCTCTTGTTGTTTCCTTCATAGGAGTTGTTCACTTCTTCCTCATATACATCCCCAGTTGTCCATGGCTTGGGCATTTCCACCCTCAGTCACTCCTGTTACCTCCTCTTTGAATTTTCTGTTTCTCTCCTGTCTCTGGAGTTGCATGACTGAGGATGGTGCCCATCTCTTTCTCTACTTGCTCTTTATGGGAATGCCTTCCTTAGTTTCTGGCCCTCACACACACACACACACACACACACACACACACACACACACACACACACACACACACACACACACACACA
>VXBA01003454.1:0-81931 GCA_013399895.1 Serilophus lunatus | reverse complement strand
TCCCTTATCTTCATCTTTACAATCACATACATCAGGGATGGGCTTGGCAAACTTGTGTTTTAATAATTTTCCATGGGATTTCCCTGTTTTGTTGTTGCTTTTTTACTCTGGTCACTGGAGTTCCAAAACCACCTCCTCCTCCTTCTCCTCCTTCTTCTCTTCCTTGTTCTCCTCCTCTTCCTTCAGAGACAGCTCCAAAGGAAGGTGGCCCAGCCACTCTTGAAGGCTGTTGATGCATATATTGAACAAAAATCCCATGGATTCCCCACCTCTGCAAGAAAGGAAAGGACACTAGAATCCTTCAGTCCTCCAGGTCTTTCCCCCTTCACCTCTTCTTCCCACAGTCCTCTTCCCATATGTAGGGCTGGGGACCCTGGGGGTTTCTTCCTCAATCTGGCTCTGCTCAGGTGTCTGGAAGCTCAGAAATACTTGGGATGAACAGCACAGGAGGAAGGAATCACAGTGAGTGTCTTTCAGAGAGGAGCTGATGCTCCTTTGTAGAGTTTGAATCCCAAAAATCAGGTTGTTGCTATCACAGATGAAACACATCCAAACATCCCACACCTGTATATCCTTGCAGTTACTGTTGGACAAGTCCAATGTGCAAAACAACTCATTCCAGTTCATCCAAAGACCTTTCTTTCATAAGTATATGAATACAGTCCATGTGGGCATCAGCTGGCAAAACTCAGTCACCCATGTAAAAGAGAAAGTTACAGGATGTTTTACCCAGAGGGGAAAAAAATTAAAAAAAAATAAAGGAGAAAAATGAGTTTCAAGTGGCAACAAATAATTCAGCCAGTAACAGCAACAATATTTCAGCAACTTGCTGGTTATTCAACAGCATTTGGTGTCATTTTTATTAGCCACAGAGGATGGAGGTTATATGATCCAACCCAGGTAACACTGTTAAATCAGAAAAAAAATACTGCAACAAACCAGCCTTTTTCTGTGGCTTAATTACTTGGCCTTGATCCAAACTGCCCTGAAGTCAATACAAATACTTGCCACTGAATTTAAAGACTTTGTATGACTGAATGCTCCCAGCAGGGCTTTAATGGGAAAAAAGACCAAAGTTTAAGATGTAAAATAGAGGATATAATCCATACAACTGCTGACATACTTCTATGGCATGGGAAAAAGGAGATTCTGAACTAACAGGAGAGCTTTAGGGTTTATACATTCATATTCTGATTATGGTATTAAGGAATGCTTTGGGATTTACATTAATAGTAAACATAGAGAGCCAAAATGCATATCTGTGCATTTGGGAGAGGTAGGGTATGTTGACACCCAAAACTTGTTTTCTTTTTGTGCCAAATCTTGATTTGGTTGAAGTGAATGGAAACACTTCCACTGGCTTCAACTAGACAGTAAGTTAGGTTTTTTCAGAAAAGGGCTGGCCCTGTGGAAGGAGCACTATTGCATACACAGGAGTGACAGAGTCCTTTTTATAGCTGCTTCTTGTTTATAAGCAAAAGTACTTACATTAATGTTGCAAAAACAAATAGTCTAATGTTATTACATTTTAAGGGCATATTAAATTGACAGAGCATCCAAGTTTGTTGACTAAAATGATTCACACAACTCTAAGGCTGCTAAACAAGTATTTCTTAATGTCTCAGCAGCAGCTCAAGGGAGTAGAAGCCAAAAATGCCACAGCTCAACAAACAGTTCTGTGTTCTACTGTTGATAAGTACATCATGTTTTTTTGCAAATAAGGCTTTCAGGGGTTGTTTTAAGGAAAAAAAATATGACCAAAAATACCCAACAAACAAGCCATAATTAAATAAATAACACGAATTTCTAAGCACATACTGTCCTCTTTTCCTCTTTCCACTTCCCTCAGATAACTCCATCACAACAACCCCAATAAATCATCTGCAGTTTGCCCAGGATTCCGTAATAGCTGGCTGCTGACTGGCCAAGAGGAAACCCCTAGGGTGGCCTGTTCAACACAACAGCCCTTTGCTTGGCAGGGGCTGAAAATTCCAAGTGTCAGTAAACTCCATTTACACAAGCTGATCATCCAAGGTGCACAGGTTTCCTTTGAGATGCTGAATGTCCTCCACTAGCAACTATTTTGATGGGAGGTGAGTGTGTTCAGCATCACACAGACAGGGTAAGCACCTCTCAGGGGCCAGCCCTAAAAGCATGAGCCCACATGTGGCCATGGGGCCTTACATGTAATTCCAGTCACAGATGCATCCCCTGATCTGTCAAGCTGAAATGAGAATAGATCCTTGTAAAAGGTTATCAACTGAGAGTTCAGTCAGGATTTCTACACAGATCATCAAAGGGAAGACTCCAGGTGCCTTGCCAAGGAAGCTGTATAAAGTGGAGATGGTTCCTTAACAAAGCAGGCAAGGGAGTGGTAGAATGAGCAGCTGGAAACTGAATTCAGGAAAATAGTGGGCTAGCAGATGTCCAACACTGGGAGTAATCAGTCCAGGGATTCATTACCAAGGCACACCATGCAATCCCAGTTACTTGATGCCTTTACATCTAGACTGACAAAACTTCCATTAGAGAGACACTGTTCAACCAAAAGCTCTTGTGGTTGGAAAAGGATAAAATTCAAAGTCTTCCATCATACGAAGGTCAAGCAAGGTGATCACAGAATCACAGAACGGCCTGGGTTGGAAGGGACCTTAAAGATCATCCAGTTCCATCCCCCTGTCATGGGGAGGGACACCTTCCACTAGACCAGGTTGCTCAGATCTTCATCCAACCTAGCCCTGAACACTTCCAGGGATGGGGCAGGCACAGCTTCTCTGGGCAACTTGTTCTGGTCATGAAGTATTTAAAAACATCAAAGACTACCATTGAAATAATTTAAAAGATTAAAAAAGCTTTTTGAAAAAAAAAAGCTTTGTTGAAGAAACAGAATAGGAAAGTGTGCTCTGAAGCTGGACCACAGGCAGGGAAAATATCAAAAAGCACTACACTGAGCTGTCTGTTTTGGTAATTTCCGTGGTCATGGTTGCCAAACAACAGAAATCCTCACTGATGTGTTGAGTTCCAGCAGGCCTAGTGAAGCATGAATGTGGCCAGATTTCACAGCTACAAAAAGAGATGAGAACCAGTGGTTTATGTCATCCAGCCACATAAAACATAAATATGTCCTAATGGAGGCATGCAAAGCACTTGCCTTACTTCCTCTCCTCAGCCAGCTGAGAATATGTTTTGCTGTTGCAGTAAAAATGGCCAAACCGCTGAACATCACATTCCAGGCATACATCTTCCATGACATAGAGCCTGTCTATTCCCTTGATTTTCCTTCTTTTCTCTGTAAGGTAGCACGAAAGCTTCACTGTAAATAGACAGATGTCTTTCAGACTTGATTCTCACTCAGGCCCTTACCATGCATGCTCATCACACACACCTATCCTGCCATAAGAAGATGGCTGGTCTTTTGCCTGTGATATGATCATTTGCCAGAAATGATTTTAAATAGAGCAGACAATGATCCTGTTACTTAGAAATGTTTTCTGATAATTATGTTCTGTCATCCTAAGCCAAAGTGATATAACATCTGTGCTCAAACAGTTCCTATGCAGAGGCTGCCTGAGCCCCGTTTTGCCTCTGAACATTTGGTGAACAGTGAAAGAGAGAGAAGGAAAACACCACTTGGAGTAATACTTGCAGTATCTCCATGATGCAGGGAGAAGTCCATGAGCTGAACTCTCCTTACATAAACACCAATAGGGGATAAGTCAGTACTCTTGAAATCAGTCTGTCACCTTATTTCAACATCAGTCTGAAGCATGATGTGAAAGTTCAGTCAGAGCTGAATCTGGCTCCACAATTTATGGTGTTTATTTAACTTCGGAGCCAGCATGATAGTAATATGTCTCAGATACCTCTTTAATCTGGATAGTTTATATCCAAAATTACATTTAACTTTTGGAGGATGGGAAGGAAGCAGAGTCACAGTTTGGACCAGGTTTTATTAGGTGCACAGAGAACTGCCTCTCAGATGCCTGTCCTGGGGAACAAGACATGGAGAGAGGCTCCAGAACAGGGATGAACTCTGGCCTTGGAGGCTGGGGGAGAGGAAGGAGGGGAGTGGGGAGGGAAAAACATGTCAATACAGAAGGGCAAAGGCACTTGGAATTCCTCCAAAAATGTATGCTACAGGGAATGAAGCTCAAATCAGAAAGGCACAGGGCTTGGTATAGGAGACAGCTCAACCCACTGTGTTGCCCTGGGAGGAAACAGAAATGCATCCACAACCAATACACACTGCCTGCACTGCTCAGCTCCCTCCCCTGCTCCCTTTCCCTGTGCCTGAGGACACTGTGCATCTCCTCTGCAAAGGGTACAGCCCAAAACCCAGGGGCCAAGCTTCAAAACTGTGAGAACATGTAACCCTTGCTTACAGAAAAGCTGCTGAGCGGCTAGCTGGGCACGGAGGCACTGAAGCCCCCAGGCATTCAGTGACTGGCTACTGAGCCACACACAGCCCCTGATGTAAAGGTCACTGTTATTTTAGGTTCATTAAAGACTGGGCTGAAAATTGCTTCGCTATGATATTATATCCAAATTTTATTATCTTCAGTTCAGACTGGGGAGGCAACAAACAAAAACTCAACAATTTTCAAATTTCCCCTTTGGGACACATTTGGATTTTTAAATATCAATTTGCATGTTATCTCTAATAAAATCATACATTTGCACACACTGTTATATAAAACTCCAGAGATTTTCTAAAGACATTGAAGTGCAGCAAAAAGTTGTCCTGTTTCCTCTCAGGCAGAGCCCTGAAATGCCTCTCATGACCAGATGGCATTCCCTGCCTTTCTTTGCTGATGTCTCAGGAAGGCACTGGAAATTTATGCTTGTTCAAGAGCTGGAGCCCCTTGGGAACTGCCAAGGGACTTGTGCTGCCCATCTCACTCAGGGTTGGCAGGGGATGGACCTGCCATGGGTGAAACTGGGTGAGGTGAGGCCAGATGATCCCAAGGCAGGAGTTTTAAACCCAAAAAAAAAAAAAAAAAAAGCGAGTCTGTTATCCAGAGGGTGCTGCAGCTGAAGTATTTGGGTGCAGTATCAGGTCTGGCACATCTCAAAACAGCCACAGGTCCCAACACAGCTGTGCTGTGGGTGGCACCGGCACAACAGTGAGCCTGGACCAAAACCACATCCACCCACAGCTGCCATGTTGAGTGGTTTGGTTCGTTGGGATGTCGGGAAGAGCTAATGAGGCCTGGGCTTTGCTTTATCCGTTTGGTCTTGGTTATCCAGTGCCAAGATCTCCTCCAGGACACCGTGACAAATGCCTTGTCCAACGGCTCCCCCTGAAAAGCCAGGATTTTCTGCATCATCGCCAGACGGTCTAAGAGGCAGACCTGAGTGATTCAAACAGCAAGCAAATACCAGAAAGAGGATGATTTCACTGCATTATTGAACACATATTGGGCAGATAACCCTAGCAACAGCGACCCTGTCTGCAGGCTGACTCCCAGCAATCAGCCACTGCTCTGGCTCCCTGTCATTCAACCGCATGAATAAATAAATGAACTCCTATAGCTTTTCTGCAATGAGCAGAATATTAGCAGTGGCTCTCAAGACGACCTTTATCAAAGGAAGCAGCATTTATACTGGAGAAATTTATCTAAAAATAAAGGATTATCACTCATGTATACATAGAAATACCAAGGGCAAGATATGACTTTCTATAATGTGAAATGACTCATTTTCCCCCTGAAGTTTTAGTGAGTGTCGAAGATATCTACTCTTAAGAGTGAATCATTCCAAATGGCCACTGGGTGATTGGCTGAGTTTGAACTAATCTCGGGGAGGAGAGCTGACGCAAGGGCCAAGGGCCGTGGGATTTGGAATGCCTCGGCTATTTGCAGGGCAAGGATGGCAGACATTAGCACTCAGTTGTCACTAGCAAATCTCAAATTGCTTTGACAGGTGGCAGATTGCGAGATGTGAATGGCTACAGCTTCCAGGGAACTCTTCTTTTCATGGAAAGTGGGATGAGGCCAAGGGAACAGCCCATATTTTTTCTTTGTGCATACGTGCTTGCGTGCACACTCACGCATAAATAGCTATAAAAAATAGAGCACCTCTTTTATGGATCAGTCAACTAACTTGAACCCTCATTATACTTCCTAACTCAACCTCTAAGAGTTCAAGCTTTCTGGAAGTGTAGCTGAATTTCCAGCCTCCAGGACAAGCCCAGAAACGTTCTGGAGAGTTTTCTTCAAACTTTGTCAGCATAAGTGATCTCAACAATGCTGCAAATGTTCACAGAGGTGTGTGTAGCCTCCTCTCACTGAGTTCAAACCACTCCTGGGACAATCAGTGACCACAGTATGATGCCTAAAGGATTTTTTTTTTCAGTTACCCCAGTGAGGTTTGTCCTGTGTGTCATTCCCTGTTGTCCAGATCATCATGGATGCTGATCAGTACTCCAGGAGATGGCACAAGCCCTGAGGAGGGGTGGCAACCCCTCTCCTCCTGCATGCAGCCAGTCTGGCCAGCATATTAGTTGTGACAGCATCGGGGGAAGAACTTTATTCTCTCTTCCCAGTGGCATAAATGGAAATTGAGGGTGGCAGGACTGAGCAGGAGTGGCTGCAGTGTGCTAACCAAGCAAATCCCTGACTCACTTAGGAGTGCTTCCCCCAAGGCACAGACATTGCATATACATAAATATCAGCTTCATATTGGAGACATGTCCTGAGGAGGGAAATGAAAGAGAAGAAAGCCATGACTTTACAGATTAGTTCACAGCTTTTTGCAGTCTCCATTTAAACTGTGATTAGAGCAGCCTGATTGCTGAGGAGGGAAAGATCCCCAGAAAACTCTGACTTTCTGAGGAAATCTGCAGCCTCCTTGAGCAATATAAGTATAACTGTACTTGCTGAAAACACATGCCAGCCATTCAATGGGTCACACAGTTAGAACAGGCTGAAACAGCAATGTATCGATACCTTGGAAATGGCTGCACATGGAAATTCATGCTTCATAATCCTCTAGATATAGGTCCCAGAACCAGCCCAGTGCCTGATGTGTGCAGGTTCCTTACGCTTTGTGAACTCAGTTGCTGAACCAGTGCCCCACAAAGGCCTTAAACTTTGCTAAGGGACTGGCTGTCTTTCAATTTCCACTCCCAGAGGGAGCAGTCAACACAGCTTGCCCTGCATTTTATAGGGAACCTGGTGAAAAATTGTTACGCTGGGGTAAAAGCTTTCCTGTGGGGTCTAAGGCAAAATGAAAATCAAACTAAACCAAGTCAAGGAAAACTTGTTATGAAGAAATGTTTCCTCAGACAACAGAGCTGTCAAGGAAAAGGTCTTTCAGACAACAGGAGAAACCTCTTTTGACTAACAGTCTGCCAGCAAGGATGAAATCCTCGAAGGATTTTGAAAACGAGAGGGAAATGTGAGTACTTTCAGTACAGCCACAGAGATTTTGTGCAACTTCAATATAATCAAAGTGGTTTAACTTCCCCTTTGAACTCTAACTTCTTCCATCAATAAGTCAAACACACCAGACAAGTAGGGATTTTAAGCAGATGTTATTTGCTAGGAACATTCATTTCCACTTTGCTAATTATTCTCATACCTACTTGGATCACTATAAATTTGTTCATGATTCTGAAACAAGAGAGGGATACAGCTGTAGTTCATCCTGTATGCAAACCCTTTTGCACAACAAGGATGGAGTCAGCCCTTCTCCCACTGCATGAGCTGTGCAGCTGCACAGCCACAGCCAGCTGCTGCTAGGGCAGGCAAGAGGGTTGGGATCTCTTAGCCAACCTCACACAGGAGTTAAACAGGAATATAAGCCACTCATTTTTTTACTGCCATGGAGTTTTCCAGTTGCATTTCCCAGTCCCTGATGGCCAAAGCTGAAAAGAAATGTCAAACTAACCACAGGAACCCTTCCAACTATTGATGTATTTGCGTTTTACCTTCTTGAGAACAGCCCCAAAAAAACATACGAAATCCTCAAGTTAGCAGAGTCCTCAGTAGCTAGTAACTCATGTGGTTTCCAATGAAATTAAGGTTTCTGGGTCCTTCTGGGACAAATTTAAACTGCTCTGCTTTTACAGTGAAGCATCTTATCTAGAGGGAAAGCTACTGTATGAAAACCCAGATGAGCTGGTTGCAAATCCCACTGCACGCTGGCTCTCTGCAATTTCAGAAAAATTGGGTAAGTGTTAACTACAGTTCACATTTTCTACCAGAGGACATTCAAAGGACAATTATACCAGTGACTGAGAACAGCTCATAAGCTACACAAGTGAGATCTACAACCACTTGCACAGGTGAAGCAGAAGACTTCAACGTAATATACTTGTTTAACACAGTCAGGTTTCCTCTCTTATAAGAGGCCATAGCTGATACCTGAAGGACAGATTCTTGCACAAAGGGTTTTGCTAAATATCCCCGTTTCAGTGGCTGAAATTCTCCTTCAGAGAATAATTAAGTATGCAATATATGGTCTAAAACAGCCAGGAAAGAGATTGAAAATATAGAAAATTAAAAGGAAATTATATCAAACTGGAGTGCTCTGGAAACTAACTTATAAATGCTTTTGAGAACCTGCATTTATTACTTGCAATAAATAACTTTTCTTCCAAACATGCCTTTGTGTGAGAGATTAGTAGTGCAAGTGGAGCATATTTCTGCTGTGCAGAAGTTACTTATTTTAGAATAATGGACGTCACAAATTGGCCCTGCATAGCAACACTCATTGGAAAAAGATCACAGCTCCACTTAACACAAAAGTGCAATCTTGAAGCCCATTGAAACTGAAGTCTCTTCACAGGGCAAACACTGAAGTAGCTCCTCATTTGCGTAAAGCTGGACAATTGTTCCACTTCCATACACAAAAAATTGCTTAGATATCTGCTATGCATGGGGAAAGGCTCATTAATCACATTACGGAAAATGAACATCCCAAGGTTAAATCCTACTGCTGTGGAGTACTTCAGTGGTTTAGAAAGTCATCTAAATGGGATTTTTATCTACAAATCTTCACGGTGCAATGAGGATTAGGGGCTTACCTTAAACTCAAGGCACTTTTTTTTTTCTCCCCTGTAAGAAAAGCACGGCTCTGAAAAACAAATTTAGATACATAGGGTCTGATTCTCCACTACATTAAGCCTGTTTCACAGCTGTGTCACTGCAATGAAAATCAACCAAGTAGCACTGGTGAAAAAAAACCCCAATATAATGATAATGAGAACTAGCCCAGGCTCTTTTAAAGGCAGCTCATGCAGCCATTCCCTCAGGTTTTCCAACTCCCTTTGGATAGCTGCTGTGTGGAAGGAGGATGTAGGAAAAAAAGGCTGTGAGATGGCAAACCTTTCCACCCTTGTTTTCTTGTTTTATGGCATTCCTCTCTTGCTGCCTTTGCATCGTAACTCTGCTTTCCTTCAAGGAAAGACAAACAATGAGACCTAGATTTATCCTCACTTAGTGAGATGCCTTTCCTTACATTTTTTTTTTTCTGTGAGAAGCAATTACACCTGAATTTGTTCCAGTGCTGCTGACAGCCCGAGAGGATGGCTGGGAGCACCGGCTGTTATCCAGCAGAACTCTAATGGGACCGAGGGGACAGTGCTGATTTACACCCACAGAGGTTCTGTCTCAGGAGCTTTGCTGTCAGGCATGTTATTTCACTTCTGGAGTCTCCACTGGCAGACACTAAGCTTCCCCTCAGAAATCAGACACAATTGCTCAAAATCTCACAGACCACTTCAAAGTCACCTTGAAATTGACTGCGAGAGAAAAGGGAGCAGCTCCTCTGCTCGTCATCACTCACATGTGTCCCTGACAGTGCCCACTGCCTCCCACTCAGCTCACACCAGCTCTCCCCTACATTCCTCCAGGATGCCCAGTGCAGGGCCAGATCCACCCTGTCCGAGACAGACACAGCTGATAAGTCACTCATTCTGGGCTTTCTCCTCATTCAAAAAGCTGCTTTTATGTGGCTGAGCCTCAGACATGGGAAGTCTGAGTTGCTGTTTAAATTTGCTACGAGCTCCCCACATGAGATTAGGGAAGAACAGTTGAGCCCTCTGGCTCTCAGTTGCCCATCTGTGATGCTGACACCACAGTTTGTCTTGTTATCCACCCCCTTTCTGGTGCATCTGCTTTTGAGGACACAGGTTTTTTAGTGTAGCCACCCGCCCCGATGTGACATGCCCATCCCACTTCACTGCATGAAACTCCATTCAGAGATTAAAAATGAAAGGGTTGCACACCTATGCCAATGCTCAGTTTCCAGAGTTTGAGTATGAAAAGGCCACGTGGTAGGAGAGCAGAAGGGGGGCTGTGACTCTGCTTAGTGCCAGCCAGCTGAGTTGAGGGCTGTGGAGGAGGTTGGCACAAGACAACTGGCAGCAAGGAGTTATCAAAGTCCGGGGAACATCTGAATAAAAAGAAAGTGTATATGAGAACAAACTTGCTTAAAAGGGGATGGAGGGGTTCCACACCTTTGGCCATGGCTCTGCAGAACTGAGAAGGGAAAGGAGAGAGGATGACTGAGCAAAATCCCACGGAAGAGTCAAGAGCCCTGTAGGCAGAGAGCAGCACAAACACCAGCTCGAATTTTTCACACCTCTTTGATTTGGCCAAGAAATGTTATTCCTCCGAAGCACTTTGTGTCACATGGCTGCAGTGCTCTTTTGCCCAGGACAGAGTGCTCCAAACCCAGATTTGCTACCTCTTGGACACATGGCCCCACAGCTGAGGCTGAGCCCATGCTGAACACTGTCCTAGGAAGGGGTTCCTGCAATGAGGGTGTGTCTCTGAGCACACCTCCAGCAGGCACTGCTGCAGCTGCAATGTGTGTGTGTGGCTGGCACAGCCAAACCACCCTTGGTTAGATTAACAACCCACGCAGCTGTCACATCATCCATCCCAGTCCTGGGGTCACACTTTTTTAATTTTAGCTGCCCCACATACCTTAGGGGCTACTTACAAGGTTAGAAATGGGGGGTTTCCAAGCTGTGGGTAGCCAGACCCACTCTGAGCTTCCTCATTCCGGAGGTGACGCAGCTATAATGGGATATCAGCAACTGGAAAACACAGAGAGCTCCACAAGGCATCTGCCTGGGGTTTCTGATTTGGTTTCCCTTTGGAGGTGAAAGTGAATGCCATGACTCCTAGAAAAATGGCAAAGCACAAAGATGAACTGCAGGAATTCAGCCAGTGACAAGGTAGTGAATGAGGTAGGGAGGAAACTCTGCCTGGAGGACTCTGCTGCAAACCTGCCGCTGAATGAATTGTACCTCCCAATAGCACAACCAGATTGTCCACTGACAACAGGGTGGACTTGAGATTTTCTGCAATATCCAACAAAATACAAGATCAGCACTAGTGTGTGGGGACGTGGGGACAGGGAAAGGAATGAGGTGAATAAATTACATATTAGGAATAAAACAAGGTAAAAAGTTAACTTTGTCAGTAGTGTGGCCAGAAGGAGACACAGGTAAGTACAGTTCACCCTTTTCTAATTCAGACACTTCCTTCCTTTGTGTATGAGGAAGCAGCCAGACAAGTGAGTTTACTCCACTCCTTCCCTACCAGCTCCAACCAAGGTATACTGTATTATATTTAGTTGAACAGCCAGCTCCAGCACTGACCTTTAAAGCATTATACAATCCTTTCTAACCCCTCTGTAAACAAAAGAGCCCTCTATCCTAAGGACAGGCAGCTGGAGACACCCAGGCTATGTCTACAACAGTGAATCAGATGTGCCCAGGTCTGTCCTCTGGTACTAAGGCCAGCCAGTATGAGATACTCCAATTCCAAACTATTGAACTTCCTCATCTGCCAAAACAAGGCAGTTTCATCTCAAATGTCTACTAAGATTGGTCTCCAGGCCCTGATAGCTTCCAAGCCATGCCTGGGAAACATCTGAAAGACCACAGATTTGCTTTGGACAGTACAGATGACTCAATCTTAACGTCTGGGAATGTGCCCTGACATAATTTAATTAAACAGCAGAGAAGTAGCTTGAGGTGCTAAAGTACTGCAGCTCCAGCCAAAACCAGGAGAGAGTCTCAGGCAGTCCCTGTGAGCCAGTCCTTCAGTGGCTTGAGCACCCCAGGACAGATCAGCTTTCTGAAGACATGTCAGCGCCCCAGAGCATGTCTTGGATGTCTCTTATCTTGTACTAGAGAAAGATGTGGGAGTGAAACATCCTTTCTCACATCCCCATTGCACCCTGGTTCCCACACAGAGGAAATCTGAGTGCACAAGCTGAGCTAGACCCATGTTACAGCTTGTGGAAAACATGAATGCAGCTGCAGTGAAGAAAAACTGGGAAGCATCCTCCTAAGAACTCTACCTCTCCTCACATCCTCTGAAGAGCTCACCCTGCCTTTTGCCCCAACCTTCTGGCCAGTCATCTTCTGTGACTAGGTTGAGGAATCAACCCTGACTTTAATTGCAGAGATGGCAGCAAGAAACTCGCTAATTAATGACAGCCACATCACGCTGCTAGCAGGGAGCTGCACACATGCCAAGCATTTTTAACATCGTTTAGTAAACGCTGGTGATGAAACATGATAAAGATTGCCAAATGTTTAGCACTGATATGATGCCCAGACAGGTTTGAGATTGCAGACAAGGGAGAGGGTGAGCTCCTTTTCTTTGCCATCACAATAACCCAGCAGTCTCACTAGAATCGTATCTGCAAGATCTCAGAACCAAGCAGGATGTCCTGTTCATAAATCAAATTCCAGCAGACCTCTCCCTCAACAGGCTTTTCCCTTCCTGGACTGGACTTTCTGGAAACTTAACATTTAAGATTCTAATCCTGAAAACATTTGTATGCATTTTCCTACCTAGAGGCCCCATTATTGCAGTTAAATCTGTGCACAAATGTTGACAGGATGGCCCTGTGCTTAGGAACAGATTTTGTAATGTTTCTTTCCAGCAAGTTACTTATTTCTAAACAAGTATCTGCGTTTTTCCACATGACCTCATAACTCTGGGGCAAAAAGGGAATTGTGTACACCCACTGAGTGACTTTACAATCAGTTGTCTTTGCTGACTTGCTCTGCACCAGATTTGGGATGTGCCCTGTGGAGTACCTCAGATACTGCTCAAGTCGGTTGCACTTCCCTCCCTATTATTCAAGCAATAATAGCTGATGGGGAGGGTATTTCCTGACAGTCATCTGGAGAAAATGAGGGCTCTGCCTCAGGCCCATAATTCAGCAAGGAATGTACTGCCAGGATGTAAGTCCCACCCTGTGCCCTTGTGCTGGGCCCAGTGTATTACAGCAACTGGCTGCTTGGTTTGGGGTTTTCAGGTGCAAAAAATACGTCAGACCTACATTTGTGTTTTCTTCAGTGAGCTACTTCTTGGGTTTGTGGAAACACAGAAAGCTGCCCCACTTCCAAAAGGAAATTTTGCCCTTAAGGGTCAATGAATATTGGGATATCAGGCTGCAGAAGGGGAGATGAACAACAGACACAATGTGCAATGCACAGGAGACAAGATGCAGTGTCGATGTAGGATTGCTCTTACATGCCTTGTATTGATTGCTGTGGTCTCCACAGGACTCATAGGAAAGGCTGCATGAGCACTCTGCTCTTGAAAAATCTCTGCTTTAAATAGGGACAAATTTACCAATCCAACTACACACTCTGAGCCATAAGCTGCCATCCATAAGCTGGGTTTCTGGCTATACTAAATTCCCAAAAGCTGCACAGCAATCAGAGCATACAGAGAAATCTGTGCAATTACTTTATACCAGCATTTCTTTGACTGATGTGTTCTTTGTTTTTCACAGAACCTTTTCTTGCTTAAAATTGCTTTGAGAGCAGGGCTTATTTTTCTCAGAAGTTATATATATATATACATACATACACATGCATAAATATATATAGGTATGTATTTTCTATTTTCTTTTTTCACAAGAGAGAAATAAAATTAAAACAAGCCACAGGGATTTTAAAAGCCTTGGATTCAAATCTGGAAACACAGCAGTAGTGGATAAGCTGGGGGGAGTTTTGTTAGGTTTATTCATGTGAACTGTGAGAAAGAGAAAATATTTTTTCAGATCTATACCTGTACAACTACAAAGAATGTAGAAAAGCTCCAGCAGCCTGCAGAACTCATTGCCACAGGATAGGAACCTGTTCACAGGCCATATAGGGTTGATGTGGAGTATTTGGAGCTATGGGATAGTCTCTAAAATCACTGGTTGCTGCTGTAAATTAGCACACTAACTTTACCAGAGAGCTGTTGCCATCAGGTGAGGTTTTAGCTGCAAAGGTTCCTGTGGACACAGGGACACCAGGACTAACAGGCCATGGTTTCAGATCACAAAGCCACCAGCAGCAAGGCTGGCTCAGGCAATTAACACTGCCCTCCCTTCTTGCCCCCTTGTCCCATCTCTTCACACTATCCAGCACCGCTGCCTGTGGAGTCACGTTTGGAACCAGCTTAGGGAATGGATCCAGCAGAAAAGCAATTAGGAAAAACCCACAGCAAAGAATCCTTGGGTTCTGACCCAGTTTAGAGTCAAAAGCAGGTGGGCAGCACAAGAGGAGACAGGCAAGCCCCAGTGCGAGGAGCAGGTGAAGAGCTGAGGGCACCACTGCAGGAGCTGTGTTCCCAAATAGGTCCCAGTGCAGAAGCACAGCCTGGCTGAGCTGCCCTGCCTCACCATGAACAGGGCAGCTGCATATGATGCCTCTCCTGAATGCCCTTCCAGCCTACAACCACCCGTGTCTCAGGGATTTCCTGAGCCAGCTGCAATGCCCACAACCCTTCTGGCAACGCTCCGTGGATTTTCCTCCACAAACTTGTCTAAGCTCCTCCTGGATCCACACGAGTTTCCTTAGCATCTACAACATCCCCAATAAGGGGGAGAGCTGCTCCATCACCAGGACCAACCACAATGGCTGTGTGGCAGAGGAGGGCCCAGGCAGGGAACACGTGCCTCCTGCAGGACTCAGCATGGCCCTGCTGAGGAGGATCTGACACAGACCACAGGCTGGGCTGGCCCCTTGCATTGGCCACGATGGTGAGGGTTGCTATGGGGCAGGAGAGACACTGCAGTGCCTTTTCCTGCCAGAGCATGAGATAGTGGCCAAGGAATGTTTGGCAAAAGCCAAAGGGCCAGCTCATGCTCCAGAGTACAGATCAAACGATGGGGCTCAAGAACAGGTATCACCCTCCTCCTCCCAAGAAAAATACCTATTCCCCAGAGTTTCTGCATTTTCCTTGAGAGCACCTGCTCTGTTGGAGACAGGATTCTGGTTTATGGGTTGTGATTTTGCCTCTGTCTTTGCACAGTCCCCACCACAGTGGAAACAACTTGCTTGTGGAAGACGCAATTCTTGCTGTTTCCTTAGTGCTGATCAATTGTACATTTTGGGTGAGAATGTCTGGATTGCTGCTAATGTGAGTTATGGCACAGTGCCAGGTTGTTAAGCATCCAGGTTTTGACTTTTTGCATCTGCCACGTGAACACCAAATCCTGGCATTTCACATTTCCACTGGACAAAACTTTAAGCCCCTTATAGAAGCCGAATTTTCAAAGAGACCAAATCCCCTACCATCACAAAACCAACAGCACTTCTATATGCACTTCAGTTTGTCTCTCTTTATTTGAAATTACATCTACACCCTACAGTGGCTGAAACTCTGGATGTACAAATCAATTGATACTGAGTCACTGGGCTTGATAAAAGCAAACAGACGTCATCATAACGGGAGTGAAGCCCCGCTTCAAGCCTCAGCCACCCTGCTGAGTTACAAGATTAATTAGAGGAATGTATGAAACTGAAATGAATAAAGCAACCATTAAACATCTTGCTAATATTTAAAGAAACTTGGCCAAAAAAGAAAAACTAGCTAGTGGACTAACGTTTACCTTGTAAAATGTAAATTTACAGTGTTAACTTACTCCAGAATGAACAAACACGTATTCGAAGCAGGGAAGGAAAATGCACATACTTTCAGCAAGCATTGACATCTTCTCACACTGGGGAAATTCTTGTCATGCTTAACCCAAGTGTGACACAATGCCTTGTAATAATTATCCATTACTGAAGCTTATCTGGGCTTGCTGGCAGCCTGGTGTTCCTGTAGCACACAAAGAAGTGCATATTTCACCCCATTTAGCTTGGACACCAAGTGTATTTAATCCACCACTGCCTTATGAGATCCAACTGCCTGTGTGCTCACAAACCAAGCAACATTTGGGTGCTTTGAATGACTCACCTGGGGCTACAGTCAGTTTTTTCAGAGCTGACAAGCCTATCAACTCAGATGGGTATTTACTAAATATCCATCTCAGGAGCTGAGGGTTTGGTGCCCCACTTCCAGTTTCACCAGCAAGAAAGCCACTTCCCAAAAATACTTCAAAAATTAGCCAGAAAGAAGTCAGAGTCTCTTTTAGATCTGTACATCTGTGCTGCCTCACAAGCTTCATTACTGCTGTAAGTGTGTCCTGTGCTGAGACTGGGGAAGAGGAAGGATGGATGGTGACAGAGGGGACAAAGCCTCACATCTGGGGAATCATAACACAATAGCAGGCCCTGCTTTCATACACCCAGGGAAAAGCAGAGGAGGTTTTATGTTAAAATCACCTTCACAGCCCATTAAGAGTGTGCCAGTGCCCACAGCTCCTTCTGTAGCGGGGGTACCCCACCTGTCTGGAATGGACACAGGATGTGGCACACAGGGGAAGGTATTACTGGCAAAATCATGCTGTGCTCTAAAGCTGTGGTGACACCACTGTTCTGACCCTCAGAGATCCTCTTGAGGGCAGCTCAAAGACTTTTTCTAGACGAAATCTAAATTTATCAATGACCACAAAATTCTTGGTACAAAGAGCCAGGCAGATGCTGATGTTCCAGCAGTGGCTGGGCTGGGAGGCCTTTCCCCATCACACCACATGGCAATGCACCCATAGGGCAAAGTTGCCCTGGGGACACAGAAGAGCAGGGAGCTTACTGTCCCTTCACCCTCATTCCTCATTTTCTCTCAATCTAGTCCCTAGAAAAATTAGTCTCTACCTGTCTTTCTACTGATTTTCCTGTCTTAATGCCTGTTGTGCACATGGGTTCAGGCTTATCTTCACAAGCAAAACACTGGCAAACATGGAAGTCTGTTTTAAGCATAGTTAATGGACAGACTTGATACAATCGCTGAAAGTTTCACCTGTTTCTGCCATTTTTGGTCAGAGAACATTTACTTCAGGTTACATTAGTGGGCCTGTATTTTATAGTGGTGTGGAGAAGGCATAACACTTCCCACTCAACACAGTTCCTTTTACTGGAAATAGCAGTTAGAAAGTAGTGTTTACCCTCAGAGCAAAAAAAAATCTGTTGTAAAATCTCAGCAGCAAAACCTGAAGGTCTCTCGTTATGCCTTGAGCTTTGGTCTGTAGTCCAGAAATTTAAGAATATCATTGAATAAGTCAAATAATAGATGCATGGGGAACAATGAGGAGATAGGGAAGAGAGTGGTGAAGATAAACAGCCATGTTTTACTCTTCTTGCTTTCAACGACTCCCATTTTCAAGCCACAGAATGTAATTTTCATGCTGTCTCTAGACATAAAGATAACTGCTCTTCAGGAGCTACTTTGTGTGTTAAACAAATATGACATTTACGGGTTGTTTTCTCTCACTATTTATTTGTTATGTCCTGAGTTAATGACCTTAAAATTTCCTCTCTCTGATGGCGTTAGTGCGAGACGATTTCCAAAAAGCATGAAATTGCAATAAACTCTCAAGTTTGCACAGGTGCACTAGAGATTAAGAGATCACAGAGCCATTAAGATCTATGGCAAAATGCCCAATGGGACCAAGATCAAACCTTCAGAGTGTCTTTAAAAATGTCATCATTAGGAAAGAGATGCCTTGCCTGGCAATCTCAGGAGTTCAACATAGTGCTGGATTTTAACCATACCCTTCTGCAGCACTCTGCACCTCTTACATCTCCTCTGAGATGGCAGCTGCTGGAATTTCCCATTCGACTCAAAATAGATGAAGCAAATATTCTGCTGGAGCAAGGATCAGTGGCACATTCCCACTGAGATGTTGGTATTCCAGTACAGAAGCCTTCAAATTCTTCCTCACCTGCAGGAAGAGGGCACCTTACAGGTGCAAAAAGCCCATTCACACTTGTTACACAAGGACATATTTTCACCAACTAGGAAAAACTCTGAAGAGCCAGCTCTTGGAAAGAATCTCACTGGCCATCAAAAAGTGGTTTTCTCATCAGTAACTGCTTTCTCTGCAGTCACAGAAGTTTCATTCTTATCCCACTACCTTTCCACATGGAAGGGCTCTGGCCCATGAATCTTGTGCTTGCTGGTGTGGCCAAGGGCCAGGGTGATGCCCTGAGCTGCTGGTCTGCACAGAGAACATGTGGAAAGAAATCAGCGTTCAAAATCTCCCACTGCTTTTCCTGTTCTTTTCCTGGAAGGACAGGCAGGTTTCCTTCCAACTGCCTGGGAAAAGAGCTCCAGAGCATCCCACCCCAGGAGCTTCCAGGCATTTACAAGCTAATGCAGAACCCTTGGCACAACAGGAACACAGGCAGAAATTTTCTTAGCAATGCTCACACGTGGGGTTGACTCTCCATAAGTGATAGGTAAGGAGCTGAGTGTTTGTAATTCCTTGGGAATGTCTTTCAGTGCCTCTCATCTGGAAAATGACATCATCAATGCTGAGGTTACATTTTGCTTCAGTTCCCTGTTGGCAAACTCCCATTTATGTCCCTTTGTGCTGTTAGTTGTGCTCTGTATCCTAAGTCTTACCCCACAAAGAAGAAAAAAGAAAGAATAAAACCTAAACCAACTTATTTTTCCCCCTCCCTAAAGTTTCCATATTGTTTTTCTCAAGAGAAAACCCGTGGATGTTCACAGAAACCCATACCCTGTGTCACATTGTTGAGCACATACTTTCAGTTAGTTCTTCAAATATTTTTGTAAGATAGGAAAGCCAAGCAGGCGGCGGGAAATGACCAGTCCTGAGGGCACACATGCTTAGCAAGCTGAGTCACCCCAGAATCCAGCCAGCTGCCTGCACACAGCTCCTCTGCTCAACTGCAAATTAGTCCTGGTCCTGCGCAGAAAATCTGTTAAATGAGACATAATAGGTGCTAATTCTGTAGCATTTTATTGTTACTGATGTTGTCCTTGTCCCCTGCTACTGTGGCACAGGCACCTGAAGCCCTGCAGTTGATAGTGTTATCTCCATGATTCTGGAGATGCTCTCTGCATGCCCATCACACAAGCCCAAGTCACACCAGCACCAGGTTTGGCACTGCTGACAAGAGGCAGCTCTGTCTCAGCCAACAGAGCAGTTTTCAGCCTTTTTCAGTACAAAGTCCCAAACATACTTTATGGTGCTTAATGGCCAGGAAAGAGCAGAACAAAGGAAAATGCCTGTCTTCATGAAAAGGAGTGTAAAGGGCAAGAAATGGAAAAAGATTCCCATCATCAGACGACTAGGAGAACTTCTTCCCTGTCCCTGTTGTTGCATCCTTGGCCTTGGATGCTATTCTGAATTCAAGGACAGTGAGATTTTCAAGGTTAAAAAAAAAAAGCCGAAAACAAAACAAAGCATCTCCTGCAGGGCAGAGGAAGGAAGGGAACCACAGTGAACCCCTGGGAGAGGCCCAAGATAAACAGAAACTCACAGCAGGTACCTGTCTGAGCAGACAGAAGGCACCCTGCCACTCCTGAGCAGCTCCTGGTGCCCTGACTCTGCTGCTGAAGACATGTCAGGCCACTTTACAGAGCACTGTGGTCACTGTTGCTGCTGT
This sequence comes from Serilophus lunatus, assembly GCA_013399895.1. Taxonomy (NCBI): domain Eukaryota; kingdom Metazoa; phylum Chordata; class Aves; order Passeriformes; family Eurylaimidae; genus Serilophus; species Serilophus lunatus. The sequence goes on along the minus strand of VXBA01003454.1, from coordinate 62,160 downwards.
TCTCCCATCTAAGTTCTGCTCTATCCCCTGCTGCAATCCAATGCTCACTGCTGATGCAGAGAAGATGAAATACCAGCCAGCCTGGTTGGTTAAGACAGGATTTGCAGCCCCTCAAGGGGAGCACCACTGCAGTTACCCTGCTGACACTTTATCAGATACGGTGTCCAAAGGTACCGGCAGTTCAGCAGGATGGGGATGTTGCTCCAAGACTTTGTGAAAGTAAAGAAGGAATTTTTTGAGAACTGACAAGAATATGAGGGCTGTAGGGGCAGCACTAACACGTGCTGTGCTTGATAAAGGCTTGGGAGATGTGCTGATCCACAGGCAGAGCAATGCTGTGGATCCCAGCAGCTCCTCCAGGCTCCTGCCAACAGCAAGAACAAAACACATGGGACATTTTTCAGTTTCTAAGACATACTCCAAGTCTTGGGTTTCCCACTCCCTGACCATATCTTTTACTTTCCAAGTTGAGTTTCTTCAGAATGAACAGATTCAGTGTTCCTGTCCTGACCCCTCAGGGAAGGGAAGGGGCCCAGGTCTGCCTGTGCTGTGGCAGAAATGAGTGGACACAAGGACCTCCTCAAAGCCTGGCCCACAAACAGCAGAGCACTAATGCCACAGGCAGTGCAGCCACAGTTCTGCTCTGGGAGAGAGCTCCCCAGGGAACAGAACAACCTCTTTGCCCTGCCCTGAAGGACAAGCTTTCCTTGGCAAACGGCTCATTCCTCCCCCTCTCATTTCCTTTCTCACTTCCTCCGTAAACAGAATCTCCTTCTTTCTACGTCACTGTGCTTAAGGGTTGAATCCTTGGAAGCAAGTTTCTTTTTTCCCTTCCTCTAGGTTCCAAAATGCCCTTTGTCCTTTTGCCTTCCCTCAAGATACACAGAAAAGATTGTTTCATTCTCATTTGGAATTTTAGCATCTCATTTAGGATCTTAGGATCCAATGTGAACTCACTTGGGCTCTTGCTCCTTTTGGCACCCACACTATGCTTTCATAGCATGAGCCCAAAGAAGTTCACACAAATTAAGACTTCTGTGTGCAAGCTGGGCTGCAGAGAGGCAGGAATACCCATGCCCAGGGCCTTCTTTTACACTGAGTTCTCTGTAACCTGGCAGAAGCAACATCTCCTGGTGGCTTACTGAGGTACACAGGAAGTCTGTGACTACATAGGGAACTGAATCCACATCCCATGAGTACAAGACAAGCCCAGCAGCTATGCCCTCATCCTGCAAGGCTGCATCTCAAATCCCAGCAAGAATCATGGAGACAACATCTCCTGGCCACCAGTGCAGCACTAGCTGTACAATTTCTTGTGCCCACAGAAACTGAAATGCAGGTCTAAGAATTCAAAATTCAGTAGGAGCAGAGCACTTCAATGGAAATGCTTAGTTTGTGCAGTAATGTTTCCTTTTTTTGTGCCATTATAGCAGTGCCTTAGAAACACTTCCCTATTCTTTCCTCCATGCTCCTCCTGTGACAGCTTTATCAGTGAGAAGGTTGCCAGCAGGCCACCCCCTGCCGTAGGCAGCCTGTACAGTAGAAGCTCCCTATCACTTCAGAACACTCCATTACAATTAAAAATTAATGGCAAATGCACTTTCTCCCTTTCTCAATCCTGAAAAATGTGTATCATTCCAGGGACAAAAGCTTGTGGGATATCAAACATTTTCCATTACAGCCTCCTTACATCGCTCTGTGACAGCTTCCACATCAGTGTCACTGTGCTCTCATGCTTGTAATCTGCCCTTGAAACCTCCCCTCTCCCTACGCCACTGACAGCAGCACTATTGTTTTTAGCAGCTCAGCTTTTCAGCTCACTGCAGGATCCCCAGAGGCCATCCCTTTTTTTTTTCTGACTGTGTTCCAGGTTGGCTTCGGTGCTTATGAAATGACTCCCGCATCCTTCAGTCCCTTGGCATTTACAGCCAAGAGGGCATCTCCTTTCCCTTGGCTTCCTCACCCGAGATCTGTCTGCTGCTAGATTATCTGCCTGGGCACTGGAGACGCTAGCTGTGCCTGACAAGCAATCTCTGAAGGTTTCTGGGGCAGTATTACACGCTGTCAGCATGGTTAGAGCTGAACAGCTCAGCGGCAGATCAGGGCTGCGCAGGACATCATTGCTGGGGAGGCTTCCTGAAGGGGCTTCCTCACTGGAACACGGGTGACTCACAGCACTCAGTTGCTCTTGTCTCCAAGAAATTAAGCTTGTGCTGCACCAGGCTAGAGATGATGTTCATAAAAATAATTCTGAAGGAAAAGAACTAGTAACTGCAATGCAAAGAAGAGAAAGGACGTTTGGGAAGGGCAGCAATTGCTATAGGTAGTTTTTCACCAATGAACAGTTTCTGAGCTCTTCATCTCTCGTGTCAGGCACAGGGTGAAGCATCTGCTGCATTTTGCAAAATGCAGCTGCACCCGTCCAGGACGTGGAATGCAAAATACATTCACAAGAGCACGTTTGGTTCTGTATGTGCATGCTGGGGAGCTTGCAAACTCTATGGCAAACTTACACGTACAAAGCAGAGGTAACCACCTGCCCACAGGTGTTATGACTTTGGGCCCATTATTTGCTACAGATCCCCCAGACGTCCCTGTTTTCCCTGTGAGCAGTTCTGACCACACACCTCCAAGGACAGCAAGGCTGCCAGGGTGGGCAGGGGACCCACAGGAAAGCCAGCAGGAGTTTACAGTGTGTGCCTGCCCTTCAGATTGGTCACCCTGTCCTTTGTCCCAGGTTCCCTACTCAGAAAAGCCATTCCACAGCATGCTAGCAGCACCTTCTGGTACAGGCAAGACCCTGGTGCTTCTGGCCAACCCCCAGAGTAAAGCAGCTTGGGACACGCATTCTGGATCACATATTCCAGTGCTCCAGCATGAGCAGAAACATGCTGCCTCATGGCTGGGAGAAGAGCCTGGAGCACTGCTCAAATCCAAGGCATGTTTGCCCTCAGTCATGTCCTCAGAGCCTTGACTCTCTCTTATCACTGGCTTCCAGCCTGCTCTCAGGCAGCAGGGTTCAGCCACAGCCTGGTGGGAGTGCCTGGCTGCTGGCTGTGGGTTTCCTGAGGCTCTGCTGAGCTGATTATGGCTCATCTAACTCTCTATCGCAGTCAGTCATGCTGCAGAAGCAAGAAATGCTTGGCTTGAAAAGCCCCAGGCAGCCCACATGTGACGTTGTCCTTTCACCAGAAGAACCTCCCTGATGTTTCCTCCCAGAGCCACCAACAGCTGGGTGTGGGAGCTGCCCTTGGTGTGCCCGAGTGTGACACCTGCTCAGCCCAGCCCTGGCGTGCATCAGTCATGTTTAAAAGCAGCTGAGGAGGCAGATGGAGAGAGTGAGGCCCAGTGGGTCCAAGGAGCCACCCGTGCCAGCTCCTTGTTATCAACCCACAGCTCCCCCCTGGCCCAGCCAGATCTGCCCCCCACTACCAGGTCTGTGGAAACCTTCCCCTTCAGCAGAAGCTGCTTTGCACTCACTCAGAATCAGTCCCTTCCCCATTCACTGCATTCCTCATGCCAGGAAGTCCCACTGGGAGCTCCACAGCCCTGTGTAGCACTGCCTTGAGGGGCCCAAGCCCTCCCTACCCTCAGCATTCCAGGGCTCTCTCCCTCCTTAGAACAGCCTGAAGACCCATTCCCCATGTTTCTGTTCCCTTGCCACCACCATGGCATCACCTCATAGATCTTCCACCTCTAATTCAATGTTCTGGCTCATGCCTTGGAGTACTGACACAGATCCAGGCTCCCACTGCAGTGACTTGGAGGGCTTTTTAATCTTGCAAGAGGCTCTGGCTGTCCTTCTTTAGACGCCTACCACCCTCTTTCCTAAGGCAGCAGCTCTCATAAACCTACAAGCTGAGAAAATGGCAGAAGTGCTCCTGAAGAACTTGTGCTGCACCAAAGGCCCCAGCCAGCCCTACAACCACTGTCAAAACACCAGGAACCACAGCAGCAAGTCCTCTGGTGAGCAGCCAGGGGCTGGCAACATTCATCAGCTTTTCCACATGGCAAGGCTAATCCAAAATGCCCAGAGAAGCTGTGGCTGCCCCATCCCTGGAAGCATTCAAGGCCAGGTTGGATCAGAGGCTGGTCTAGTGGAAAGTAACCCTGACATGGCAGAGAGGTTGGAACTGGATGACCTTTAAGGTTCCTTCCAACCCGAACCATTCCATGATTCTATGAAACTGATTGTGGACACCAGAGATCCTGCTCAAAAGGAAGGGATGCAGATCCAAGAACTGGGCTTCTTTTCCTGCAGTCTCCATGTTTTGTGCTAGTACAGGGTGACTGCTGCATTTTATTTGACCCTGGTGACGGCAGAGCTACAGAAGCAGGGATGTTTAATCTCCCTATAGAGCTTCAAGCAGCTCACTTGCTTTCCTACCACCCAACCCATTCCCCTGCCTCAATTCAAAGCAAGACTCAGGTGGCATGAAAGCCACTCAATCTGACCTGACCTTCTCCATCCACCTGGCAGAACCCCACAGGTCATAAAACACCTTCCTTTCCCCAGCCTGTGCTGAGGCCCACACCAGCCTTGCTCTCAGTGATTGCTGCTCCTCATGACTGCAGCCCAACAGCACAGAAAATGAAAAACACGTGCTTTCAGAAAGGCCCAGCACCTGGCACTTGAAGTGCTTTAACTGCAGTCATGCCCATGGTGAAAATTATAGTTCCATAAATTACATGTGTAACTACAACTTGGTCAAAGTCTTTTCAAGGTTTCTGACCGAGCAAGTTATAGGTTGCAAAGGTCGTCATAAAGCATTGGAAAAGTTAAAATCTGTATTACCTCAAGAGTTTTCTAATGACATTTTATCAGCTGCAACTTGTAACTCACGTATACAAGGAGCAACTTGCAGTTGCAGAAGTTCCTGCGTACAAACCAAGAAAATTACAGAACACAGACACAGCCAGATGGAGCTGCAAATGAGATGCTGTGAAGAGAAAAGAAGGGACAGCCAGGCTTTGCCTATCACTTAACTTGTAGTACAAGCCTTGAGCAGGGAGAACAGAGGTTCCCCATTTCCCAGTAAAACTCCTTTCTCCTCATCTCCAGCATCTTTGCAGAACTGGAGGCCATGGAGATGATGAATCACACGATATTGCAAAACTTGTAAAAACTTATCAGTTCTGAAGTCCAATTTGTGCTAATCAGTGCATATCACAAGTGCAAATGATAACCCAAAGGAGCAGCTAAATGACTGGGGCAACCAGCTGAAACTGAATCAGCAGAAAGTTCACTCGTGGCCATAGGACCAAATGTCACCACCCCCCCTTCTTCCTTCCACTCTTCCTTAAGAGAGGCCTACTTCCCTCTCTCAAACCACCACAACAGGATGACATGTCTTGAACTCTGGTTCACCACATTTGTCATGAGGTGCTGGGAGTGGGCCAGTGTCAGCATGAAACCAAACACCACCTTCCCTCAGGAGTTGGGCATTTGGTGGCTGTTCCCACGCAAGCCCTCGGGGTGCCCTTTGGAGATGCCATGCCTGTCCCCCAGCACAGGGCACAGAGCCACTGGGGGACCTCTGCATTCACAATGGGCCTTATTTCCTTCTACTGAGGTTTTCCAGTCTCTTTTCAGCCAGCTCATAGTCCAGGTCAAACACTGACCCAAGACACGGCACAAAGAACTCATGGGGCAACACATTACAGAGCTAAACTTCCTTGAGTTACAGGAAATAAGTTTAGGGGATCCTTATTTATTTTTCCTTTGCATCTAATTGATCATCAGCATCAAATATGAAGGGCCAGTGTCTCCCAGGAGCATAAGCAAAATGACATAATTTCAGGGCTCCGTATGCTGTACATAGACTGAAAGGAGCCAAGTTCAGTTTTAATTGTGCAGCTGATATCGTGAAGCAAATAGGTGCTTTCTTCTGAGAGTTTCTAAATCAGATTTTTCATCTTTTGAGACAGCATAAGAGCCAAATTTTACTTCCAGTTTTACAGGTATAAATCTGAAGTAACTCTGATAATCTCAGAGCAACACCAAACTCATGTTTTCTTCTTCACTGCATGCTGAGATTGTGCAGCAGAGGAAATGGTAACACTGGAGCTCTGGACTTTGAACACAGGCACTGAAACCAGTGCTTTGACTGTGTGAACTCTCTTTACTCCTGTGAGCTAGTAATGCAGTTAAACAATTACTACACAATAAACTTTTCAAGATGATTCAGAAAAAGCAACACCTTAAAGTGGCATTTCCCAAAGCACAGGCTAAACCCTTGATTTTAAACCATTAAAACTTCATAACAGTCTGCAGTTTCAGACTGAAGGAAACCTCCATAGCAGAGTAAAAGCTGAGATTTACACTGCATATTTTGACCCGTTTTTAACTGCAGCAGTCCTTTGTACTTTCATATTATGTCCTGTGTGCCACCCATTGTTCAACTTTATAGGTAAAGCTTTCATGCACTGAGTTTTCAGAGTTTCTGTTATTTAGAGACTTTCTTTTGCCTATAACCTGTCAAAAATATGTCTTTCAGAGGAGAGAGAGAGACTCGAAGGAAATCCAAAGTTACTTACTTAACAGCCTAATTTCTGAAAGTAACCACATGAAGGCAAACAAAGCCTTTAAGTTCTCTTCTGAACAGGGACTTCTCAAGCTTGTCAGCACACAAGATCATCACAGCTCATAATGCAATCTGCAACTAGTAATCTCCATCTTATTTCACTAAAACATTTAAATATGAGACACCTTGATGACATTTCAAACACTCTGAAATGTTAAGGGTTAGTTAAGGTTCATCCCTGGCTTCCATCCACTCACCTTACTTCAGCACAATTTGACTCCAGTGACACTTGAGTTTTTTCCAAACCAAAAAAGTATTATGAGTTCTCTTCCCTGTGATAACAAGTTCCCCTCAAATGTTGTCTTTTTATTTTCCATAAACCCACAAAAGAATAAAAACTATAACATTAATTGTGAACATCTAGACAAAGCTTAAGAAAACATAGAGACTTTCCTAGAGAGCTGTTTGTCACAGGATCTCTCTGATGCTTCTGATATTTTTGCTGTAACCATACATTGCATTTCAAAGATGAGGCAACTTTTTCTCATTTATCAGTCTTGAATAACAAACCACTCGGCACAGAGAAAAGATTTTCTTGAGGCCAGTGGATCATTGATGGTTTGACTCTGAAGAAAGAATCAGGCAAGCTGCACCTGAAGGTAAAATCACCTGGGAGACACTGAAAGATTCATCATCAGGTCTGAGCAGCTCGCTGGGGAAAGACTGTGGTGTTTGAAATCACCTACTTCAGCACAGCTTCAAGTGCTGACCACGCCAGCAGACACACAATTAAAATCAACAGCCCTGATGGTTTTGTTTCCTGATTTCACTTGGAAATGAGGTGCAACTGCACGGCCAGGCCCTCTCATAACATTGAATTGGTCAATGGCCCATCACCAGTTTCCCAACCTGGCCATGAGCACCTGTGTTCCACTCAGCTTGTACACTCCACACTGACCCTTGCATGGACTTGGTTGCAGGTTGGGAAGGGCAAGGATAGTCTTATGGAATATCTCAAGTCCACAGGGCATGAGGCTTCATCAGCTCTTCTGCTTACAGAACTACTTTTTTCTTTTACTGTTATTTACTGGCTTCCAAAAGTTTGATGAAAGACCCTCGTGAACAGATAGCAATTAAATGGAAAGTGGATGCCCTTCAGTGTTTCTTAAAATTGAACACACTCGTGAGTTGATATTCCAGGAAATTACCAATTATCATTTTGATCCCTTTAGGATTAAACTCTAGGAGGATTAACTAGGATAGCAAGATAAGAAAACAAATTCAAAGAAACCACACTTTCCAAAAAACTGCACTTGGTAAGTTCAATGTAGTGTTGAATCAGACACAGAAGACCCCCAAGCAACCCACCCATGTATGTGAGACCTGTATCTTAACCTTCATTTCACAGCCCCAAATCAGACTGGTACTGTCTCTAGCTTTGAGCCAAGCAATTTTAAGCTGATTTATTACATTTCTAACTCTGAACAATAATCACTCTGCAGACAGCCTAATGGGAGATGCCCTATACCTTAACTTGCACATTTTACAATGGGCTTCCTCTAAAGCTGTCTGTCAATCACAACATTTAAATCCTATGCAGTTTACTTTGTGGGGTTTTTATATACTTGGATTAGAAATCCATGTAGTATTTTGTTAATTCATTGGGTTCCCAGCTGAGGTGCAAAAACTTCAGTATGGAAAAAGGTGCTACCACAGCACTGCACTTCTCATTTGTTGTTCCCTTGAACAGCCTCACCTAACTGGCCCTGTTTTTGTCATCACAGAAGTGGATAGTACTTTTTTCTTAAAAAATTGTAAATTCTGCCAATCCCAAGCACCCAGTGTTTGTATTTAATCCTAAGGTAAGCAAGCTGTACTCAGAAGCTCTAACAAATACCATGGTTGAGAGGTGAAGTGATGCTGCTCATGACACAGCAGGAGTTCGTTTCAGCTCCTTCAGTACACAAATAGATACCATGGACAAAGGCAATTTATTTCCTTTCTCAGGGCTTTTCTAGAAATAATAGCTCAGTTTCCAGCATGCCTGGCAGCCAGACTGGGCCAACTTGCAGCTAAGAGTGAACGTGAATACAAATTTTGAAAGCAGAATCCATTACATCCTAGAGAATTTCAGTTTTATTAGAATAGAAAAAAGAGAGATGAGAAATAACAACAATAAAACTGGAACTTGGGGTCCATTCTGACACAGAAGAGTTATGAAAGGCAACCAAGTTTTCCTCACAGTACCATAATTCTTAAGGATGGACCAAAAGGATTTTTACCACTGCAATAAACTGTGTAATATCAACTAAGGAGAAAACTATTTCACTCCCTCCAGACAGCAAATAGACAACATAACCTGGACCATTTTTGAAAACCGTTATCAACAAAATCCTACTCAAAGAAATTAAGCCTGTCCCATCTCTGGCAGGTCACTTGGGCAGCTAAAACCCAACATGTGTAATTTTGGTTGGGTTACCTAATTTCCGAAAAGGATTTTGTCAGAGGAACTCGGGCAGAGGGTTTTTTTCAGTCAAGCCCATCTCCAACAGCTCTTGCAGCATAAAAATGTAGGAAAGGCAGTTGGTGTCATAAGGCTCTTCTATGCTTCACACTCAAATATTTTAAGATCTTCAAGTAGTTCTTTTGCGAGTGCTTGCAGATCTGCATTGCGGCTCTTGGACAGGGCGAGGATCCGCTGGAACGGCAGAGTGTCCCTCATCTCAGGAGCTGACCTGGCCAACACTTCTGGCTCCAGGATCACCGACTGCAGGAGCCTCAGGGCATGAAGGCAAACTTCTGTATCCGGGTCTAAAAGCAGGAAAGGAAAATGGCCAGTGTTTATTAGGGGTCTGAAAAGGCAGCACTGAAGCTCGACAGTGCCGTTCCTCATGACCTACCAGGCAGGCAGGGAAGAACTGAAGTGTCCTAATTCCCAGCTGGCATTTGGTGCTGCCTGGCTGGCTCCAGGAGGAACCTGAAAACATCTTTGTCCTCTCTCAGCAGAATTTTGGAAGGGGAGATAACCAGAAGCCTTTCTCTTGTTTTTCAGATGTTCAAAACGCTATAAACCAGGGAATTTATCAACTTGAATTTATACAGTCAGTACCCAGGATGTATTGTTGGATGCAATCCCATTTAAGAGAAGAACAAGCTACATCCCATGATTATTCAGACTTAAAACCAAACAGACTAACGAATCCAATCCACAGCAAATCATCAGGCTTTTCTTTAATTTCTTTTTCCACAAGCACTTGGATTTCTTCAAAGCCCAATAAAAAAAATAATCTTTATAAAACTTTCTAGGAACCATGTATCAGCCTTCCAAGCATTTAATTCAGTCTACACAAAATTGAAATGGGTACTGGAGCTAAGCACTGCTGCTCAGGAATGCAGCAAAGACCTTTGACTGACTTAAGCCAGGAAGACATGTAATAACTCCAATGCTAAGAACACAGGATGAATTTTTAATTAACTGAAACATTAGGAGCATTATATTTTAATCATTCACAACAGCCTATTTGCATTTAGTGGTTTACAGCTTTATCAAAAGCACATGGTAGAAAGATTTCTCTCTTCTGCACATTCCGAATGAAAATGTCTCATATATTTTTATGGCTGAAGTAGTTATTTGTCCCACGTGCCGTGCATTTTTAATGTGTTTTTCATTAGCATACCTAGTCTTCAGCAAGCTTTTGATAAAGCATCAAGCAGTAATGTTGAGAGAATTAATTCAGATCACTTTGTGCAAAAAATCACCAGAGACCAAAATCTCGCTGAAGGAGCATTAAATGTCGTGCAGCAATAAACCACACTGTACTGAGTGTGAAGGAAGCATTTGGTGGGCTGAGAAGGGTTCTCTCCTCTCCTGGCTTATTTAATACCTCACACTGGTGACCTGAAAAAGGGCTGAGGAGAATTATTCATTAAAGCACAAGGGTTGAAAGCACCCAGGGGGGCAGAGAACAGAATGTGACGGACAGTGTAGAAGACTATGGCTTTAAGCATGAAACTCACTGCTGAGATGGGGATTTTTAAGTAATTCCCAGTAGCACACGGCTGAAGTACAGTATTAAAGATTGTGACATCTGCTCTACACACACACAAGCCAGGCACTATCTTTTCCCTTCCTCCATTTGCCAACATAAATGGGAATGATCAACCTCTTAAGAAAGGACTCCGACTTTCTCTTGGAAAACCAGCAGAGTGGGGTATGAGGACACAGATATTGTCCAGAACCAAAACATAACGGGGCATTTTCTCATTTTCTGTGCATTGAGAATCTTAGCTACTGGGCATGCTGGACAATGTCAAATCAATAAACCCCCAATGACTAGTGCTGCACATCCCACAGAAGTGGGCACACACGTGGCACTGCCCCTCCTACTCCTGACACCCCGGCTGAAAGCTCTAAGGAGTTTCTTTCCAACATCATCCCCAGCAGTTCCCACAGGTGCAACTTTCTGAGCGATGAGCAGCTGTAACTCATGGAGAAATGCTCCAGATCACTCTCATAAACAGCAAGACTTCATGTCCAGCTTCCTGGGCAGCAGCACTTCAGTGAATCCCTTTTAAAAAAACTTACGTGCAAGTTTTGGTTTTCAGACTTATTCTGACCTAATAAAAACATGACTAAGAGCCTTGAATTCATCCTCTCATTCCTTCCATTTTTTTCTCCATGCCTGCCATAGTTTGTGGTTTTTTTAAATGCCTATTTTTTGCCAGATATAATGTTGAAACCCTGCACACATCAGCTGCCTCCTTTTTCTGTACTTTTTCTATGATCACTCACTGGAAACAGCAGCCACAAACTCTAGCCCAAAGAGGTAAGAAGAAAGAAGCTTTGGGGAGTGAGATCTAAGTAGTTCATTGCAATCTTCTTCTGTGTGACATTATTCCTCCATGAAATAAAGCCATTAATACTTTTAATGGCTTGAAGTACTGCTGGGAAGCTTCACAGATGTCAGATGAAAAGAGCTTTGTTATTAACATTGTTACAGGCATCGATGCTACTGTTATCTGCAAGCGTCTAAAGCCTGAAGAAAGCAAAGAATTGACCGGGGAAGAAGCATTAGCAGGGGAGCCATTGAAATGAAGATCTGTAGGATACCAGGAAATGATTTCCAGCTTGCAAGCAAGAACGTTTTCCAGTAAGAGTAAAGAGATTCTAGGAAGAATCTCCAGCAGCAGCCAGGGAAGCTCAACGGCTTGAGTCATTCAAATGAAGAGCAGATTAGGCACGGGGGCATACAGCAAAGGAAGGAAATGATCCTGCACCAGAAGATGACTTAACACACGTTTAACCTCAGACTGCCATTGTTTTGAATGTGTTCTGAGATGTTCCGAGTTAAATAAATACATATGCCTTAAAATACACTCCCTTAGGATTACATGTGGTTTTGAGAATACTACTTATTACGGATAATCGTGTTTCCTAAGAGGATTTAAAAAAAACAAAACAAGAAAAAAAACCAAAGAAGCGTTTCTCTTGTCTCCAATATCATTAGGGACTCTTTCTAAAAGCCCTGTCTACAGAGGACCCAGAGAAATGTAAGGAATCTTCATTATTCAGCATTATATTTATTTCAATAGCTTCCAGATTTAGTCATTTCTACACTGGCTGAGTAACATTTTGTTTGTACAAGACCAAAAAAAAGACTTTAGCTGTAATCAAATCACTGCATCATATCCTCCCGACAACCAACACACACATCCCCAACTAAAATTTCAAAACTATAACCATTATTTCAGGGGAAGACGGGAAGAAATCGAGCTGCTTGCCTCAGCCAGGGATCACCAACGTAGCACAAACCTACCACTATCATAAGATGCTGATGTAATTTTACCAAGGTGTTGAAACTGCCAGAGTGTGCTGACGTCCTGCCAGCTGCCAGCTCTACCTTTTGATGTCACTGGCTGTCAGTCACTGACAGAACTGATAACGTGGACAGATTTCAGTCACATCTGTCATTAGCACCAAGCTCTCAGATGAAACATTCCCTGCAGCAGGGTTTAGGTAATGGCATTACAGCAATGCTGAACAGCTTATCCGCACTTGGCTCCGAGTTGTGTGAACTCCACTTACACGTGGACACACCACTCCCTGGCCACCTGAATCCGAGATTTATTGCCAGCAAGCTGTTTACAGCTATGTCTATGCACCAGGGCACAGAAGTTTACAAGGTCGAGTGCAAGGTCCTGCACATGGGTCAGGGCAATTCCAAGCACAAGTACAGGATACAGAGGATGAAGGGATTGAGAGCAGCCCTGAAGAGAAGGGGTGTTGGTGGGTGAAAGGCTGGACATGAGCCAGGCATGTGTGCTGGGAGCCAGACACCAACCGTGTCCTGGGCTGCATCCGAAGCACTCTGGGCAGGAGGTGAGGGGGGTTTTGTGCCCCTCTGCTCTGCTCTGCCCCATCAATCAGCAGTGCTAATCCAGTTCTGGGGTCTCCAGCACAAGCTGTGCACCTGTTGGAGTGGGTCCAGAGGAGGCACAGAAAGATGATCAGAGGGCTGGAGCACTTCTGCTGTGAAGACAGACTGAGTTGGAACTGTTCAGCCTTGAGAAGACTCTGGAGATACATTTGAGCTCCCTCCAGCACCTAAAGGGTCTACAAGAGAGTTGGAGAATGAATTTTTATAAGGCTATGAAGTGATAGGACAAGGGACAATTGCTTTAAACTGAAATAGAGCAGGGTTGAAATTCCTCACTTTATGTGTGATGAGGCACTGGAATAGGTTTCTCAGAGAAGCTGTGGATACCCCATCCCTGGAAGTGTCCAAGGCCAGGCTGGATGGGGCTTTGAGCAACCTGGGATAGTGGGAGGTGTCCCTGCCCATGGCAGGGGCTTGGAACTGGATGATCCTGAAGGTCCCTTTCAATTCAAACCATTCTATGATTTTACAATTTCAAAAGCTTCCCACCATAGCTGTAGATGTCATTCAATTCAATTACTGTCTGATTCCAGCAGGAAGAGGTGATCTGCTACTCCGCCTTTCCTTTTTCTGAGCCTGTAGATTATCTGTGTTCACAAAATATCTAACAAGACAGCCAGGGCCACAGCTACCCCTTGGTAAGATCCCTTTGCTTTGCCAATGCTGGCATTGCTGAAGCAGCATCTGCAGCAGCAGAGAGTTTTCCTGGCATTTCTGTACTGCTGATAGGTCTGAGGAGATAAGAAATGTTGCAGTCAAGACTCTCTGTGGGGAAGGAGCAGAAAAAAAACCAAACTGAGCTTTGCTGCTGCATTTTCTACAGACCCAAAACCAAAGTATTTATTTACCCCAACTCCTGTGTAACAGCTGGGTTTTCTTCAGTCTCCTCCCTGGCCAGGTGGCTCCTCTCACACGGAGTTCAGCTAAGAGAATTCCCTACTCTCTTACAGATACATGCTTCCCTTTTATCAAGGAAATCCTTGAGAGAGACTCCCAGGGTCCAAACTGAATCAGTCCCAATTTGCCTGACAACTACCCAAGTGCTGTGAGGAAAAAGGAGTTTGCACAGACATTGCTCTGTAGCTGGTAGGTAACACTGTGCTCCTCAGGAGAACATCAGTTTGCATGAGCTGTTAGGCAGGGCAAGGACCTGCCCAACAAGGGCAAGAAGCTCCTGCTCAGATGGCAAGGACAGCCACACTGCACCCAGCTCCACCCAGGCAAGGAGCTGAGTATGGAAATGTGTGAGCGTGGAAAAGGGCAAGCACTCAGTGAGACTTCCCCTGGCCACTCTTCCAGCCTCTCAGTTAACTGTGGCTCAGGCCCTCCTGCGTCAGAGCTGACATCTTTCATTTCAAAAATGGATGTGGTCTTAAAGGGCAAGGAGGGCAATCCACTGCTTAAGATTCATTGCATAGTCTGAAGAGCAGGAAAGTGCTGAGCACTTGAAAGGCTGGTAACTGAGGTTTTGATTTATGAATGAAAATTTGTTCTAATGCAGGCATCAGTTGATAAATAGGGGGGTTTCTGTTTGTCCAGATGTCTTTTAAATAACGTGCTGCCATGCAAATAACCTGAATTTTCACAAACTCTCACACACATAACGAATTCAGAGAGAAGACCAAAGCATTGAAACCTTCAGGGTTAGTCATGAAAAGCAAATATTGAAGGGTGCAGGAAGCAAAGTGAGAATGTGCTTCATACAAGCATTTATAATAGAGACTGTCATTTGCAAAGAATTTGGATAAACAAGGCTAGATTTCCATGTGGAAATGTGAAGGGCAAGATCTAAAATAAGTCATACTTCCTTTTTTTTCTTCTGTTAAATGAAGTACCTGGAGGAGTTTCCCAGAAATGTCACTGATATAGTGTCTCTGAATTCCATTCTTTCTCATGCATCCAAAGATTTTTTAACTGCATTCAAAGAAAAGGCAAGCAGGGAAAACCAAAATAAAGCTACACAATAATAAAAAAAATAACCAACAAAAAACCTACACAAGCAAAAAAAGCAGAGAAGAGCCCAGACTCTTTTTCTCCAGCACTCATTTGTTGGCAGATGTTCTGCATGATCAAAACCAAAAAACATAGATCTAGTCTTTATTATTAATACTGATTATTAATACTGAGTAATACTGAATGTATTAATACTGAGCTGAGTGTAGCTTCTTGCTGTTCAAAAGATCCTTGGCAGAGAAAAGTCCCAACCTACTTGTTTGGGAATTACAGAATGGAAGTCTTATTGCACGTACAGATGGAAAGCACATGAAAAAACATATTGAGAAATCTCAGGTGATAAAGCTTCTTTTTCTGTTGCTGAGGACAGGGCTTCTTTAAATCTGAAAGTTATGCAAAACCCTCAGCCAAGGCATCAACACAGGGACAGCAGCTGGTGAAGGAAACTAAAGATGTCTATTTTCTCCAAGATGAGAACAGCTGCTCTGCAAACAAATGGTGCTGCACAAGAAGAGAACTCTACTGCTGCTCCACGGACAAAAATCTGAGTCATCATTCATGTGTTCTATGCTGGCACCAGGCTGGGAAGGTGTAGGTAGGAACAGCTGATACCTACAAGGAGGATATTCTTCAGTGATCAGTGCTGCCTATTAAAGGGTGCCCACCTATTAGACAGTTTTAAAGAGGCAGGAAAAAAAAAAAAGGAAAAAAAAAGATAGCTCACCTCATAAAGTGCTAAAACTACATAGACCAGCATTACCTTCAAAAAGTGTGTAAAGCATTTGGGTTTCTCCTATCATCAGTACAGCTTCAGCTGAAAGAGCTATTAAGAACCCCCGTTAGTGAACATGAAGTCATGGCAGCTCATCCAAATTTTCCAAAGACAGTAGGACAGTCTGCTGTTAACATTCTTACTCCACTAAAAGGCTTTATTAGTTTTTTTCCTCCTTTCTTTTCCAATCTGTGCATTTAACATCAAGGCACATTTCTGTCTCTTCAAAAAGCCTGTGAGACAACTTGGATCAAACCCTTCTTTGCTCCAAATGCAACAAAGGGAAATAAGAAAATCGAGTCAATTATTTGCTCTCTTCACTTAAAGGGAAGGACATTCTTCTTCAGGGAACAAGGATGGGCAGAGACTGAGAATTCAGAGAAGGAATTTGAGGGCTTTATCAGCTCCATACAAGACAGAGGGAATAGAATGGGCCTGATGTATATGCTGAGGTCATGGACACTTGGAGACTGACAATGGAAAAGCAAACAGGATGATTCTCTGGAAATAAAAAAATAAAAACAGAGGATGATTTCTGGGGCCTCTCTTATTGGGAATGCTGATAAAAGCATACAAAATTGTGGAAAGCTGAGTCATCTCATAAGCCTTAATCAAAACACCCTTTGAAGAAGCTTCCTGCAGGCAGGCAGCACGTACAGGATACTCTGCCAGCACAGTGTAGTGCTCTACTCTTGCAAGGAAAAAAAAAGACCTTATGCTGTAGCAGTTCCAGGTGTTTGTAAGTTGACTCACGTTGAGTAGAAGCTGAAGATATGGTCAGGGAAACAGGAGAGGAGCAAGAGTGGGAGGAAGCTACTCAATTTGCAAGTAGAAACATTTAGAACTAATTAAATGTAGGGAAAACTATGGATATCTCATAAAAAATGATGGGAACACGATCAGGTCTTGGATCTGACCTCCCATCTGATATCCAAATTAATCACCTCTCTCTCCCTCAGCAGTGCTTCCTCCAAAGTCAGGAATCAGCAGAAGTGCTTTATCTGAGAATCCTCCTCCTTTGCTGTAATTGAAGAACCTTACTCTCAAGAAGTGAAGGAATTAGCCATGCCTGCCCTTCCTCCTACAGCTCAGCCATACACAATTAACACTTCCAAATGGAGAGTAGCCTTTCTATTTCTTATTTCCACGAGAAGCTGCAAATTAATTATAACTGTGCCCCAATTCATCTTCTAGTGTGATCTAGGAGCCTTTTTCAGACAACAGACTGCATCAAATGATTATCTTTGTTTTATCACAAGATTCAGAAGGGCACATTTGGGAACTTGTAACTAGGTTTCTTTAGGGTGTTTTGGGTTATATTTTTTTGCTAGAACAGCTTATGCCTACACTATCCAACATAAGGAAAACCTGGACTAATATGTTAAATTTCTAAGCACAGCTGAACAAAGGACCATGTTTTGATGTTCTCTGAGGATGCCATTTTTCTCAAAACATATTAAAAAAGCCTATGGAACTGGTGTTTTCCCCCACAAGGATTACTTAATTTCCCGAGACCTGAGAAGAGCAAGCCCGTGGCATTCCACAGCAGGAAATTACTTGATGAAATCATGAGTAGCTACATTTTCTGTAGAACAGTTGAAGGAGCAATGCAAGTAGCTTCCACTTTACCAACCCAAAGCAAACCTTTTCCAAAACTTCAGTGTCCAAACAATTTCTTGAAAAAGAAGATGTAACCCCTCTCATTTCAACTGCTGCTGGTATTTCCCAGCTGTATCTTGGCAGAAAGGGATAATTAACCTCCCCAGTCCTATGAATTGCACACCAAAATCTTCTAAGAAAAAAAAAACCAAGACAGAGCAACTCCAGCAGCAGCTCATAGGCAGGAGAGTGTCAGAGCTCTGTCCTCACTGCTGTCCTGGCTGTCCCTCACGAGCTGTGCACACACAGGCAACGTCAACCCCTGCTGGCTCCTGCTCAGGGACTTCCAGCCTCCAAAAGAGCAGAGCCCTGATGTCACTCATATTTCCTGACAGTGGCAACACAAGTCCTTAATGTCCTTGAAGTCCTGCACTGGCCACAGGCAAAGCTGGGAACAGCACTCAAGCCCTGCAAACCCAAATCCTATCAGAGCACAAGGCCATCTCTTCAGATGTAAAAAGGTCACTTTTGCAGTGGGTGAGGGTAGTTACAGAGCTGGTTCTTTCTCCAAAACGTGTACATTTTGCTTTGTTAATGGTGGTGACCTAGATATGTAGTTTCCCCAGGAGGTTTAAAGTTGGTATGTGAAGATACAGGTGGGGTTTTTTTAACCCACTTCATCAAGTTTCGCCACTCTCTATTTTTAATTCTACCATCCACAAATTTTGTATTAATGGACTATTACATACAATGCCAAAAATTTGGTGGAGAATGCACACCTTCCTTCAGCTATTTGCCCTTTTTGTTTACTTTTAATCCATCAAAGGCTGATCAGGTCACAAACATAAATTTCTGGTTTGTTGTTTGCAACATCTATTGCCAATCTACGACCACAAAAGTCACACTTTACACAACTTACACAATTTTTTTAAGTTTTTAGGGCAACTTACCATTCAACAGCCACCAAAGCAAGGGGATAAAACCTGGGCTTTCACTGATGTACTTCAAGCCTTTCAAGTTGATACTCACATTGTAAAGTGACATTAGCATTAGCCTAGAATAGAAAGAACAAAGATGTGAGGGCCTTTGATTTCTTTGCATGTTTTAGCATCTCTTGCCACTTGTGTCAGGCACACCCTGGTGCACAAACCTGTGCTAATAATTTATATTTTGGTGAAAGAGACAAGTCTCAAATTACATATGGGCAATGTTGTGCAAATTCTTTCTACTGTTAAATTATACATTCCAAACACATGGAGAAACATGCTTTTCACAGAGCCCCTGCAGTGCTTGGCTATCAGAACACAAGCCCTGACAAAGGAGCAAAGCCATAGCTCCCTATAATCAGCCAGAGTGGAAATGATCAATAAACCAGTATCTTATAATGCACTGTTAACATTTCTTGAGAAGGTCTTTCAGCCTTAATCTGTTTGACATTTGCAGTCAGAAACAAAGTGACGTAAAAAGGTACTGCTGTGTTTGTATTTTTGTATCACTTGTTTGCTCTGTGCAGACAAAAGGGACTGGTGATGCTGATCCAGGGAAGTGCTGAGGTTTTGGAGTGTTGGAAGATGACATAACCCACCCCACAAGCCAATGCAGTAGCATATTAATTACGTAGTAGCAAATCTAATCAAACACACTCACCTCCTGGGAACAACAGAGAAGCATTTCCAGGCCCTTTATACCACATCCACCCCTAGTGCCTGCAAATTTTAGTGAGGATATTTTGCAATAATTATCACAGAAGCAAACCTGACACACACAAATTACTGGATAAAAAATACTTTCTTGATTTGTTTTTTTTTTTTTTTTTTTGACATGGAGGGTGTCTTAATTATGCACTCCATAATCTTCCTATTTAGGCAAGCCAAATTTAATTAACATCTTGTACTACTGTATCTGTGAATGCTTTCTTTAAAATCTAGAACTAAAAGCACAGCTAAAGCCCCTTCTTCTCTGCTTAATACATGGGATTAGTACATAAAACGTGCTAATATGTACTAAAGTACATATTTTCACTGGCTGCTTTGAAATGCCACATAAGCAAAGTTAAATATTCCTAACAATTTAATTATAGCTATGAATAATTGTGTAAATGTTTACTGACTAACAATTACAAATGCTGAACAAACCCTACATCAATGAGAAGAAAACCTGAAGTCTTTCACACCACTGCTATTTCAGAAAGGCCAGGACACCCATGAGATTTCAGCTCCACCACTCATTTTGATGCCTGGGATACATTTATTCCTCACTTACGGACTACAATGGATGTCAGAGCATTTTGGAATAAATGACAGGTTCTCCCTGTAGTTTTTTTTATTTATATACTCATATAAGTAAAACACAGGATTACTAGCACCAGAAAAAGAACTCTTTATCAGCTTACTTTGATACTGCTGTGTACAAAATTAGACTCACAGTTTCCTCTGATTTGTCACAGAGCAATGAAAAATATTTTGAAAAAGAACTGTAAAACCTCAAAACTAAGCAAAGGACAACCATATCATTAAGAATAATAAGCCAAATTTTCTCTTTAACTGAATAAATTTGGATTGGATGTCCTCCAGTGTAAAACCACACTGATTTTTGAGAAATATACATTGTGTTTCCAAGGTAATGCATAATAATAATCCATAATAATAATGCAAAATAAGGCATTTTTTCAGCTGTGAGGTACAGTTTTAAAAATGTGTTTGTCTGTGTGTGTATGTATGTAAGTGAATGTGTAAATGTTATTTATGATGACTCCAGAGTCTGTCTTCACATAACTTAGAAACTGCACTGCAATTTATGGGAATTGTCACATTCTTACCCCAAAACTGTCTTTCTTTTTGTCCTGTCTTATGTCCCTTATGGTAGGGAGAAAATGCTTATGAAAATGTTGTTTAAGGTTGATTAAGGTCAGCAAGAGCTAAAAAACCTTACATGCAGATAACAATTTAAGAACAACCAACCCCAAAAACCTTTCTTTGCTGAGCTGGGACAGTGTAAACATTATCACGGCACTGAATTCAAGCTATTGTAATGTATGCTTAACATTTATCACTTATCAACTATTTTCTGCAACCTCTTTTTTAAGCTTCCCTCCATTTTTTAGCCTACAGGGTTGGCCTGGCCCCTGTTGAATCCCTAGACACTCCATGGGATTGTTCTGTGTCTATTTTACCAGCAGAGCTGAATGGCAGCCAAGTTTCTATCTCCATGTATAATTCTTCTGCAAGGCAGGCATATTTTGAATTATAATTAAAAACTACCCAAAACATAAATTCAAAAGAAAGGCCCTCAAATCCAATTACATTGTCCAATTACATTAATACAATCTGAAATGATCAAAAATAGTTTAACTGGACCCATAGGCACATACACACTTGAAATTCAGAGTGTGTGTTTGAAGGAACATTTTGTTTCCCTCCTCTTCTCAAAGTCCTATTTTTTGTCTCCATTTACAGATTCTGAAACAGTATAACTTCTCTTTTCATGGTTGATCTTTTGGCTTTTTTTTTTTTTAATTTTGTTTTGCTATACACATGAAAGCACCAATTATCTTTTTGTTGAGGTTCTCACACAAATCTTTTCACTTTGGCTTAAAAAACCACTACTGTTGACCTTTAAGCCCAACACCTGGGAAAAAGAGTAATTACCTGACCTTACAGTATCAAGCCACTACCCACAGCACAGGATGTTCAGCTTTCCCCTCACCACCCAACAGGGAAAGGCAAACACCTTCAGAAGGCAACTTGTTCCCCCTTGCACAAGTAACCATTTGGCAGCAACATCTCCTTCCGCTGACTGTGGGAAGAAGCCCAGGCAGTCAGCAGATGCTTGACATCTCTCTGATAGCAGAGGGTAAGATAGGCAAGATAAAACCTCTCCAAAGTGACTCCATGCCTGGCATACACAACCTGTCTAAATATGTGCAAGGACGTGGCCAAGTTACTGTGGCTGCTGTTTGTCAGCTGAGCTGTGACAGCTGGCTGGGGTATGAATTGTTTGTGTGTCCCATTTATGAAAAAAGCCCACCACCACAGTGGCTTAAACCATCTTCATGACCAAATGAACCAGGTGTGCAGGACCAGTGCCCACAGTTTAGCAGATGAGCCACTCACTAAGCCATGGGTATTTGCCCAGACAAGGCCATATATACCCTCAGCCTGTAAAATCTCCGAGGAAAAGACAAAGACAATCATTTATTTCATGTCTCTACCAGCTGAAAAGCACTTTCCAGTATCTGAACTGTGTAACACAGCCTTGCTTTTAATGCTGTATTGCAAAGTGCCTTTATAGGAATTAGCTTTTACAAACTAAAGTGTGTGGTGACTCTTGGCTACTAAGTAGCCTAAAATAATTTAGTATTTTCTTTTAGCAGTTCCATAACTCACTTTCTTCACTAAGCAGATGTGGGATTTACAGCCTTCATATTGGAAGGGAATAAACACGAGTCCACTTCTCCCACATCCACTCTGTTTTAAAACTCACACCTTCCATATCTGACACTCATGATCCCCTCTCAAGGTAGAAGGGGGCATTCCTGTTCATTTTTACAACATCATGGTGCTTGAGAGAGTTCCAAAGAGAAACAAAATCTGGATAAAGCCTTGTGGCCAACCCTAGTATATCTGCAAAGAATGCTACTGTGAAAACAGCTTCCAGAAATTATGTTTCCTCTCCAGGAACGCAATGCTGGGAGAGTGGGGAAACTACTGTCACCACTGTCAGCTACACTGCGAGACAATGCACTTCATTTGAAAGGGAAAAAAAAGTCATCATACACTTTAAATTTGTTGCAGAGTCCTGGCTTCATGTCTCCCAGGAGGTGCATCATCGTGTCCAGTAACTCACGACTTGAGCTAACCAAGAACTCACGGCCACACGCCAGCGCAGCCACATCTGTGAGAGAGCACAAAACAGCACCATAAAAACCATGTTTCAAACACAAGTTTGTAAAAAGATAGGCTGCTGTGAAGAATGGACTACAGCATTTCTATGAACTTCAAATTATGTTCACCTATACAGCAAATACTGAGGCAGCAGGCTACTCTAAAGCTTTTCTTCTACCTCCCTCTGCAAGTGCTGCATTATTGGTGCACAAACCAAAAGGCAAAAAGATTTCCAAAGACTACTGCTCCAAAGCAGACTTCCCTTTAGTGTTTTCCATTATGTCTGCCCCATAATTTAGGGCACTCCTATGTGCAAGAGGTGTCTTCCAGCAACCCAAGCTCCTTTGTACTGTGCAACTGGCCAAGGCTGCTCCAAATGTGTGAAGCACTAGTGACCTTCCTGTTCCTGATTCCTCAGAGGGAACCCAAACTTCTCCTCCCCACCTAGCCTTCAAACAGTTTTTTTCATTCAGATTTTACTTTTGCTATACCTTTTTTTGAGAGAATTGGATTCCTCCTCATTATAGTGGCATAATGCATCACATACTGATTTTATTACAATCTTCAATGGCACCACAGCAGCTAAAAATCACACACTCAGAAAAGCTGTTCAAGCAAGATTCACATATTTGTATAAATATCCACTGCTTCATGTCATCAGTGTCATTTTGACAGTTACAGTTTCACAAAAATGCAGATGATGCATCAATTCTATTTCTCACAGCCTTTCAAGCCACTACAACAGATCTGTGCCTTTCTACTTATTTTCAGGCCCTAAAAAAAATATCCAGCATTCAAGTCAGCTTTATTACCTTTTACTTTTCTCAGGACAGCAAAGGTGCAGCAACAAAAATTTTAAGCAGTTTCAAAGTACAAAGTCCATACCTTAAGCTGGGGCTGATCTACTCACACCATCTGCAATTCTTGGCATTACTGTTGACTCAGAAAGTGAATTTCTTCCCTTTTAAAAACTGATGTGAGCATACAAGACCTGTAGAATGGTCCTTGTTTCACTCCAGATTGAATAGATGTATTAGGGAATTTCAGAACTCCATGGCTCTTACCCATCTGATCCTTAACAATGCCACAGACAGCACAGTGCCAGAAACAAAATTTACTAGAACTTTAAAAGACCAGGAAGTCACCCAAAATATCAACACTGACCAGATGTTTTGACAAGCTGTATTTACTGCAGCTTCTACGAAGCAATGTGGATCCCCAGTACACAAGGAGTGCTGTTCTGAGGGACAACATGAACTTACTTGTTACAATCCCTGCCAAAGCTAATACAAACTGATTTTCATCAGAATCCAGATCCTGCTGTTTCATGTCTTCACTTAATGACTTCACAAAGCTCTCCATGGTCTGGGCAGTGATTGTGAAAAACTTTACTGCTTTACTCTGCAAGTGTGGAGGAGAAAAAAAGGTGACACACACTACAGCAACTATAATTATTAGATGAAACAGTAACACTGGACAATCTTCCAAATTATTAAAACATCCAGTTACCTCAAAAAACGACAGAAAATACCAGGCATTCACTAAGTGATATGTTTGATCCCCTAGTATTTGAAACCATTACTTCAGAAGAAAATGGGAAACTTCATTTATTTACAAAACAAAACCATTGCACATTTACCTCCTAAACCCACAATAATATGTATCAACCAGCAGAATTAAAGCTTATTTTCCAACGTGAGAATATGACCACTTGGCTTTGCAATAGCTGCACCAAGTGTTTCACATTTACCTGGGCTACTACAGCAGCTTTTGTCAAAACCAACTGAAGCCTTGAGACTTAATATGAAATTCCTAAGAAAAACAATGAAGTACCCAGAAAAAAAAACATTTCATGAAGAAGCTGAAACTCTGCAGTGACCCAATGAAACAGTTTGAGAAATGCCTGAATTTTTATTCGTTTTGCAAAATGACAAAAAGAATCCAATACCTTTTCAAAATTACTGCTTTCACAATATGTGCAAAGCTACAGGTAACATTTATTTATTCCTTCACTGCTGCACATTGCACTTGTGCATGTGCTGGTTGTAGTTATTATATTTATATGGACACCACACCCCAGAGATGGCAAATTTAAGATAAGCAGTGACTATAGTTCAAGAAGCAGAAGGTGTGAGAGCAAATGTAGAGAGCCCTCTATGAAAATGCATATTCTCACAGGAACATAAGAGTACAGAGCACACTGAGCACTTGTGCTGCACAGCAAACAAGGAAAACCTTCTCTGCCCATCTCCTGGGATGCCACTGGTGTCCTGTTGAACCTGCTGTTCAAACAGCCATTACTTCACTCGTGCTGAGGTCCAAAGGAGCTGCAGCAGAGACCCATCAGGTTTATAAATAGCAAATATTACATACTCTGCAGAGCCTCTTAGTAGCTTAACAGTATTTTCATGGGACTGAAGAATGTCTCACCCACAGACATTGAGATAAGGGCACTTCTGGGAGCAGCCATGAAGGTGCTTGAGCTCAGATGGTGCAATGAACACTCTGCTGTCCCTGTAACTCCTGTGGGAAAGCACCACTTCACATGAAAAATTGCTGCCATGAAATATGAAGTCATCTGTCACCACAGCAGATACCTGAGTAGCAGAACAACTTGTAGGATCCAAAATCTCTTAAGCTGAAGCAGGCTTTGATGTCATTCTGGAATGAAACCTCCAGGTTGCAGTTCCACACAAGAACCTCATCATGAGGTTGAAACTTTTTGAAAGGCATCTAAAATAGTCTCATGGGAATTAATTTACTTCACTTTTGGCACATGCAGTTAGGAAACCTTGAAAACTCTCTCTCTCATGCTGCTTCTCTGGATGTTTCTTCACGTTCTCTCTAGGAATGTTAAACATGGCCAGAAACAGCTCCCGCTGCCTTGAAAATCGCATTTCAAATCTGCTGCTTGATTTTCCCAACCCTTATGGACACAAATGGTATATTGGGCACTAACTTCATTTCAGTCCATTTGCATTGTAGGACTGTAAAAAGACCTACTTCTGTTTTGGTGCAAAGACTGAAAAAAAGCTTGGGCACTGTTTCCTAAAGCATGAAATGATTCTGAACTGATGCCCCTTCCCCACATGCTTGAACATCAGCAAGTTTCAAAGCAATCTTGATGTTCTTATGTATTTCTGTAGTTCACAGCACCCTCTTGGAGGCGGGGGGGAGATGCTACAAGCTCTACCACTTATCCCAAAATAACCCAAACCAAAAACTTTGGATGACAAATCTCCATCATCTTTTAATGACCTGACTCACTGCCAGTTGCAATCTGTGGTTGACACAATGCCATACAATCCATTTATGGTTTTCCTAGGAGTCTTGTTACAAACTCAGGCACACTTCTTACCATGTTATGTGCACCACCACAGTAAAATGATGCCCAAAAATGTTGCTATGAGCTTCACCAGAAGTACAGCAGTTCAACGGGCTCAAATGATTCCTGGAATGACTACAGGAGAAGTATTTTGCACTTCAAACAAATCTAATTCCAAAAGTATTGCACTTTCACAGTTGAGAGTTTTACCCTCATACAGGTCATCAGGTAACAGGCTTTTTCTTACCTAATTCTACTGAATTTTGATACTTGAGACTGCTTTCAACAACCTGCCTTTTGCTTTAAATTTTAACTGCTTTCTTCAGCATTTTTACAGACTTTTTTTCCTTAGTAACTGCTGCTGCTTGGATCCTGAATCATCAGAAGTTATCACCAGCTTTCTAATATCCAGTATGAAGTTGTAATTGTATTTTGGTGCACCAAATTAGACCAACTGTTACAAGCACACTAGTTTACCACTTACTATAATGAACCAATCCCACTCACTCAGCTGTTCATCACATGCTGCTGAAAAATTGAGTCAGAAGAGACTGTGGCTTCAGTTCACTCAGGTTAAATACAGCAATTCCTTCTCATGTTGGCTGTGTTAAGAATGAAAATTTTATTTTTATCAGGCCTGCTCCTCTGATCCCTCCTAATTCCACCAGCTGCACTTGGCAGTGAAACTGTTGTAATAGTTGTAATAATACTACTGTCATTAACTGTTGTTGTTTTGGGGTTTCATTTTTTCAAATAATCTACCTGTCCATGTTTAACACTGAAGATTTAATCAGATCCACAAGTAGTTGGGCTCTCTAAATTCCCAAGAGTCATACAAGTATTAAGGCAGCACAAAGTTGAGAATCAATGGATCTCTCTTCCTTCCATGGAAGTAGTTCATCCAAGCTCCCTACAGGCATGGAAACTCCAGGATATGCCCGGGATTTACTTTCTTCTGTTAGCTTGTGAAGACATTTACATTGTGCTATCTGTAGCCTTGCTTGCAGTTTAACTTTGTGTGGTGGAAAACAAGATCATCCTTGTCCGGTGACACAAGAACTAATTTATTTATTCATAAGACTTCCTAACTCCAACACTTCTTAAAAGAGAATGGATGGTTCCCAAAGGACATGCAATCCAGAAAACATTTTTGCTGTCCAAATAGTTCCTGTAATGTATCCCTAAAGAGTGTCACACAGCCAGGTCCTTATTTTAAAGGCCTAACAGCATTACCACGGGCCAGTATTCACCTGCCATACTTACTCCTCCTAGAATGGTTTTGACAGCCTCCTCATTGCTGGATACACCCCACAGCAAGGTGCACACAGCTGCCCCCATCCCTGTGCAATACTCTGCCTGCTGCAGGAGCTGCTGCTTGGCCTCGTTCAGCTGCTGGCGCAGGTCAAGCTTCTCCTGGAACACAGCAAGGAGATTTTGGGTTGCACTTCACATCTGCCACAACAGGACAAGGGCAGGGAACACAACCATGGCCATATGTAGAATGTACCTTCCCTCCTGAGCTGTGTCTGAGCAGTAGGTGGTGGAGGCTGACAGTAACCAGAAGCCTTGCCCATAAGGTCAAACCAAGTGACCCCCCGAGACACAGTGGCACCCAGAGAAGCCTGATAGGAGAGTCATCTCCCCCCTGAGCAAACAGCTCCATGTCTCCTCAGGAGAGAGGGGATTTCAGCATCAGGGGCCAGCCTTCCCTGACACCTTACAAAAGATACTGGAAACAGCTCATGGGAAGGGAGGGTTGTTTTGTTTTTCCAAACTGCTTTAGCCAGCATGCCTGGATATCTATGATAAATACTGCTGCCTCTTCCAACTCTTTTTTTTCCATTGGTATATTCCTGATCAGCAGTGGCGAAGTAAGATAGAGTCTCTGGAAAAACACACTTAAGGTTTGAGGTTCAGAGGGCCTTTCATACCAGGAGAGCCAAAAGGTTGGTTAGATGGTGCTCTGAGCAACCTGGCCTAGTGGAAGGTGTCCCTGTCCCCAGCAGCAGGACTGGAACTGGATGATCTTAAAGGTCCCTTCCAACCCAAACCATTCCAGGATTTTATGACTCCATCATCACCTAAGTGAGCAGCACAGTGGTTCTTGCCACAAAGCATGAAGAGAGAACAGACCAACCCTACACGACCAGAGCACAGTTCCAATTTGGCAGTACTTTTTTTCCAATCACAGGGGAAGCTGGATGGAAGGATATCCTGAGACTGGGTCTGATTTTAGGTCTCACTGGCTTCAACTGGTCTCACTGGTCTCCACTCCAACAGGGGTGGTTGAAGCTGCTGCACTTCCCAGCTTGGAGCCAGCACAGACAGTGAGACCAAGGCAGGGATTCTGCAGCCTGTGGTGGGTGGGAGCTCCCTGCTAACTCCTGGCAGGGTGGGATTAGACAGTGTTGCAGGGAAAGACAAAGTCCGGCCAAGAAAAAATGATGCTAATTCAAGTATTAAAAGAGAGAGAGCAACAGATCACACAATTTCATAAGACCAGAAGGATCTTACTCTGCCCATTTTACAGACATTGGATTTTCAGATTTACTGCAGAAAGCACCTTCCTCAGTGTGTTTGGATATCAGGAAGTAGTATGGAGAAATGAGAAGAAACCTTCCATGCCAATTTTGAAAGCAACTAAACAGAACAAGACTTTCAACTCCACATTGTCATCAAAATTCTAAAACAATTATCTTGTAATTTTTGGAGTTCACCTCAATGTTTTGTTGAGGGTTTGAAATGGAAACACAAACTCTTCTGAAAATTTATATAATGTGGTACCAACCAGTACAAAGCTGTCTGTACTCTGTCTGTCATCAATTACCTACTGAGCCTCCCGATCACACCTGACAGCCTGATTTGCACTGCTTTATCAGGCTGCTAATGGAACATGCAGGCGAGGATTTGTAAAGTTCAAATTAAATTTATCAAGTAGACTTCTGTGCCTATTTACTCTCTGAAGTCTTTTTCACCTTGCAGATTAATACATGCAAGACTGACACTTGCTGCTGATTCCACAGGCGGGATCTCCCAGGAAAAGACTTATTTCTTAATACTCTGATCGTTTTTAAGCAAATCACACAAATTCTCTTTTACATGACTCACTGCCAGGCCCATCAGCTTTTCTGACACCATGTGCATCAACAAAATGTCCACAGGCATCTTCCTGTCTCATCCCTATATTATCCCTGTCTTTCCTGCACTGTCCTTGTCTTAGGGAAATGCATCTTAAATACATTTTATTTGCATTTGGCACTTGGATGCTAATACTGAATAGTAAGATATAAAACCCAGTAAATACCAAAGCCAGATCCCCCAACCAGGATGCAAAGCCAGCACAAGAAGTGCCAGAATTTTTAACAGATCAAAAGCAACACCAGAACAAAGATATGAAGCAAGGAAAACAAAATAGTACATTCAAGAGCCAGGAAAATAAACGGAGCCTGCAAAAGCAAATAACCAAGTGGAAGCAACACTCCTGAGAGTTCACATCACTACACAATCCCTGTGCTGTGCAACACCACCACCTTCAGGAAAGGGTCAAGGCACCAGAACACAGCAGTGCCCAAGCACGGAGCTACAAAAAGACAGACAAAGAAGACATTAGCCAAGAATAACATGTGCACTTCAAATTCTGCAGAGGTTCACAAAGCACAGCAATTCCCTGACCAGTGATGCAGCCCTGCACGGGGATTTTGGAATGCCAAATGTTGATTTGTGACCTATGCCTCCTGGCATAGAACAGAACCCATTTAGACAAGTGGCATGTACTGCACAACATCAAAGGCAAGAAGAGAACACATGAACTAATTTATGAAGATTCATCTGTCCCTGTGTAATCCCAACTGTAGAACTGATGCCAACTGTAGAATCCCAGCAGCCTGAGCTTCTGCTGACTACTAAAGATGGCCCCAAGGAGATGAACTTTTGCAACAAATAATCACAACTGATTCTCACAGACACCCATTTGAACCCCAATGGCTTTGCAGGAGACCCACAGTCTGAGAAGTCACAGTCTTTGCTATTCCTTCATTAAGGATCTCCCCTGTCAGAATCACTAAATACAATATTGACAGAGCAAAAGGAGCCCTGTAATTGTTCTCTGATTCACAGCTGTACATGGCAATTGGATCAATATGTGCATTGAGAAAGACTATTAACACTGGAAAAAAAAGGTGCACAGCTCAGAGCAAGCCAAAAGAGGGACTTAAATCACCTTTTATTGCCCTCTTTGAAAATACATCATAGTTCCAGTGAATTCAAAAGAACTGATTCTGTGAAGCACCTTTTGATACCAGATATACCACAATCTTCCCAAATACCCAATGTTCTTACTTCAACATGTTAATATCAATAGAATGTTTCATTTTTATCTTCACATACCCCAAAAACAAACCCTGACAAAAACCTGCACCCCCTACAGTATGGAATGTGAGGGATTCCTGCAGCTATGCAGGAGTTCTGTACTTCAGTGGGATTCTGTCAGTTGATTCCTCTGTTTGTATATTTTGACTATTTTTTGGTACTGCATCTTATTGTACCTTCCCTTATTACAATATTGACCCTTTTGCTCTGGAAATACCAAGAGGGGTATGAATTTATAATTTCCTCACCACTTGACTACAGGGACAGAAATCCCAGACTGAGGATTTATTTTGTGACATGACCATGAAAAACTGATCATTACTGCTTTTGTTTTTTAAGCTCAAGCACACAGATACCAATATTCTACCTTCTTCTCTCTCATGCAATCTGCCTGGGCCGTTTCCAGACGGGCTCTGAGGTGCTCACACTCCATTCTCAGCTGCTCTATTTCCTCCTCCTTTTTCTCCAGGTCTGTGATAGGATAAATCACACAAACAAAGTGACATGCCATGACCAAAGGGGGCTGCACAAAAGCAAAGAGAATCCACCAAGTGCAACTTCACTGTTTGCTTGTGCAAGATCACCTCCCCGTGGCTAAACTGGAGTCTCACAGTCTGCCACATCCCAGTAGTTCTGAGAAAGTGAACACATTTTCTCATTTAAAACTGTTAAATACTGCGTGCTGGTAAGATTTATTAAAATTTACTCGATTTTCTACTTTGTTTTAATGGTGGTTTTCACAAAAACTCAGTGAATGAAATTTCACTTGAGTCAGTGAGGACATTGAAAACCTCAGAAAAAGACCAAGATCTGTGAAAAATTACTGTTTCAGTATAAAATGTACAGCTTTTATAAATAGAAATAATGAAATGTAACTACTTGAAACATTTTTAATTAATGTTTATAAAGTATTACAAGCAACCTGGTGAAAGATGTCCCTGCCTGCCTATGGCAAGGGGGTTAGAACAGGATGATCATTAAGATCCCTTCCCAACCAAGTAATTTTATGATTTTACAATAATGAACTACTTAAATATTATGTCAGTTACAAGCAAATTTTATGATTCCCTTAAAGATTAATTTCTGTTATCATCAGAAATCCATTCCAATTTAGACACTTCATTTTAGTGAACAGAAATCAAGTTAAAAGTATTCTATTTCACCATTATGATGCCTGATTTAGAAAATTCACCTGGAAGATTATTTTCAGCAATAGTTGTAAATAGTATTTTACTTTTAAAACCCCTAGTTCTGCATGATTAGTATTTATACTAAAAAAATGAAATATGTTTAAGTAGTTCCAAAAAAAAAAAAACAGGTTACACCCCACTTTGAGCACCATGACAGTTTGGTCTATAGCTTAACAGACTTCAAATACTTCCACTTACATGTAGTTAAAATCCTTTAATGTAATTACCAAAAAAAAAGGTATCAAATTCAACCATAAAAAGACAACATCATTACAAAATTATCCAAAAAATTCAGTCCCATGCACCTTTCACTGTGTGGGTGTGAGTCTTTTGTAGGTGACAGAAGGATGTCTTCAGCATGAGTAGACCAAGTTCAGCATATCAACAGAAGTTTATTCTTGCCAGGTAAGTACATCCAGTGAAAATCTCTCTCACTGCAAGGAAACAAGCTCTCCTGAAAGAGAAGAATCCCTTCCAGCCTTTGAGAGGATGGATCCAACCTGAATCCTTCACTGGCAGACTTCAAAGCTCCTGAAACCAAATCTGACCCAGAAGGGGAATAATATTAACTACTGAGTGTTAACACAGTGCTACCTTTATTTTTCTGAAGTCCTTCAGATTAAAAAAAAGGATGTGTCAATGCCCTCCAAGGTATCATGATGTTTTATGTCAAGGGAAAAGAAAAAAAGGATAATATTGAAAGCTGAGACCTACTTCTAGCTGTGCCTCATTTGTGGAAACTCCCCTACCATGCCCAGGAAGCTCTTCCAGCTGTGCCTTTGCTCTGGAGAGAAAGAAGCAGCTTTCACAATCAACTTGGGTGAGCAAATAAATATGAAATGGAATCCTGATACAAAGAGGAAATATGTAACTTCACCACTGCAGTGGTAAATCAGACTGTGGGAAGAAATGGCATTTGCTCCCTAGACAGACAGAGGCTCAAAGGCAGAACAAGGCACTGGGCACAAGAAAGGAGAGGAGGCCCAAATTTCAGGGATGAATGCTGAGAAGTGATGGAATTCCTAGTTGGATCTATGTTAAATGCTATTTTTAACATTTCCCCAGTGGAGTGACTTCCACTAAACATACATATAATAATACAGAAAAGTTGCTGGAGTTATTTTTCTAAGATTCCGGGTGACAAACACTCTCCCTGAGAAGAGCAGCAAGAACAAAACAGACCTTTCTTTTTGAATTGAACAACTGACCTGGCAAAAGCCTTCATGCAGACCCTGACACCAGCCTGAAAAGCAGGTGTTGGCTGCACTGAGCTGTGCCAGCTCAGATCTCTCACACCACCCACAGGAAGCTCCCCTAGGAAATGGATATCCTATAGACCAAGACACCTGGAAACATGCAAAGATCTCAAGGTTTCTCAAAGCTGTTCAAGATTCCATTAGTCCCACAACCCAATAGGCCAGAGATGTTGAAAGTCTCTGTCACCTGACCCTCTTGGGGAACAGGAGGCTCTGCTCTTCAAGAATTGTTCATAGTGCTTAGAAAACTGCAGCAGGTGATCCAAGTCCACAGGTGTACAAACTATACATCAGGCTTCTTTAAGAACAATGTGAAAAGACACCCCCAGGAGCTGCCAGGACTCCTGCAAAGCTCCACATGCACTGTTTGCACTGTTCTGACACTGTGATGTCCAGCCCTTTGTGAGCTGTATGCTCCAAAGCCTCCCTCTGCCTAAAGGCTCAATGCAGAGCTAGGAGCAGATGGGAGCAGCAAAAAACACCACTTGACTTGTCCCGCAGTGATGCCAAACGAGGGCCAGAGCCTGAATATTCAAATGGCAAGAGAAAACTGCTGTGGGATTATGCCCAAGAGAGTTCAAAGGCTGACTCAGCTTCAGGTCCTCACTCAGAGGACCCAGAGAATGTTGGGCAGCCAGAAAAACATTTGAAAGAGTCTTAAAATCCTCGTGTTGTTGCCACAAACCTGCTGCCTTGACAATGAAGGCCCTAACAGTGTCTCCTTGATACCAGGGGCAAGGAGTGAAATGGATCAGTGAGAGAAACCTCGAGCCTGAGCAAGGATGTAAGGAGCTAAAAGGATCTGACTAGTTGGGGATCTTGAACTCAATGCAAGCAGGAACAGTCCTTGATGCCTTGAAGACACAAAGGGAACATTTCCAGATCCTGTGTCACTGCTGGTGACACCTCAACCAGCAGCAGGAGAGGTGGTACAGTCTCCCCACCCCTGTCAGGATTTGTTGGGGTGGAAGAATCTTTCCGCAGACTGGATCACAGCTGGAGGCTCTGCCCCCTTATGTCACTTGGCAGGCCTTGGGACTCTATTTAACTCTTTCCCAGGTAGCTGTGGCAAATTAATTTTCCATTTAGCACTTGATGTGCTCCTCTCTGTAACCTGTCTCAGTGCTTGAACTGTGTCTTTCCAGGCAAAACCAAGAGAACAGGTGAATTTTACTGCTGCATGTAAGCCACAGGCCAGGGATGGAGCTGACTCCAGTTTGGTCCTGAAGAATGTTGGGAATGGTGTAATTGTTGAAAAAATAACACACAGAGAAACTTAACACTGAAAAACTGGACTTGGGGGACAGCAGTAAAAAAGACTTTTATTACAGTCTTCAAGTTTGGTGTTTTAATTAGTATTTAGGGTAATAACAGCATACATGCTAAAAAAACCAGATAGGCCAAATATAATGATGTTTTGTCTCTAACTTTTCATCCTCTGCTATTTACTACAATTTTTTGGTTGTATTTTTCTGTGCAAAAGTAACCTTTTGAAAACCACAATGCTTTTGCCTTTTCTCAAAGGAAAAACACTTTTTTCCCCCTAACACAGCTTCCCTTACTGTCTCAACTATGTTTTTGTCCACAGTAAAATATTTTTAAAGATTAATTTGACATATCTTCCTACTTCTAATGCAGTCTGTAATTTTCTTACCTACAAAAGCATATAATTTAGTGAAGCAGCCACTGAACACCACAGTTTAACCTGGAACCCCTTCACAAACTCTACAACTATTTGCAGGGGCACAAAAGTCTGTTTTAAGTAGTTTTGGCAGAGACTGCAAGAGCTTGAAACGTGGTACTACTCACTTGATTCAATAGCATCCAGTTTCTGGAGTGTCCCCAGGATATCTCCATTTACTATTTTGGGCAAGAAATCCCTCAATTGCATAACCTCAGTTGTCAGCCTTTCCAAATCCCTCCTTTTCACTTTAACAAATTCCTCTTTGGTCTCAGCCTTCTGAAACAGAACAACAAAACATAACAAAACCAACCAACCAAAGGCACTGTCACATTCCCTGCAGTGCTTTTCCACTCCAATCGCTTCTCCTGGACAAAATTATTCCTCTGCAATGACACAGTTTAAGAAATTCACAACCTTTTGAAAGAGAACTATCCAGTAATTAAACACAAAAGTCTCTGATATGGATTCTTCCACTGTAATCTAATTTTTGCCACTCTGAACTAAAGCAAGTCATGTCACCTCTCTGTGCCTGTTTCTTCACCCAAAATGTGTGTAACACACCTCAGAATGCTGTAAGAACTAACACACACATTTTTAAGTGTGAGTTATGTTTATTCCAAGCTGTTGTTTCATGCCTGTTGTAAGGGATAACTCAGTTTTTTAGTTAATTCAAAAATATTTGCAAGACCCTCAGTCCTAAATTACAACTCTTTCAGAGGAAATTGTACTTTTTCAAACAAACTAATCCTCTGTGAAGAGCAAAGAATTACTTGCAGCCACTTACCAAACTAATCCCAAACAATTAAATCTCAAGGTAAGGCAGAAAATGTTTACTACTTTCTTCTTCTGCCAAGCTACTGCTATAAAATAATTCCACAATCCAACAGGATGTGCATTAACTTTAAAATTATAGACCAATTTTTGTACCAAAAAGCTCCTGAACTCCAATTTCTGATGTACATTCGTGTGCACACTGCTGGATCTTAAAAAGGCTGCCACACACACACTGGAATAAAAAAGGTTTTAAGGTGCTTTGACTGAAACATCAACCACATAATATGGTTTCACACAGCAAGATTACAACATATCTTGGCACTGCTTTGCACTGCACTGAGAATAAGACAAATGCAGGTCACTCTTTCCACCAAATCCTGTTCCAGTTCTCTCTTCCTCTCTACTTCCTGAGGTTAAACTTTT
Organism: Serilophus lunatus; assembly: GCA_013399895.1. Taxonomy (NCBI): domain Eukaryota; kingdom Metazoa; phylum Chordata; class Aves; order Passeriformes; family Eurylaimidae; genus Serilophus; species Serilophus lunatus. Next base: position 26,972 of record VXBA01003454.1, on the reverse strand, counting down.
CAGTTTTGTTTCCTGCTCTGTTCCTTTCAATCCCAGGCAGTTTTGGGACCCAAGAGGTCACCTCCAGCTTTCCTGGTTCAGAGGAATCAGAGCTGCAAGGAAGACATGGAAGAAAGAGCATGTCATTCCAGTTAAAAAGCAAAATCTAAGTTGCACTTGGGAAGTGCTCATGGCAAAGTTGGCAGGGCCAAGGACCACCACACATGGCTCAAGGGAAATGCAACTCACTGAGGTCTCAAGAAAACATGGAATAAACCCATGGATACAGGACTAAATGGAATGCCACCTCAGCAACCAGGAAGGACAGGGGCAACTCAGAATTAAGGAGCAAAAAGTACATTTAGCAGAAGCTAAATTCAAATAAAACACACTGTGAAGTACCAGGGTGGAGATAGGAAATAAAACAGGAATGACAAAACTCTCAGGAATGACAAAACTCTCATTTATTGTTCCCACTGTAGGCTCAGACCTTTGCAGCCCAGCAGCTGCCACAGATACACGTTTTACTTGCCCTGCTCCAGCAGCTCAAAAATTATGTTAAAAAACCAAAATAGACAGCAGAGGAGTTCTGACTCTTCCACAAGGGCCAGGGTATGACCCAGTTATGGATCTGAGCCCATGGCCTGTGGGGTGTGAATCCAGTGATGGGAATACCACCTCCCCATCTCTTTCCATGCCATCCCGTGCCATGACATCCCTTCCCATCCCATTCCACCTCATGCCATGCCATCCCATCCTATCCTATCCCTTCCCATCCCATCCCACCCCACCCCATCCCACCTCATGCCATCCCTTCCCATCCCAGCCCAGGGGTGTCTCTGCCCTCCCCTCATCCCGCTGTGGCCCCTCAGGGCCCCGCTCGCCACACAACCCGCTCCCCTCTTCCTCTTCCTCCTCGGGGTCCCCCCGGGCCGGGGGGGGCCGCTGGCGATACCTGCGCGTCACCGGCCAGGCCGGAGCAGCGCCACATCGCCACAGAGCCGCGACAGAGCGGGAAAAATCGCGATATGGACACGCCCCCTCCTGGCTCACGCCTTCATACGGGCGTGGTCTGCACACAGGCCCCGCCCCCAATCCCGCCGCAGGGAGCGGAGCTGGGAAACGCCGGGATAATAACGGCGGGAGAACTCCGGGAATCCCGGGATCGATGGGTTTAGGGGGGCAGGGCTGTGCTGTGCTGTCCTCAAGGCACAGCAGAGATTGGGCGGCGTCCTCAGTGGCATGGGTTAGGTGAGGGGTTGGTGTTGGTTGGGTTGATATATTAGGGAACGGGTCTTTTCCAACCTTGTTCATTCTGTGTAAGTTGGGTGGGCGTGTGGATCTGCTGGAGCGCCTGCAGAGGGATCGGGACACGGCGGTTCGGCGGGGCCGAGTGCGAGGGGCCGCCCCTGGGTCACAATAACCGCAGGCTTGGGGCGGAGGGGCGGAAAGGTGGAGAGCGCCTGGGGGTGCGGGATGAGGGCCCTGGTGAGGCTGCGCCTCTAATCCTGTGTCCAGCTCTGGGCGCCTCCACTCGGGAAGGACATTGGGGTGCTGGAGCAGGTCCAGAGCAGGGCAGTGGAGCTGGGGAAGGGTCTGGAGCGCACATCCTGTGAGGAGGGGCTGAGGGAGCGGGGGCTCTTCACCCTGGGGAAGGAGGAGGCTCAAGGGAGACCTTTTCACTCCCTACAGGAGTACAGGAGGGTGTAGCCAGGTGGGAATCGGCCTGTTCTCCCAGGTGACAAGCGTTAAGACAAGGGGAAATGGCCTCAAGCCGTTCGGGTGGACACCAGGAAGAATTTCTCCATTGAAAGGGTGATTAAACATTGGGATGGGCTGCCCAGGGAAGCGATGGATTCACCATCCCTGCCAGTGCCCAGAAACGACTGGACGTGGCACTCGTTGCTCTGGGCTGGTGGACAAGGCGGCGTTTGGTATCTCCCGAGGTCTTTTCCAGCCGAAATGGATGGAAAACAGATGCCGGGCTTCGGGCACGGTGGCGGAGCCCCGAGTCCTCCTGTGCGGGCGCTGTCCCCGCTTGCCCCGAGCAGCTCCCGAGTGGAGGCGACGGGTTTCCCATCTCCCACCCGCTCCCATCCCGGCGCCCATCCCGGCGCTCCGCCTCCCCCGTGCTGACGGCACAGCCCTGTGCCGCTGACGGCATCAGACAGAGCCCAGCGCGGGCGGGCCGGGCCGGGACAGGACAGGGATAGGGACGCGACGGGGCGGCGCTGAGCGGAGCCGGGCCCGGGACAGAGGACGGGGACACGGGCGGGCCATGGCTCCCGCCGCCCTGCAGCCGCCCGAGGTCCAGTTCGCGCAGCGTTTGGCCGCCAACGAGAAGCGCATCCGCGACCGCGCCCTCAAAAAGCTGCGGGGGTACATCGGCGTCCGGACCCAGCGCCCCGCCGGTACCGCCCGGGGACCTGCGGGGGGAGCGGGGCCGGGGCCGGGCTCGGGGAGCGGCCCCGGGGCCGTCGGGGCTCCGCGGGGAGCGGCGGGCGGGAGGGGTGGGGGGGAGCCACGTGTGGGCGGGGAGCCGGGACCCGCCTCCGGGGGGTTCTTCTCGGGCTTTATTTTTTGTTTGTTTGTTTTTTTCTTTCCTTTTTTATCATTATTTTCTAATTTAACTTATTCTCCCTTTTCTCTGTTATTTTTAATTTTTTTTTACTTTGACTGAGATATTTCATCCGAGGGAGTTTTCGCCCCAGCGCAGCCCCAGCAGCCCTTGGGGAGCGGAGGGACTCGTGTTTCCTCCACCCTAAAATGTCTCCGGGCACTGGAGGGGCTGGGGAGGATCGGCTTGGACCGGGATTAATGCAGCGTTAACATTCCCGGGGTCGGAGCAGCGTGGCTCATGTGCTCCCCTTCCCAGAGTGCAGATGCACTGAACTGGTCCAGGCTGGAAACAGCCCCGTGTTTGCAGCATAAAGTTTTATTTTCAGTTATTTCCATGAGGTCCTGGCTGCCTATTCCCATGGCTGATACTCAGGAGCGTTGGAGGGAGTTGAGGAAAGCTCAGGAGTGATCAGCACGTGTGTAATTGCAGCTGATTCTCTGTTACCCATTTTGATTACTTGTTACCTCCACGTTCATGTTAGGGAAAGCTTTTTTTCCAAAAAACCCTTTCTCCTAAAATCCTATCTGGGGCTGTGCACTGCCACCTTAGAGCCAAGAGTTCAGTGCTGACACTGGAGGTAGTTTGAGTCTGGCAGTGCCATTATGAAGTGCCTGCTCCTGAAGGTGCCTCCTTCCCACTTGGATGCAGTTTATTCCTATAACTTTACATTATTTATATAATATGAATTATTATATATTAAATAAAAATATTTGTATTCTTAATATATTCAGAAAATATTTAATATATTATTTTATTATCATATATTTAAATATTTTATATAATTATATTTTGTTATTATATATTATATTTCTAATTTTATACTTTTTGCTATAATAATCATTATATGTATATAATACATATTATATATATTTTATATTATTATTTATTTATAAAAATATGTCTTTGATAAAAATATAAGCTTATGAGGTCAGCCATAGCACTGTGAATTCATGGATCCAGCTCAGTGAACCTCCCTGTTGGAGTGAGCAGGAACACAGTGCAGAGATCTCTTGGGCATCTCCAACGTTTCTGGACTGCTTTTTCCAGAACACTGTGTTGCAAACTGGACACAGCACAGGAGGGAAAACTGGTGATGAACATTTTCAGAGCACTGAGTCTGACCTGTAGCATTTTGGGAAACTAGTACAGAGGTTTATGCATCCACACCCCTTTGGAATAGTTCAACCAGTGTAGGCCTGACCCCAGGAGCTAAACTGCAACTGGTTGGATTTGAGTCAATTCCTTGAAAAGACACTGAGGAATAGATGTTGTTTCCTCCCTGTACAAATAGTATTTGACCCATTAGTCATGTTTGGCAGAGGAAAGAGCACATGGAGCAGCCTTCCAGCGTCAGGCCAGGGAGCCAAATATCTCATTATCCCATTTCAGACAGTTAACATAGACCTAGGCATTGCCTGGGAAGTAGTAGGAGCAAGTGAGTGCACATCATATACCTCCCAAATACTTTCTGAGCCTCCAGCTATTTTTAGTTCTGGAGACCCCCTAAGCTGGACAAGGCTCCTCTGTGTTCTGTAGTGCTCTGAGCAACCCATTGCAAAGTGCAGATTCCTTTTAAGTTTGTGGAAGTACCCACAAGATGGACAAGAGGGCCCTAACTGAAGGAAAAGTTTGCAGGTAAAGTCTAAATGTCTTCAGACACTATGAAACCAAGAGGTTTCTCAGTTGGGATGTGAACCCTTTGCATGTTAAAATCAGCACACCATGAAATGCAAATGAGTAGGAAACAAGGGTGACTAATTTCCAGAACTCTTAGATTTACTCTGCTGTTCCACACTATTTTAGCTGGTGGTACTAAAACAAACTGTAACTTCTTTGGGATTGGAGAGGAAACATGTTCAGGAGAGAGACTTTTTTAGAAGTTATTTATTAATTAGCAGCCTTATATCCTTCTGGTGCTGTGAGAGGGATGAGGCTCACACATTAGGCACCCCAGGTGAGATACCCTAATTGGAGGAGTTGAGGACATGCTGAGTTTTGCAGGAGGTGCTGGAGTTCACCTGGTGTTCACCTCAGCCAGGTCTTTCTTAGGTGGGGCTACTCAGAGTGTCTGCCAAGGCTGGGGAAGCTTCTTCAGGGAGCCAGAGCTCTTAATTTTCAGCAAGAAATTAAACTGTGTGAAAAGCACAGAACTGTTAAAGTTGGTGTGTGTGTGTGTGCGTGCACGAGCTTGGAGTACCTTACTCCTTGGAAGTGGTCCTTTTGGGATTTTTTTTCTTATTAGCTGCCTTAGAAGAGCAGGCTGTACTGTGCCAATAAAAATAGGAGACATTAGTAAGTGAATTGATGAATAAACAGAAGTAACTTTTAGTAAAAGAGGAAAGTTGCTGGGGGGTTCAGGTCTGAAAGAGCTGCACTTACTCATGCCCAGATCTATAAAGGATTTATGGAATTTCCCCTGAAACGTGCCTGTGTGCATCTCACCCTTGGATTTGATCTAGGATAGGAAAAAATGGTCACATTTTCCATGAGAGCAAAGTCAAAGCAGCATAAGTCCCAAACAAATGCTGACAAGGGTTGCATTAATGTAGCAGTGAGGGGTTGTAACACTACTAATCCAAGCTCCCACTCTGTGCATAGGGACAGAGTTACAATTCAAGCCCTAAAGCAAAACCTTTCTCCAGTTGCTTTAAGCCAAAGAAGTTTTGTGCCCTGTGGTCGCTGGTACAATACATTCAGGTTTTAAAATAACCTTGCTTGAGTGACTATCATTCATTTGCCAGCTGTGGCTGGGGGTGGCACATACAGTTGAAAAAAGGGAAACACAATCTTGAAACTACTTTTTGAGTGAGTTGCTCTGAAAGCTGTTGGTCAGAGTCCTCTGTCAAATGGACACAGGGCTGCCCAGGACACTTCAAAAAGCTCTGTATGAAAAGCAAACCTGTGGAAACTCTGTTTTCTTCACCAGCAGGGTTGCCAAGCACTGGAACAGGGCAGTGGTGGAGTCACCATCCCTGGAGGTATTTAAGGGATGTGTAGATGTGGCTCTTGGGGACACGGTTGAATGCTGGCCTTGGCAGTGCTGGATTAACAGTTGGACTCGGTGATCTTAGAGGGCTTTTCCAACCTAAATGCCTCTGTGGTTCAATTCTGTGAACTCCTGAGCCACCTTTACAGGCAGCAAATGACTGTGATGCCTCTGTAGAGTTAATGCTGCATGTAAGGTTAAGGCTGCTTCTTGCCAATACATATATAGCAAATAATTCTGATAAGAAATGTTATTAATTTTAATATCTCAATGAATGTTAAATCAGTGAATCAAATGGTGTCATATTTTATCTTAACATTGCTGTGAAATCTAAGTTGAATTTATAATTAATGCTTCATATTACTGGACATACTGCTTCCTTTATAGCATTTTGCTTATTTCCATCACTCTGCTCTACTTCCTTTCTTTTTAACCAGGAATGGCTGCAGAAAATTCAACAAACATGGTTGCAGGGCTTTTTTGTCTGAGTGATGGAGTACTGATAATTGCTTTCAAATGACTTGCCCCAAGGAGAAGGTGCACAATTTAGATCTAGCACCAGGTCCCAGGCTTTTTGACTGGCAGGCCCTCTGAGACAGTGATCTTTTTGGAGCAAATTTGAGCTTACTGAAGAAGATTATCTTTCAAAAGTGATTTTACTTGGGAGTACTTAGTAGGCCATAGTTTGAAAATAGCTTGGGTAGGTCACTGTAGCTGCCCTGTAACAATATAGTGTCATGATTTTACCTCCCAGAAATGTATTTGATGTCATGAAAGTCCAGTTTTTGAGAAACTCTTACAGTGAAATTTTATTTTACATGTATTACTTTCCTTCTATGATGTGTGAATTTGACTAGAATTTTTATACTGTTTATAGTGAAAATATTATTTGCTGTTAAAATTCAGATGATACTGTATCTCAAGATTAACTGTATTGAAAGTATTTCCATTATAGTTGCTCAGGCTCTTTGATTATACATTTCAACATAGAAATAAGTGTGTTGACTGCTAGAAGTTAATTCTAACAAAACAAGCTCCTGGTAAAGAATGAAACTGTTGGTAAAGTGCAACTTTACTTAAAAAAAAAACAAACCAAAGGGCCATGTCAGTTATATTTGGGGAATTGCACATCACCTCTCTTGCAAAAGTTGTTCTGATGCCCTCATTAAACATGTTTTTTAAACTCAGTACTAAAAATACACTAGACAAATTTGTCAGAATTATCATAGTATCCATCCAATCTGTGATTTTATGGAAATCTTTGTTATTTCAGTACAAGGTGGAAGCTCACAATCACTGATCTGTGCCAGGTTGCCTTCCAATTAGTGTGTTTGCAATAACAACCAACATTTACCCCAGAGATACAACAAAACCAGAGAAGAAAGCAAGGGTTAGGGTTAGGTGGTTATTTTGCTGGAAATGAGGGATTTTTTGGTCTCATTCAAACTTCTCTCTTGCAGGTGGTTTCAGCCAGGAAGAACTGCTGAAAATATGGAAGGGGCTGTTCTATTGTATGTGGATGCAGGATAAACCTCTCCTTCAGGTACAATAACTAGTTTTGTATTTGCTTGAGTGTGTCTGGTTTTGGAGTACCAGTTCTCAGTAACTCCACTTAATCAGTTTTCAGGTCACTTTTCTGTGTGAACAAGGTTTATCTCACACAGACAACTCCACAGAGACCTATATGAAAAACGTGCCCTAAAGTTTCACATCACTTGTTAATTCAAATACCTAGGATTTTTCTCCTCCTAATTTAATATTGTCTGCTGTCAAAAGGATGATTTGTGCAGAGATCTGGTGAAATGGATGGGTTTTGATAGCCCTGAAATGTCTCTTCCAGCTGCCTGATCCCAGTGGAAGGATAACTGCAGTACTAATGCAGCTGTTAAGAAAATATTTTTCATTTTGAGAAATGTTTCATGAAATTTATACTTCTTGCCTTTTCTGTTTGTGTGTTTAGTGAGGAGACCAAACTCTGAAATGTGCTACAGTAACTATATTTATCTGCTTCCAGGAGGAACTTGCAGCCAATATCTCACAGCTCATCCACGTGTTTCAGAACACAGAGGCTCGTAAGTACTATTTATTATCTGATGCATTGTCAGGTACTTTCATTTTTGGTGGGTTTTAGGCCACTATCACAGTGCCAGAATAGAGACAGACAGATAGGGGTGCTCTTTGGTTTTCTCCTTTCCTTTTTGTCCAATTGTTTTGTGTGATTGCATTAAGGGAAGCATGAGATGCAGTTTGTTTCTGGCTCATGCAGGGGAAGGGTTGTATCTCCAGTGTGATACAAGTGAAACTCTGCAGGATGGGTATCAAAAGAAATTTGTCCCCTTACTTTTCCATTCTGCATAGACTGTTCTGTGTATTTCCTGCTCAGAACCAACCTTGTTTCATGAGCTGTTAAGCCTTAAGATTCAAAATGCACAGGAAATACAGTGCTCAGCCAAAACTCTTAGGGGTTGGAATGAGTGTAGAATGGATATTTTGCTATCACTTGTGTGTATAGAACACAAAATATATACAATTCTGCCCCTGTAAGTAAACTCTTAAGTAGCTGTGTGCCTTTTCTTGGGCTATTCTCAGGTTTAATTGACTTTTCCTAATACCAGTCTCAAGCATGTCTTCCCATAACCCTATCCCAGTCACTAGGCAATTCCTGAGGGAACTGCATCCCTTTCTCACACTGAAGGGATTTCTCAAGATCCTTTCAGGTTAGCAAGATAACCTGTTGTGCCAGGCGTGAGGATATTTTTTCTTACTCTCTAACAGGACACCTGTTCATCCAGACCTTTTGGCAGACAATGAACCGTGAGTGGAGTGGGATAGACAATCTGCGTCTCGATAAGTACTACATGGTAAAAATAAACCTCTTGTGGGTATTTCCTGCCAGAAAAGGTGGGATGGTGGTGTGCTGGGTGGCAGCTTTGCATGCACATGCATTTATTTTATATGGTAAGAGCAGACAAGGGACCATCTTCTTGACCTATTGCAAGAGATACTTGTTTTTAAAGGCTTTTGCTCACCACTGCTAATCTTAAAGTGCTTTCTTTTTTGCCTTCCTTTATAACATAGTGATTTTTCTCATTTATTTGTATATGGATATAAATACTATCTCAGACGACACTGTATCAACATCAGTTATTTCAATGAGACTGTTCAAAGGCTTTTTAATGACTCAATATAAAGTAGTTGTCACTAAAACCCCAACTTTCCACCACTGAAGTATCCACTTTAGTACATTCCGCTGTCAGAATTCTTTCTATAGGAAACATTATGTTAAACATTAAACATGACAGTCAGTGAGAGAAGAATCTTTAAAGACCTGTCTTTGTAAAGAACAGAATCCCATTAATCATCTTTGAAAGAAATTGATTCTAGACACACTCACTGTTGGGTTTTGTTTTCCAGTGTTGGCAGATACCATTTATTTCAGTCAGTGGACTGTTTTGAACCAGTTGAATGTAGCTATTTTACATATGGCTGTCTCTTGGTGCAAGTTTCAAATAAATTAAATGATTATTGTTGTCATCTGTCCCATAATGTTGTCTCCAGTTTGAGCTGTGAGTTTTCTTAGATTTGACAGCACTTAATGAAGAAATCAGAGTGATGGAGCAAGAGAAAGCTGTGTAGTAGAAGTGGTCATGGATTTTTCTGTGCCTAGCATATGAAAAGTTTGCTGCCTTTTGAGCTTCATGGCATCCTTCTGTTGCTTTACATGACAGAAAAGTCAAAGTGTTTATATGTGTAACAAATTTTATACTTTGCAGCTAATGCGTCTGATTTTGAGACAATCCTTTGAAGTGCTGAAAAGAAGTGAATGGGATGAAAGGTAAGTAGATTTCTCACTGTTATGGCATCATAAAAAAAGTCACCCAATTTACCTTTATCAAATAAATTTTCATTTAATAGATCCTTTTTTGTTCCATAGATGGCACTGTCATGAAATCTTAGCATTAAGGCTTATGAGTTCTTCAAATCACTTATGTAGTTTAGAAACACAGTCACATGTTGCACTTCATTAAATTAAATACAGTATTTGGTGTATTTAATTTTCTGATTTAGCCTGAAGAACTAACAATGCAATATCACCTGCAGAGAGATTAGACAGGAAGCCTGCATCCCAGAAAATATGGAAAAGGAGTTAGTTTATGTTGTTTTTCTGATTGGCTGTGACCTTTTTTAATTTTTATTTTACCATATTTAATCATGATGACTTCTTTTTGGTAAGAGAGAAGTCATTAATTGTAAGCTCTCCTCCTGTTTGTTCTGTGCATCAGTGGTTTTGGTTTTATTTCTTCCATATTCTATCAGAAGACAAATAATTGCTGTCACTTGCCCTGCCTTGTACCACTTCTAAGCTTGCTTGTCTTTGAGCTGATGAAGAGATTTAAGTCTTTCAATTGCCTTCAAAAGTGTGGAATGCATATAGGCATGTTCTTGTGGAAACAGAAAGGAATGCAAACCTAAAGTGCACCCCATCCCTCCTGCTCTATCTTAGTTTTGCATTGGGTAAACACCCAGAGGTTGAAGAGATGGAAATGTTCCTTGACAGGAGCAGGAGATGTGGAAGGAGGTTTAATACAGGCACAGCCCTTCTTCCTCAAACATTTGACCATGGCAGGGACATGGTCAGCCAAACTGATCTCTGACAAGGTTTCTTAAAGGCTTTAGCCTCCATTTTTCCAGAGTGTGGAGGGAGTCCCTTCACCACCAGAGAAGGCAGTGTGGGAAGAGAAGCTCTTGATTCCTTTCTTTGCAGTGAGGGAGCTCAAGAACTGCTTTTCCTTCCCGAGTGGAGCCTAGAAGCTGCCTAGCATGCCTCTCATCTGTCTTTTCTTTTAAAATACTTCTAAAGAAAGGTATATTAAAGTAAAACTGAAATAATCTCTATGGCTTTGAATTCTCTTCAGGACTGGAAATGATTGTTTTGGGCAGAATTGCAAAGAAATCCCAAAGAACGCCAGGGAAGAAAATTGGAATACACAAAGCTATACTTTCCTGAAAAATAGCAATGATAGGCCTCAGAGGAATAAAAGAAGGGGGGAAAAAAGTCCCAATTGCTGCTCAGCTGCAGCAATGAGAGCTTGTCTCAGCCCTGTCACTCCAGCAGTATTTGTTAGTACCCCAGGAGTGAATAACTAAGCCACAGACCTACCTGTACACAGCTCAGTCACTTCTGGCTTGAACTATTGGAATGGTGATTTTTTAATGCCTATTTTATCCCTCAGTCCTCTTCAGTGTAACTGTTTTGGTCTAAGGGACAGTGGTTTAATGAATGCTAAGTCTACACAGTTGAAATGAGTTTGAGAAGGGTCAAAAAGAAATTTAATCTTTGGGTGTTCATCAAAATGGAAATCATCTTATGGACTTCTCTTCCTTTCCTGTCATAATGTCTAATTATACAAGGAGTTTAGTGGCACCTCTGACTGTGTAGAAAGTGTCATTTATCTAGAAACTGGGTCTAATTTTGCCTCTATAGGTAGATTTTAGGAAAAAAAAGGAAAATCAAGGCATGTTATCTTGAATTTCACTGCACTGGCTGCAGTGTCCTTCCCCTCACAGACCCAAGTTAATGAATTTTCATTATTGCTATTTCCTTCTTTCTTGTATTCAATTCCTTTTATTTTCCACCATTGGCAACTTCAGTCTAAACCAGTTAGGTCCTTCTTCCACCTTCTCTTCCCTTTCTTTCCAGATACCCTTTCTGTTCTCTTATATATGTTCACCTAAACTTCCCACCTACAGCTTTCTCTTATTCATCATTAACAAAGGCAATTTTAGTTATTCACAATAATGCCAGACACAAACAAGTGACAGAGAGTTCCATCTTCAAATGGAAGGGCACAAAGTGTTGCCCATTAGGATGTGACAGCTGTGTCTTGGGAATGCCCTCCTCAAATGGCAGAATTCCTCCTCCTATCCATCAATGAATGACATAATAAACTTCAGCCCAAAATAAGGTGTGAACAGTGATTTTCACTGTAGCAAATTGTGTTGAGTGGATTGTCTGATGCTGCAAAATCATCTAGATTGTAAGGAGTTCTGATAATGGATGGATCTTTTTTAAAGTTTGCTCTAAGATGTGAAAATTGTTCTCTAGATTTTTATCTCCTGAGTGTTGGTTATCCATCCAGAGCTGAAAAGAACTGGTAAAGCTATGAATGGCTAGAGTTTGTTCTCAAATAGAACATGAGCAATTGAATATGAATATCTTGTTCTTTTTCTTTTCTCTTTATTTTTTTCAGTCTAACTGAACTATTGCTGCAGCTACTAATGAAAGAAATTATGGACCCAGACAGCCATGCTCCTAGTGGGATAAAGTTGCATTTCATTGATATCTATCTGGATGAATTGGCTAAAGTTGGTGCCAGGGAGGTGAGAAATTACATTGTAATTTTCTTCCTGATTAATGTCAACTGTAGCATGCAACATTTTAACAGAAATGTAATTTTTTCATGTATTTTAAACAGTTTTAAATGTAACATCACAACATTGAGAAAGTGACTTACTACAAGTTATGCTTTTACTTTTATTCATGTCTTTGACAGTGAGAATATGGTAGTTTCTTTCAAGTTCCTGAGTGCAGCTATGCTGCTGCAAATTGAGGTTGGAAATAGTGACAGAAAAGTTAGACCATTCTTATTTGTTCGTTTCAATAAAAAAGGTCTTAGCATCTTTTCCCTTATGTGAACCTTTTTTCCAGTTTTTGCTTTTACAAAAATTGGTATCAGGCCTGCTCTTGGCTCATTGTGTAACACCAAAATAGGGGAAGAAAGTGAGCTTTCAAAGTTGTTTAATCTTTGCTTACTGTTGTCTGCGCATTGTGCAGTTTACCCTCCACCTCCAGTTGTTGGTTTTGCTGGTGACATGTGTCTTTCTCTGCAGCATGTTGCTGTTGCAGCTGCCCTTAATTTTGGCTGATGTTCCAGTGGTGCAGTTTTGCAGCAACTGGAAGCCTGTTACTGCAGCTGTCACTGCTGAACTTCTTCCAAAGAGCATCTCTCCTGTTCCTCCTCTCTTGTTCCTGCCCCCTGCTCATCCCAGGCTCCTGCTCAGTTACCTCCCCTTATCTCTGGCCTCTGATACTTCCCCTTGCAATGGACAAAGCTGTTAGCAATTTTTCATTTGTATTCCTTGCAGTCAGTATTGAAAGCAATCCTGCCTGCAGCTTTTGTGCTTCTGGATTGTGGAGCATGAGAGGGAAGATCTCTGCACCAGAGAAGTGCCTGCCCTTGGAGCCCAAATTTCTGCAGCTCCACAGACACCAAACTCTGGCTAAGCCACTCACAGGAAGCCTGGGGAGTTAGTCCCTTAGATTGTTTGAAATCACAGATGATGGTCATAAATTGAATTCACGGAAGGATTTTTATCTTTACCACTACTGGAGCTGAGAGTATTTTGGTGCAAGCATTCTAGTTCAGAGAAACCCAAGTCTTATTCTTGTCTGCTACAGACCTGCTTTATGAAAGTGCACAAAATTATTTAAACTCCTCTGCCTCATATTTCCATATCTAAAATAAGAAGCTTTGTTACATTTCTGTACTCAGTAGATTAAAGTCTGCAAGGCAGTCAGTGTTTTTCTAATACTTCTGGGGAATATCTGTGGATATAGCGGAAGCAGTGGTACCAAAAAGCCCCTGGATACTTCTGTCAGTTGAAGACATTGATTTAAGTTGTTGAAGAAGATCCCCCAACACCAAATATTCAAGGATTTTGAATATACACATACAATCTTTACTGTACTCACTGGTTTTTTTTCCTTTCTAATCATACAGCTCACAGCAGACCAGAATCTCAAGTTCATTGAACCTTTCTGCAAAATTGCTGCCAAATCAAAGGAGTAAGTTTAATGAAAAGACAAATATTTTTAAGAATTAAAAATTCTGAATATACCACTCCACATGGTAATAAATGGATCAAAGAAGAGTCCTAACTTCAGAATGTAGAGAAAGAAGAGTATTTTATCAGCACTGTGCACAGTTATTTGAAGATAACTTGTGCTTACCAAAGCTATAGATACTCATGGATTTATAGGAACTCTATCAACCTCTGTTGGTTAATTTATCTAGTTAATTTTTTAACATGCAGAGAGCAGCTGAGCTTCTTGACTTCTTTGCTGTTGCAGTGTCATACAGAGCAGCGTATAAACAGTGAAATTTAGGAGGAGGACTTTAGCAGGACACTGTTTGGATTGAAGGATTGTTTAGGGAGTAACAGGTTCACTCTCCTCATCTGAAGAGCTGGATATTCTTTTGCTTTGTGCTTTCTCAACCATTTCACCGTGTCCCTTAAATTTCCAGTTTTTTAATGTGAGAGGAGGGAGAGTATTGACACTTCTGCCTTTCAGCTCTGTCCCTGCTCTCTCCTAACACAGTCGGGGTGTCCTGCATGCTGTAGCCACTGGTATCTTTGAGCTGATTGTGGATCAGTCCCCCTTTGCCATCGAGGACCTCATGAAAGAACTGGGTAGCATCAGTGATGAGGAGGATGTTTCTGAAGAAGACAAACAGGAGGAGGTACCTAAAACCAAAGGTGAGGAGGAAGTTCTAAACTGGCCTCGGTAAGGTTTGCTAGGATTGAAAGATCTATTTCTCAAAAATACATTTCTGCCCTGAACCAATCAAACAAATGCCCGAGGTGTTGTAAGGATAATTATGTTTTCCTGTCTTCCCTTCAGGTGTGCTTAACAAAATGACTCCAAAAGAACAAACTCAAAGAAACTAAGCATTAATATTCAATCTCTTTTCTGTAATAGCAGACAGATGTTTGTCAAGAAAATCCATGCAGAGCACTGAAAAAACAGGGGATATTGATGAAAATGCTGATGATGGGATCGGGACTGTTCTTCAGGTTTGTGGCCTTTTTTACTCTGTAATTGATACTCCTTTTCTTTTTTTCCCATCCCTTTCAGGAGGTACTGAAGTAAAGTGTTAATTGATAAATATTACAAAATTTTGATTTCCTTCGGATTTAATACAAGGTGATGTTAATGTAATGTGTACTCTGTGAGTAGTAGTGAAATAAATCCATGTCTAAATTTTAAGTTCTTTCCTCTCTCCCATACCTTCTGTTTTCTGTTCCTCTCTTCCTGTTTCCAGACTTTAAAAATGTGTGCTGAATGCCAAGTCACTGTGGATAGTGAAGGAATCAGCTTAAATTTCACTGACGATGAGGGCAAAAGTAACGGATGATGGGATATGTAGGAGAGAAGTGTGTTACAGCTTGGGTTTTCTAGACCCAGTGCAGTGTTTTTGACAGATCCACCCATCAATGCATGTAGATACACTTCATGCATCTGTGGCTTTCAAGCAAGAATTAGGACACGGCACACTTTAGATCTGATATTTAGCTAAATATTTATAGGAGTTTTGAAGTGGGTTGGCCTCTCTCTTGAGTAAGAAATAAGGTTAGGAACATTTGAGAAAGTGACATTGAGTTCAGCTGTTCTGTTAATGAAGCAACCATCTGGAGAAGTCAGTACATGTGTGAGAAGGGGGAGTAAACTCCATCAGAGGAAAATATTTTGAGTTCAAAGGAAGTGTCTGTTTCAATATGTATATGCTACTTGATGTGTTGGTAGCATGGGTTGCATTGGGTTATCTTGCATGAAGGAGATAACTAAGAAATGCTGTGTTGTACTTTCCTCTGACAGTTTGATTACAAGGCTGTTGCTGACAAACTCTTTGAATTGGCGAGCAAGAAAAATACACCTTCCCTGAACAGAAAGCGCCTGTACAAGCTGGTCAAAAAGTGAGTTCTGTTGAAATACACCCGTGGCAACTTTCACTTGGTTTTCTGTCCCCCCTCAGTTGTGCTGGTGACCAGGTTTGTCTCTCAGACCCTGCATGATGTGCATGACTGCCTGGGGCCTGTGCTGCTGTTCCTCGTGAGAACCTGCAGCCAGCTGAGGTTTATCTGCAGAGGGTGGGTTTGTACTGCAGGATGTGACATCAGGTTGTGTGTGATGCAAAGTACAGATAAAAGAGAAGTGTTAAATTGCTGTTTTCTCCATACTTGGTTTGGTTTGGTTTGAGTTTGGGGATTTCTGAGGCAGATCTCTTTTAGAAAGAGTTCTTTGTAACTTCCAGTGCAAAATAGGTTGTTCCTATTTTGACTGAATCAGTAAGTAAAGTGATACTGTTCTGCTACTGTTATTATTATCAGTGTTGTTAGTACTAAACCAGTAATGCTATTTTGTTTTTCTTTTTTCTCTTCCTCCCCACCTCCAGGTTCCAGGACTTAGCAGAAGGTAAAGACTGAGCAGCAGAGATAGTAGTTTCTTTCCATTAAATCATACATAATGTTCCAGTAAAATGTGTATTAGAAATATTTACTTTGTTTTTTAAATGTGTATTTCAGGAATACTGTTTTGGGGGGTTTCTGGTGATTATTTTCAGTGTCATTAGGACACATTACATGTTTCTGAGATAGCCAAAACCCCTTCACAATCTGAGCAATCTTGTGCTTTGTACTTAAATGAAAAATGATTGTTTTTACTTAAGCAAATAAGAATCAGTTGTATGATTTTCTTTCATGCTGAGTGGGGAAAATTTGTTTTTTTTTTCCTCTGGGAGTTATGTTGTATATGAACAGCATAACTGTTCATAGGAATAGAATATTACCTTTCTGATACCTAATCCTTCCTCGACAGGAATCTTCCCCCAAGATATTCCTGAAGATGTTTCTCCAGATGAAGATGATGATGAATTCAACAGGCGAAGACGAAAGAAAAAAGCTGTCAAGCCTTGGGAGAAAAATGAGTTGGAGAAAGTAAAAGGTAAGGCAAGATCAGTATTTGGAAGGGAGACAATCTGCAATGCCTTGTGCAGTTTGGCAAAGTGTCAGATACAGGCCCTTCTAAAGAAGGCAACACTTGTTCAGGATATGCTGATTTGTATCCTTCTGTGATGAAGGTTAAATGTGAAATTAAGTTCTCTTCGAAAGTGGTGGGAATCCCATTACCAAATTTAAGGCAAGAATCACCTCATAGATTTCAATCAAAAGCAGAAACTAGAAGCAGTTTTTTGCATTGCTGCTTTGAGCATTTGCTGTAGGAAACCAGAAACATGTCAGTCTTAAAACAGGGTGACTGTTAGAATACAAGAATTTGGAGTTGTTTCTTGAAAGGTGAAGAGAGTTACTGAGAACCAGGTGCAAGTATCTGTAGCATTGTGGCTTGAATTGATGTGACACATGCCCAAAAATATCTCACCAAACTACTGAACCCTGGAGTTGCCCTTCTGATGGGCTTGGCAGGTGGGTGATACCAACTCTTTCTACCAATATTGCTATAAAACAATAGGGTTGCCACAGAAAATGGTTTGCATGTTAGCTGTGGCAAGGCAAGATTGGCAAAATATTAATTAGGACAGATGTCAGAGGACTGCAATGTCCTGACCAGCTGTAACAGTAAAACTGTTGTGAAGGCTGATAGCAGGAAAATGGGACAACTATCTTAAAGGAAAGAAAAAGAACAAAAACAGGATAGAATTCAGTTGTTGTAAGCTTAGTGTTTCATATCAGTGTTATTCTGTGGCATTCTTTTTGTCATGAATTTAGAGGATAAAGAAGAGCTGTCAAGTGTGAAGGTGCCATCAGTTCCCCAGAAAAAGAGGAAAAAAAGGAAGAAGAGGGACAAGCCAAGTGCTGATCCTGGAACAGCTGATGGAAACTGTGAGGAAGGAATAGCTGAAACATCTGGATCTAATGTTTCTAGCCAGGCAAAGGTGCCAGAAAATAGCAAGGAGAGGAAGAAAAAGAAATTGCTAGTTAATGAGGCCAATGAGACCACAAATGTAGCAACTGACACCAGAGAAAATTACAGTATCTCTGCACAGAACAGCCTGACCAACACAGAACAGAGCAAAAATAGTCAGTTGAATAAAATTAATCCAAAAGTGCAGAATGTTCCTGCAAAAGCAGTGTGTCAGAATGGACCAGCTAATGCCAGTGCAGCAGAGGATGTCAGCCCATCTGTCACACCCTTAACTCCCAAGGTTGTGAAGAAAAAGCAGAAAGCAGGGGCTGTCTTGGTGAATGGGGATCCCCTTCTGCAGAAAACTGACATGAAGCCCAAGAAGGAGGGATTGCTGGGGACCCTGCCAAGAAATCCAGGGTCTGAATCTGTGCTCTCCAGAAAGGGCACATTGAAGACAAAGACAAAGCTTGTTGGTTTGGAAGGGGTGAAAGTCTCCAGTCAGAATGCAGCAACCTTGAAAAAGAAGAGAAAAGTGAAAGAGGTGCTAAACTCTGTTGAAGCCAACGGAATTCTGGAGACTGCGTGCAAGAAGAGCAGGAAGGGGGTATGTACATCTCATTCTTTTCTCTCCGAATGGACTGCCAGGCTCATTTTCAAATTTGGCTTTAGCTTTCTGAGTGTGGGGCTGCATGGGCTGAATGCTGATGTCATCATGCATTTGTCACTGAAAAGAACTTGATCCCCTAGAAATCCACACACTGCTACAGTCTCACACCCTCCTATGCAATGACAATAAAGCCTGTGCCAGCTGCTCAGCTGGAAGAACCCATTTAGCTGAAACTTGGGATATTAGGGGGTGGGGTGGATTTTTTGTGGGGTTTTGTTTTGGTCCCTGGGTTAATTATTATTTTGCATTGGGTCTGTGGTTAAGCTTACAGGATGTTCACTAAGGGCAAAACTAAGAAATGGGAAGATGGAACATTC
Organism: Serilophus lunatus; assembly: GCA_013399895.1. NCBI lineage: Eukaryota > Metazoa > Chordata > Aves > Passeriformes > Eurylaimidae > Serilophus > Serilophus lunatus. The sequence continues at coordinate 8,699 of VXBA01003454.1, read as the reverse complement.
TTTTGGCAGCAGCAACAGCAGCACAGTATAAACTCCTTGTGAAAATGCCCACAGCAATTCCAGGAGTGGCTTCTTTTTTGCTCACTTTTCTTAAACTTGTAGGGCTGTCTGGGGAAAGTGTTTGGGGAAGAAGTGAACAGAAAATATGACACTGTGACCTTTAATGTCATCACTGCCTGTATGATCACATTGATGAGTGGTCCTGTTACAAAGACAATCCTGTATTTTTTCCCTAGGAAATCTGATTGTAGTCTAGTTCAAAAATGTATGCATTACAGTTTGGGAATAACCTATTACTTTCCTCTTCCACTTCTCATCTCCATAATAAGAATAAGGTTGATTTTCCTCAATGATTTGAGAGTCAAAAAGCACTTTGCAGCGTATATTTTGGATAGTATGACTAAGAGTGCAGGGGTTCTTCCCTCTCCTGCCACTGGATTCTTTTTAATTGCTCATTTCCCATGTGTATATTCACCCCAGCACATTTAGGGGTTCAGTTATATTCTTGAATGTCTTGCTGACAGTCTTCACTTTGGTAAAAAGAAAAATTCATGAAGCATAAATGAGATTCTGAATACAAACTACCTCCATCTTCCTGTGTCTTAAACGTGCATGTTTCTAGCCTGTCAGCTCACCTCTGTTTGGCTTAAGTTTAAAATTCTAGGATTAGTTATGTAGTTCAGCCTTGTAGATTCTTTTGATATAACTCCTTGGTTCTTCAGTTGAGAAAAATACATTTTAAAACATTGCTTAAATAGTAATAAAATAGCTCTGGCATTTTCTATTTTTTTGATGATAAAGTATTGAAAAGGAAGAACTAAAAAATTTCTATCTTCCCACTGTGCAAATTGCATTTCACTGCAGGGTTTCCAAAGTAGGAACCATTGGCTTTGTCTCCTGGTACCTAGATGTTCCATGTTGCATGCTTTGTCTTTCTTTCCCTATAAAAGCTGAGTTGCTAAGAAAATATGATTATGCCACCCTCATCTCTTTGTCTTAAACTTTTCTGCAGCTGACCAACAGGTTCAAAGGCCTGCAATAGATTCACGATAAAAAGTTCCTGCAAACTTCATGAAAACTAATTGTTGGCTCAAATTAGTGAGGGAAGGGCAGCAGCACAACCCCATCACTGGTCACTTGGCTCTCTGGCCAGTCAGGGCACGGGCTAATGGGTCACTCTTCACATGTCTAATGCCAAAGAAACTACAGCATTTGCTTTTTCTTGCCCAGTCCAGGCAGTTGCGTGTGTATCTGTGTGTTGTGTTGGAGTGGAGGAGAAGGAGACAAGGAGAGAGATGTGAGAGCTGAGTCAGGAGGAGAGTGAGAGTACTGGGGTAAGAAAGAAGAGGGTAGGGTAAAGCCAAAATGCACAAATGCAAAGGAAATAAAGCTCTGCTAAATTTGTTTTCATTGCATGAGAAATAACATGTTATTTCCTGGTTTTAGTTACATAATCCTGGCTCTGTGCCCAGAAATGGGGACATGTTTTGATTCTTGATTTCAAGGACAACATACACCTCCAAAGAATTAGCTTCTCATATTGAGAGGGAGGAGAAGGAGGAGAAGGGCAAAAAACAGACAAGATCAGCATTTTCACAGTTGTCTCCATAATTCAGAAAGCTAAAAGACTTACGATTTTTCATTTTATTTAAAGCACAAGTAATTTTCAAATCAAAAGACATTTTCCACAGCTTGTCAGTGAACTGCTTTTGGAATTTTACATCTGTAGGTTGATGTGAAGCATAACTGTGGACAGTAGTCCTCAGGTATCTGACTGGTCCACTCTACAGACAGCAGGTTAGAAAGCTCTGCCAGTACAGGTCTTAAGAGTTGCCTTCTGCTGGAGGGAAGAATTACTTTAAATGCCACAGAAGTATGACTTTGAGGCAGCCACTAGTAGCAATACAGAATAGCTGGACTTCTGAGAATGTAAACAGATTTCATATTCCACTTCTTTTTTTCTCCAAAGTCTCTGTCTTAGCCCAAAGCTGGTACATTAGTTATGCATCTTATGCATCCAGAGGTACCACAGAACAGTTTTTGCTTTGTATCAAGGGAAAAAAAATCATCACTTCTGTGCAGCAGACTGGATCAGTTGAAAGGCAGCCTCTTGCACATGAAGGATACCTGTTTGTTTGCACTGTAATCTATTGCAAATTCTTCCTTCTGTGCTTCACAGTGACAGTTTCCTATTTCTGTGTAGAATTTGCCTTAAGCTCCTGCTTTCAGTCATGCTAATTGCAAAATTATGTGTTAAGAGTTAGCCATGATGGTGAGCTTATGTACTGGGTATAGTTAATTACATTACTCCTGTACTGAGCACTTTTCCCTTTCCCTTCTTCACAGGAAAGCAGTGATGCTCTGTCACCATTAAAGAAAAAGAAAGCAAAACCAGGCAGTGATTTTGTAAAATTTGAAAAAACAACTTTACCAAAGGCAGTGTTCTTCAGGAAAGCCAGAAGCACCATCTCTTCCACCAGGACATCATTGCAGGTAAGGTGATCTCACAGAGGGGTGGCAGAAAGTCTCTTCCCAGGCAACCTGCTGCAGCAAAGTGTGTGACCTCATTCATGCTGTCTTTTCCACTCTGTATTAGTCTCCTAACAGGAGCAGATAAAACTGGAAATGTTGTAGCATTTCCCTGTAGACATAGTCACACATGGCACCAGAGTTTCAGAAAATGCTTTTAAGCATCTCTCCTTCTCTCCCCTCTGCTTTCAAAAGTACCTTCTTGTTGAACACACACCATTCTAAATCTGCTCACTTCACAAGAAAACAAAAGCATAAAGTGACTTACAGACTTGCAAAGGGACTTTGAGCCTTCATTTCTTCTCATTTCTGGAAATTGGCAACAGTACAGTGCTTCAAAAGGCTGCCCCCTTTTCTAAACCTTTTTTAACATATGTCTTTTCAAGCCCTCTCAGCACTTTGAGGCCTGAGTGCAGTGAGGCCACTCTATTTAATACACAAATATCTTCTTGTTTGTTGCTGAATTATGTAATGACACTAAAGACACAAATGGAGTGTGTTTTCTTTTGGCTAGAAAAACTGCTGTCTTAGCAGGGGGCAATTCTAAATGAAATGAGGGAAGTAGGCTGCTTTATGTGGATGGGATACAGGTAAAAGAATTCATAGCATTTCCTCAGAAATCTTACTTATTTAATTTCTTTAATTTGTTTTATAGCTGAACAAGTTGCAGTTACCCAGCTCCAAAAAAGTCACATTTGGCTTGAATAAAAACATGACTGCAGGTGAGTCTGATATATCTGTGTGTCCACAGTTTCTCTTGTAGCTGAGGAAGGGGGAAGCTGTACAAACTCACCCACAGAACAGCTCTAGAACACCTCTAGGACGATTCTGATTCTTTTTTGTCAGAATATTTGCTTATAGTTTACAAACCCTCTTCAAGTTCCTTTCCCAGAGGAGGTGGTAAAGTTTAGGACATTCAGGCCAATAGTTAGACTTGAGCAATTCCAGGATTCTGCATTACTGCAGAAAGAGCCTTATGGATGGCAAACTGCAGCAGAGTGATGGAATCAGCTTCCTGAGCTGCCTGTTTCCAGAGCAGCTCTGAGGGAAACACGTGCACTTCACAGCCATCATTGCACACTTCTGTTTCCCAGGACAAAGGTGCTGCTATGCTGATAAGATCTGACTTTATAGTGATAAAGTTGCCATTTTAGCTTTGCTGTCTGAGGTTTATTAATGGCCATGAGTAGATAAATGTTACTTCCTTTCTGTAAATAGACAATGTTTTCTCTCGTAAAGAAATGTCTTGCTCTGTAGCATAGAATTGTATCCCATGTATTCACTTGGCTACTTTTTAACTCTGAGGTGTGCAATAGGTCAGGTTCAAATTGAGAAGAGTGTATTTAGATGTGTCTTTATGTTAATATAACATGGCTGCACAAAATGAAAAATAAATGCCTCTGCTGACAGAAGGGGGGTGACCAAGAGTCTCTAGGGCAGTTCTGTTCAACAGTCAGAGTAGAGACATTTCTTAGCCATTGTCATATTTTGAACTCCAGTATGGTGTTCTTCAGGACAACTGGAACACTTGTTTCTTGTAGGAGTAGGTCCAGAGCCGCTGATGGTCTGTGGAACAATAGGAATAGTTCACAGCCTCTCAGTGGATTGCAGAAGACCTTGTTCTCCAAGGCACTCTGATAAGAGATGTGTTTTACCACTGCACTGTTTTCTCTGCAAAGTCTTAGGCTTCTGATCTGTAGTGGAATTAAGGATCTAAGGCAGACTTACAGGACTGGACAGTTCCACAGTTGATTGACAGGCCCAGTTATTCCAGGTGTTGCCATTCCTTTTAACTTGTTGGCTTGTTTTTCAACAGAATTTAAAAAGACTGACAAAAGTATATTAGTGAGCCCAGAAGGAGCCTCCCGTGTGGCTTTCAATCCGGAACAGAAACCCCGTCATGGGGTGCTGAAGTCACCCACAGTTACCCCAGCAAGAGAGCCCCAGACAAAGAAACCACTTACTCTGTCAGCTAAGAAGAGACCAACTGCTGTGGGCTTCTTTTAAACCAACAGATGTGGCCTACTTTTGTACAGGACATTTTGCTAACCTGGAATGTTCTCGGGAGGTATTTTGAACTTCTTTATTTTTTTAAGTTATATACAGATTGTATATACAAAATTCTGATTGTGACCTGGGTCATTGCTATTTTGAAACCACTTCAGCTGTGTCTTGAAATACTTGTTTTGTCTATTTACAGAAAAGAAACAAAAATCCATTCTCTGCTCAGGTTTGATCTACAAAAAGTATGGTCTCTGTCCATGTCATTCCCAAGAGACTTGTCCATTTAATTAAGGAGTGTTCAGGGTTTGATCATTTTGGTGATTTTTTTTTTTCTTTTGAGCCAGTGTAAGACAACTTGCATGTCATGCTGATAAACTGTCTTTCATTGGATAAAACTTAAAAAGGAAAAAGGCAGTGTAGATTTTAAGCCTGGTTGTCATTTGTGTATTTTTAAATTTTACTCTGTCATTTTTCCCATGTCACCCTTGATATCCTGTTAATTCTTCTAGAAATAATGATTACCTCATGTCTCTGTTTAATAACAGCTGGATTTGGGTAGCTTTACAGGTAGCAAGCAGGCTTGCCCTGGGATAAGAAATGCCTCGCTGCTCAAGTGATCAGTGCTGCAAACAAACCTTCACAGCCTGCTAGCTGGGGACAGTCACCACGTGATTTTCAGTAACACAAGTGCCAAAGCTGGGTTGTGCCTGTCACATTGTGAGCTGGCTTCTTCTCTCCACTGTAACAGAAATAGTGCTTGTGCCCAGGAGAAATCTTTGATATTTTCAGGTCTTTCCCTCACCCCCACTGCTGTCTTTCCTGGAGATCTGACAAGACTCCTGTTTTTTTTATTTGAGCAGCTGGTGTGTCACCACATTGTGCCAGAACTCGGGTCTCATGCAGTGAATGAACCTCTGTGTGTACTGAAGTGAGTTAGATCCGTGCAGTGTGTCTTTGGGTAGGACACACAATCTCTCTGAAAGCTTTGGTGCCTCTCACTACAGGGTAAAACTTTACAGTCCAGGCAGCTTGGTTTTGGTTTTGGTTTTGATGTAGAAGCAGAAGAACTCTGTTTGCAGCATTTCCTGGTGTTTTTATGTGGGTATTTTATTGCTACTTTGCAAGTTTTGTTTTTTCTTTGGTGAAGAATGAGGTGAGTTTCTGTGAGAAGTTATTAATGTGCTGATGGGGAACCGTGAGAAAGGGGAGAACAAATGAAAATAAAAGCTTTTGATATGATTGAAAGATTTGAATTTTCTTTTTAAGTTTTCTTTGTGCAAATGAGGCAAAGGCTTTGCAGAAGATGTCTACATTGGAGCTCAGCTTGAAAGCACAACCTGGTGCCAGGAGCAAAGCTGTTTGTGAAGCTTCCCACCAGTTACTCCTGGGATCCTGTAACAGAGAGGGTGTACCTGCTTCATTATCTTGTCTTATAGTAACTTGATTATCCATTAAATAAACTGATGTTTATTTAGCTCTTACAGCCAGCCAAATTACATTTTGTGACATATTTACATACTTCAATACTTATTTTTAACAGTCCTTAATGCTGACTGTCCTCTGCCAGAGTTACTTCTTGTAATCAACTGGATTGAAGCTGTTCTTTTGTAGCTCATCTAGAATTGCTTCAAAATACTGGTGTACTTTCAGATTGCTGCTTGGTCTCAGCTGCTCAATTCTCATCCATCCCAGTTCTTGCACTAAGTTTGCAACAGTCCATGGTTTGTGGTACCACCAAAAGGTCATTTTGCTCCTGTCTTTGCTCATTTACACTTAAGGACTAAATTTCATTTGATTTTGTTTTCATTTTAGGCTGTCTTTGTTTGACTGATTGGTAAAGAACTCTGGAGAATACAATGATAAAATTAATGATTCTTGTTTGAGCAAGTATTTATGTTTTTTTTTAAAAAATCTCAGTGTATATTAGCATAATGGATTTTTTTTTTTGATAATTAGGGTGTAACAGCCTGTTCAATATGGTGTACTGTTATTTTGTATTGTGGGTGAAAAGTCTGTTGTGGAATATGCATTAAATCATTTGTATGTGCATGGTTGTTAATGCCTTAGGTTGAAGATGCCACATTCCTCCAAGGATATGGATGCAAACAATGAGTGGGTGGATCTGGTGTGCATAGAAAAATCCAGGATCAGGACACTTTGGGGCTTGATTTGATTTGGTTTTGGTTCATTTTGCTTTTAATAACTATAACTTATTATGGAATTGTATTTAAATGGTTGTCTGGCTCTTCTTCTATTGATTGTGGATCCACTGAACCTATTGCTTGTAAAAATATTTTGTTGCCCACAATGTTAAATGGAGAGGATAGAAATGACAGTCAGGTTTTGACTGATAATTTTAGTGATGTATTGCTTGTTTCAATTCATCCATAATCCATCTGTGCCATGAAACTGGTGGAATGTTTTTTAAATATACATGTATATTGTGTATTGTCTTCAGTGGTGTCTGGAATTTCATTCAGGACAACTTTACAAACAAACCCACTGTCACTGCAGTTTAATCAGCATTGGGTTGAATTGAGTACATTACCTGAAATATTTGGATAGTGACAATTCCAATAAACATTGAAGACAAAAAAATGGACAAAGAAATGTAACATCTGGGATATACACTGCACAGACACAATGGTATTGTAAGGAGGGATGTATTGTTAGGAAAAGAGAAGGTAAGAACACATCTGACCTGTTTGATGTCACTTCACAGGTTTATTTCATAGTGTTATTCCACTTTTCCCTTTTCCAGCTGTCAGCCATGCTCTGAGACAAAACTAACATGGCATAACAGTATTTTCAAATGATTGTCTCTGCATTTTTGTTATGAATCTGATGAACTTTGTACTTCTCAAGCTGCAACAGTTTGTAATTCTTTATAGCTTCAAGAGAACTCATAAGCACAAAGCAAGGCAAAAAGTTGAAATTTTATTTAAATTACTGGATATGCAAGATCTTTTATACTCTGTCAAAATTGTGTGACTTGGAAAGCATCAAATGCCCTTTCTTGTGCTTAGATTTTTATAACAGGCAGGAAAAAAGTATCATTTTATGTATCTCTGCAAGAGGATTGTTAATTTAAATAACAGTGTCTAAGCATTGCATCATTTAATTCAGACCAATAAACCATATTTTTTGTGGACATTGTATTGTGACTAAATCTGTACATTTGGGAGATGGAAAAGTAGCATCTGGGGGGCCACTTGACCATACAAAGAAAGTTGTGCCTGCCTGTGTGCACCTGCTCTCTGATTTTATTTTTATGGTATAAATAGCCAAAAGTGATGAAGACTCAAGACACATTAGAAGTAGGTTTGCAATAGGATATACCTGTTCATACACCTTGAGATTCTCAACTTCGTAAATGGGCCACAGGGAGCTGCACTTGAAAGTTTGCTCAGGAGAAACAAGTAGATCACATGCTGTCATGGCTTGAAGAGAAAAATTGGTAATTAAAGTGATAATGTGGCAAGATGTGTACTGCAGAGTGCCTAAGTAGGTAAGATTGTTAGCACAGCACTCCCTATGGAGTTGTGTATTGAGAGGAGTCCCACAGAGTGCTGCATCCCCACCTCAGGTACTGACAGGCCTTGCAGCTGCTCAGGATCAATTAAAAAAATTCATTAGGGCCTCTTGACAGAATTTTCAGAAATGCAGAAATAATTATTCAGACAAGGAAAAGTAATCTGTCCATACCAGTGGCACTAGTAAACTTAAATCCTTGGGTAAAATGGGAACATGTTTCCTTCAGAACAAACTCCTGAAAAAGAGACTGGCCCGGAGCCTGTGCAGCATCCCGAGGGAGCAAAAATGCTGAATTTCCAATTGAGCTTGCTGTGCCTGTTCCATCTTGGGAGCAAAGCAGCACAGATCACAAACTCGACACCTACACTGGATGAGGCCAAGCCTGTAGTTGGTAAAAGCATTCCAGAGCTGTGGTCCCAAGGCAGAGAAAGCCCTGAGGGACACCTCTCCTCCTGGCATACACCTGGTAAAGGAACCACTGGCCACAGCACTCCGTCTGGGTACAGACATCCAAATCTTCATCTCCTGAAAGGCCCATTTTCCAAACAGATGGCTCTCCCATATGGAGATTAAGATGCTGTGTGGGACCATGTCAAACACTTCAACAGAGGTCTGGGCACACCAGGGTCTAC